>OZ030011.1:70497247-70917247 GCA_964023405.1 Apodemus agrarius | reverse complement strand
CCTTATGAGAATGTTAGTTGTGCTCTCTATTTGGAAGTCAACTGGAATATACCACTTTGCTTCAGAAGAAGCTGAAGTCTAACTTAATAATGAAAGTTGTTTTGCCTTGTGGCCCTCTGGGCTGTGCTTTTCTTAGCCACGTTCCCAGCATCCCCTGCTACGTTGCCCTTCTCATCTTGTGTCTTTAATTTTCTTATATCTGTTTCCTATCAGCACACTTGCACACATCTGAATTTTCACCAGACCATCACAAAATGGTTTCTGTTTACGGTGAATTAGGAGTGGGCCTAGCACTGGCGGGGCCGAGTGCATTAATCATGAGTGATATATTGAATGATCTAGGTTCAGATGTTGTCCGGGCTAGCTCAGAGCTCATTTGTCGATCCTGCCACTTCTTTTGTATGTATTCTGAAACCCCACCCATTGTTGGAAAGGAACAAAATTCTCTCTGTGTATCATTAGGGAGAAGAAAGTTCTTCACTAGGTTTAGAGTCGATCTAAATAAGCAATGGGTTTTAAAACGACATTTTAGACAAAATTAATCTAGGTTTATAAAAAGTACATTGAAACTGAATTTGCCACTTAGCTTGTAACAGATTTCAAAAGCAAAAAATAATGTCCTTTGAGGAGGCAGAATCACCGTTACAGGATTCTTCGAATAGACCCCTCATCCTCCATTTTGGCAGGTCATTGGAGTGTTAATAATGGATGGCTGCTGTGCTTGGCAGTCAGATATGTTATTCTTATCCATTTTTATTTCCCATAGGAGCCTCTGGAAAAGGGCAAAGAGGGTAGATTTAAAACCACATTATTGGAATTCAATAGCTTTCATCTTGTTTTGTATGTCCAGGGCTTGCGGAAGAGTGGTACTAATATGGAGTCAGCCAAGCATGGGGGCCGGCAGAATACCAAAATGCTTTTCTTAAGTAAGATACAAGCTGGAGTCTGTGTTTTAATTTAGGTCTCAATGATCAACACTAAAATTTCCAGAAAAGATTCCGAATGTGTGTTTGTGTATTATGATCATTTTGCTTTTCATGGGTAAAGGAATGGTCAAAAATCTACCAATACAGATTATTTAGGCTAATGAAAATAAATAAAAAAAATTACATAAGTCAATTACAAAAATATAAATGGATAAAAATTATATAAGTCAATTATAAAGTATAAATGTGCTAATTTATAAAAAATTATGACAAACTGAAATTTTAGTCATGCAAAGTGAACCACTGAATGGACCCTAAGTTCTCACAGGCCTTTGCCCTTCCCGTGACCACACAGAAGCCCCAGGGGATGAATTCGAATCCTGGATTGCTAGAGTGCCATGATCACTCTGTCAAGTCCTGGAATCTGTCCTCAGAAAAGTGTTCTCTCTTGGGGTCTTATCTGAAAACCCAAAAGAAGCTGGCCCTCTCTCCAGCCGTACTCAAAGGGGACAAGTAACGCTCCATTCCCACTGTTACCTGAGTGGGAATACACCATTTCCATACCTTCTTCATTTCAGGACTGAAAGGAAACAACTGAAGTTAAGTCTTCAGAACCAGTTTTAATGATATCATTTATGTTAGAAACAGACGGTGAATTTCTGTTCACCTGACCTGGGGAGCTTCCGTGACTGGGGGTAGGGTGTCCATAGGTGAAGTCAATAGCATCTCCTCACATGGAGAGAATACCCCGGCTTCATGGCATTCCCCGGCCTCCTCCACGTCACAGGTGTTCCACGCGTCCTCTAGCCATGTGCCCCTTAATGATTCATCCTGTGCATGGAGCTGGTCTCACTTCTTAGTTTTTATGCTTCCTGCTCCTCTTTTCCTTCTCTCTCACAAGAGAAATTTCCAGTGGAGAAATTTAAAACTTACAGATGGGCCCTACAATAAAAACCATTTGTACCCCCACTTCGAGAAAGACTTATGAGCAGTTGTGATACCCCTTTCAACATTTTCTCATTGAGTGTGCAGAAACACTTTCTCATTGAGTGTGTGGAACTCTCACAACTTACTTTCTTCCACAGTTAAGATATATCTTGACCATCAGATAGTATTAAATATATTTTGGCACATTGTCTATATCTTTAGTGGTTCTCAAGCTGGGTCCCAACCCCATTGGGTCCTGCGTATCAGATATTCATATTATGATTCACAACACTAGCAAAATTACAGCTAGAAAGTAGCAATGAAGTAGTTTCATAGTTGGGGATCACCACGATGTGAGAAACCGTATTACAGGGTCGCAGCATTAGGAAAGTTGAAAGCCACTGCTCTAAGGCAATACTGTATTTATCAACGTAGATGTAGATGTTATCACCGTTTATAGTGATAGAGGAAAAAATGAACAACTAACGGACCAAATGAGAGGTGTGCTGGACCTGTTGATAGACACACACAGGTTGAGAACTGCTGCCTTAGAGGAAATTCCTAGGAATGAATTACTACATCACTGGAGATAATGGGGATTTTCCCAAAGGCTATCTCAGGCTTGCTTTCCAACCATTCCTATATGAACGAGAGACCGACATTGTAGAGTCTGGAGTGACTGTTTTCTCACTTACAAGGTCCTAACCATGGCTTCTAAAATTAGCTCCTCATAGATCTCTGATCCTTCAAGGGCTCATTTCCTGTTCTTAGGCTCTCGAAAAACATCTCTTAAAAGCCTGCGTCTATTGTATCAGCTCCCAGTAGGTGTGTCGTGGGTGTATAGAAATCAACCGCACAGCTAGTTGCTGTGGATGTCTGTGTGGAGGAGGAAGACATAGAAACACATCTTTAGAAGCTGTGCCCCGGTCTCAGTGGTCTAAATATATAAAGGACATCTAAGACGAGGCTGGCTTGGCCAAGGTTATGGCTTGAGTCAGCAAAGACATCCCAAACAGAATTTTCATCTTTTTTTTTATTTCTTTTTTTAGACAGAAATATTTATGCATAAGTCCAGAGATTGCATTTATAGATGAATCTTTATAAATACTCCTAAGAGCCTTTTAAGAGAGTTGATAGAAACTTTCCAAGTCAAGTAAGACAAATATAAATAATTAATAGGTATTGATAGCCCTCCCTCCCCACAAGGGACATCTGGAATGGCTACAGAGAGGGTGAGTGATGCAGTCAGACAGACAGGAGTCTCGGAGGAATGTGTGCATTTGTGTTGCTAATGTGGAGAACTGGAGGATGGGGGAATGTCTCGAACCCGCCATGCCAGCCAACGGCAAACAACCCAAATGGCACATTAGCTCCGGGTGGTGCATTGCAGTTTTGTCCCTTATTCGGAGTGGACAGTAGATCCTCCTCCTCCAGCTGCTGCTCTAATTCTACATTGTTACCAGCCATGGGAGCTGCTGAAGGGGCCGTCACAGTATGTTCCCTACAGAGAAGACCATGTCCATCATAGGATAGCCCTAAGCTGTCAACGGTCGCAGCCCCATGGCCTTGCTCTGTGGAGATCGCCTCACCCGGGACACTCAGGCCTTGGTGCCAGGTCTTCTGTGTTGTGGATTCCTGCCTTTGTCCTTTTGACTATTCTGTGATAGTCTAGGAAGGCCCAGTGGCTATTGAGGCAGGAAGCTTCTCGTCGTATGCCTATGACCAAATGACTTTTCCTTTCCTGAATGATTGTTGATCATGTGGTTCTCATCACATTTCATTGAAGGATTTTGAGGGGCTAGAGAGATGGTTCAGAGGTTAAGAGCACTGACTACTCTTGAAGAGGTCCTCAGTTCAATTCCCAGCAACTACATGGTGGCTCACAACCATCTGTAATGGGATCTGGTTCCCTCTTCTGGTGTGTCTGGAGAGAGTGACAGCTTACTCACGTATGTAAAATAAACAAATCTTTTATATATATATATATATATATATATATATATATATATATATATGAAGAATTTCGAAGCTAGTAAAGAAACTTATGAAACTTGAAACTTTTATTAAATTATGTAAACTGTGACACAATAGTGCAAGTTATTTAATCTCAAAGTCCCGATAAAATTGCCTAATGAAGAGTTGTTCAGAATCAACAACATGTCTGTTGTGAGTGATGTATGTAAATACAGAAAAAGAGGTGTATCAGAAAAACTGACAAACCTCATGTTCTAGAAATTATCACAGTCATTTCAGCACTGACAAATAAAATTGTGGCAAATTATTTTCTGGGGAATATAAACAAAGAATAAGAGTTCTCTGGGCGATGTTAGTAGTAGGTTATCTTTCCCAGTACTGGGTGTCTTTGTTTCCATAGCTACAGCAGCCGGCTTACACAAGGTTTCTGCTTCAGCATTAGTCAGCCAAGACGGGTGACGAATCTCTGGCTCCACGCTGTCTCCACGCTGTGAGTGGCATGGAGACCACCAGCATGGTGGCTGCCCGTGTTCAAGAGAACGCATGGCTTTCCTCTTGCTTCTCAGCCCCTCTTCTCATGAACACAAAAGAGGATTCGATGTCAGTTACGTTCATCGGCCCAAGCCTCTCTGTGGATGCACCTCACAGAGTAAACAAACTGGTCCCTATTTTTAAGGATGCGCCCTCTGGTGTGGGGAATATCATATTTTCTTCAGGTGAATTGAATTCTGCAAACATCTCTCGGGTATTGTTCATATGTATAGCAGGGTCCTGTTGGTGTGACCTTATAGACACAAAGACAAGTAGAGCAGGTTTCCTGCCTCTGGGAAGATAGGCCGCTCAGGGAACTGTGTGAGTTAGAGCTAATTATACCGGCAACATCATTTCCAGGGGCGATTTTGCTGCAGTCATCATGTTCACATAATTTTACCAGTAAAAGGGATAGCCATCGTATGCGAATTTATACATTGTTAGTCATAAATGCCCTTGTACCATCCTTCCTGCCTGAGTAGATACTAGAGAGAGTATTTGGAAATAGAAAAAGGAAAGGGATTTAATTCCTGGTTTGGAAGACTTTTCTTTGTAAAAGATGGCTGCCTCTCTATGGTTACTAGCGACCTGGACGATTAAGTCAAGGGAGTGGCAGGCTACATAAATGGCATGTCGCCCGTGTCTTTTGTCTTGCCGGTGATTCCGACGGTCACAGGGATGACCGTAAGGAGGGAGGAGAGTGTCACTGTCCTGTGTTAGCACAACCAGTTCTGAGGGGAAATACCGTATGTGTCAATACATTTGATGATTCACCGTCGGCTTCGGCTCCCTTCGGAGCCGGCTCTCTTTATCCTCTATCCTTCCGGAAAGTAGCGTAGGCGCCCTGAACCAGTGAGCAAGAGAGGTCGCTGCTGGACCTCACCGTGCCTTGACCTCAAGTGCTCTGCTTTCTCCTTTTGCCTAGAACTGAAAGGATTGTGTGAACACAAACCAAACTTCCATGTTTATTTTTGCTCTGATGATGAACTTTTACTATTTTTAACTGATTAGATAGCAGAATTTACTTCCTTGGTTCATTGTCCTGCAAGTTTTGAACTGTCTTTTATAATTATGGGTTGAACTGGGGACAGTTTGGGTATCTTTTCAAAACACGGTTGTTCAAAGGGTATTTTTAAACTGTCCTCGGTTTGTTATTTTTAGAGACCACTGTTAATCTAATCATCTCAGTGAGCCTGCTGGACAACAACTTTTCTCAGAGGAAAAGGTTTAAATGAATGAAATCTACATAGAACCATGGGAGATTTTAAACCGAGAAAGCAATGGGTAATATTGAAAAATAAACCTGAATTGTTTTATCTGCTTAAATTAAATTTTTAAATTGTCGGTTTGTTAAAGTGAAGTTTATAATGTTTTCAGTCACAAGTTAACTAGTAGCCACTAACTGTAAACAGAACCATGAGATGTACCTACCATCTGGTTAGGAAGAACATTCACAGAGAGAAATAAGTCTTCTGAGAGCGAAGCTAGCTTGCTACATTCTTTTGGTGATAAAAATCATCAAGACTTGTATGAGAGAATGTCCTGTTGACCAACAATATTACAGGAAGTCAGATGTAGTGACTTGATTCTCTCTTCATGCAAGATGGTGGTCCATGATAACTCTCCAGGCAAACGTCGAAAGGCTTGTCTTGATCATTTCCTCTTTTTGGCATTCTTCTACCTTTACAACCCCAAGGTCCTCTCTGTTCCTAGACATGGCTATCAAAGGGTAGGAGGTACTTTAAAGGCAACGCCCCAATCAGAAGTCTTGAGTCTGTGTGGGTTAATAAATCTTTTATCTATTCCAGGGGACCATTCATGCCAAGGTCCCATTGTTCCAAGGTGGAATACTTGGAAATACAAGAGAGGAATCTGGAAGTCAGATAACAAAGGTCTACGCCAGGGAAGAGACTGAAACAAGCAGAAATGCGAGTAAGAATCATCTGCAAGCAGGGGCCATGGGGCAATGACAGACTAAGGATGTCCAGACTCAGCCCTCACTGCTAAGAATGACTCTATGGCCTCTTGTATGGATGGTGGGATGGAATCTGTGTCTTTTATACATATCTTCTTCAGTATCTTCATCCATCTTTTGACCTTTCCCCCTCTAAATAAGTTTCCTGCCAACCAGCACTATTCTTTCTCTCAAAACAGAAAATAACGTGAAATTAAACAGCACTTCTTGGGTTATTATAATTCCCTCTGAATTTTGCTCCTATCTGAGCTTAATTAATCATTGTCATGCTAGGTGTTTCAAAATTCTACCTGTGGCTTGAGATAGTGTGTCTCCCATTCCTACTCTCAGTAGCAGATAAAAAAGTTATTTTGGATATTTGTTCTTAAGATGGATGAGTGCATAGATAGATAAAAATCTGAAATGGTTGTTTATATCCTAAAAAGGGATTTTCTTATCTCTTATTTAGTGTCCTCTGTGGAGCAAATGTGTGTCTACCAAGAGGCTTAGTCATGAGAGCCTAAAGCAGTTTCTAGTTGCCGTCTGCTCCAGTGACATGAGCAGTTGGGTCTGGACTCATTTCCTAGCAGATCAGTTAGGCTGGCCAAGGGCCCCAGACTGTGCGTCCAATTCCGCTTGTTAATGCACTGGTAGGGCTCCAACAGGTCAGTGCTCCTGGAGCTGTAACACACAAACATTCCTGCAGGGAGGCGGCCGTTCAGATAATTACTTTCTGAAGTCTCTAATCCCCTAGATTCGATTGCATCAAATTATCAGGTTTGCCCACAATCTTCAGCATCTTTCATATAAATTTCCAGCAAACAGGCAATTGTTAAGAAGCCACGTATTAGATCGCTAGACTAATTATCCCATAAGTAGTTGTTTAATTATTTATGTGGAGTGACAGAGGAAAGCATATTTTTCTATTATGAGAGAGCACATAATTCAGAATTACTTATTTATTTTTCTCAAATGAAATTTTTGATCAGGTGCTCAAAACAAAGTCCAAGTTTGGGAAAGTGGGTACGTACACATACATGCACATATACATGCAAATGCGTATATGCACACATACTTGAGCGTGCAAGCACACACACACACACAGCCATGCACACAGCCACACACACACACAGCTTTTTATCCCACAGCCTTTGTGTTCATATGGTTTTGGTCAGGTTAAGCAATTGGTGGTAGGTTAGAAGGCATGAAATAATTTGTAGATTCCAGGAAGTTGCATCATGCTATGCATTATTTAGTTTTAGAATTTTAATAAGGGTTGCATGTGCACATTGCCAGAATATTCATCAGGGGAGGTGGGCCCTTGAGGGGAAAGTGATTTCTTCTCCCCTTCAGAGTTCATCAACTTCTTTGGGAACAGTACCAACTTCCTTTCCTTTTCTAGATGGTTGACTGGCACCAGTAACGCTTGGTTCCCCTTTAAGAATTGTTTCTCCTAAATAGTTGCCTGGGAATCTTGACCCATCACCTGGCTGACTACATTCCTACATTCACTATGAAGGAGTCGAGTCATGTGTCAGAGGAATGCGTGGCATGGGTTTTGGCATGTGGTGCCACAGCTATATATAACCTATTGTGCTGGGTGCTGGGAATGGGCGAGAAATTCCTTTTAGTCTATTCTGAGCGAATGGCACAAAGATTATTCAAGCTATTGCTGAATGGCTCTGTATGGGTTTTTTTTTCTACTTGATACTATTTGCAAATAACCAAACACTGTGGGAAAGCCGGGAGACTTGTTCTCTGACCAACAAATCGAAAGGGGAGCTAGAAATTTAAAAACTTATTCTGGAGCAAGCCTGGGGTTTGGAGTTTTCAAGAAGTGAGTTATGAGTTATGAGGTGTGACATGTGTGTTGACATTAGCACTATCATGAAGAGAGGAGGGCTACAGGAGCCAGGATGCCCTCTCTTTTCTTACCTAATATGGTCTTTGTCAGGTCTGTCACAGTGCTGGTGCATTATGGGTGCGCTGTATCAGAAATCGTAGACAGGCATGTTTGTGTGTCTCTATGTCCAAATTCACTCAATGATAGCAGACTGGCTACATCATTTCATTGGCAGAAATTTGCCACATAGTCCTTGTTTTCTTTGATAGCTGACCATTGACAAGCATGGGTTCTTTTATTGTAATCTTACTTACAGATACTCACTTTTAGATCACATGGCTTATGTGATATAGTAATTATATCTAAGTATAGTTGCAGAATGGCTACAAAAACATTTCAGAAGCTACAATAGAGTTCAAGTCCTTCAGAGGAAGGAGGCAGAGGAAGAAAGTAGGAAGAGACATGCAGAGTCACTGTCAGGCAGATGTGTGGCAACCACACAGGTAGCCAGGGTTGCAGTGTTAAGTCGGGTCTCAGGACCAAGTCAAGGTGAGGTATAGGATACCACGTAGGGTGGGGTACATGCATCCCACAGAGGTGCTGCCATGAAACCCCAAATCAGATGGACTGATGGTAGCACTCTGAGCTGGTCATCAGCCGTGGGGACGGAGCTAAACTGAAGCCCCAGCTGCTCAGGAGTTCTCTAGCTGGGGGTCCTTTCACAATCACAGTGAGGAGTCAGAAGACAGGTTGGTGGAGACCAAAGCCACAGCAGTGCTAGGGGCTCCTCTTTAGGGGCTCCAGAGAAGGATGTTGTAAATCTTCATTAGTCTCTTTTGTCTGATATGATTTTAATACACCCATGTACTCATACGGTCCCAGTGTACATTGCTACAGTTTATAGCTGGTATCTTCTTGCCTTTAGGATTCGGCCTGTGCTTTGTGGAACATGCTGAATGGGTGGTGTGGTGTTTGGTGTGTTCAGGGTGCACAGTCATCCTGCATTTTCACTCAAAATAGAGACAAATGCTGATTGCACATTGGAGTCACCGAGGGCAAAGCACAGTCTAAACGTGCTTTTTTTTTTTTTTTTTTACATATTTTTTTAAGTAACATGATGGGTGTGCTTTATATGATTATAATGATATTGCAATGAAACCAAAGTCATTTGGCATGTGTCTTGGTCAGGGTTTCTATCCCTGCACAAAACATCATGACCACGAAACAAGTTGGGGAGGAAAGGGTTTATTCAGCTTACACTTCCACATTGTTGTTCATCACCAAAGGAAGTCAGGACTGGACCTCAAGCAGGTCAGGAAGCAGGAGCTGATGCAGAGGCCATGGAGGGATGTTCCTTACTGGCTTGCTTCCCCTGACTTGCTCAGCCTGCTCTTTTATAGAACCCAAGACTACCAGCCCAGGGATGGCACCACCCATCATGGGCCCTCCTACCCTCGATCACTAATAGAAAAAATGCCTTACAGCTGGACCTCATGGAGGCATTTCCTCAAGGGAGGCTCCTTCCTCTGTGATCACTCCACCTTGTGTCAAGCTGACACACGAAACCAGCCAGTACAGCGCGTCAGCCCGGTAACTTGTCTAGCTGGCTTAGCGGTCCCTTCAGCAGGTGATAACTGACAGTAGGCAAGTGCCCCGTTTAACTTTACATATAAAAGCAACAGCACTTGAGATGACAATGGTGGGACTTTGGGAGGACACTAATTGTATTGTCTAGGCTGGTGACGACGCCATTTTTTTTCTCTTCCGGATATTTGAAGAGCTCTGCATCTGTCTGCTCAAGGAGACAGAGAGAGGCTAGTATCTAAAAACCAGGAGTAGGAGAATTTGGGAGCACTGGCCAGAGAGGGGCTGGAATGTTACCCCCAGATGCCGGGACAGGAGAGAAGAGGGGAGGGGCTACAGCTTGGGGGTGTGGAAAAATATCTGAAATGGGAGTTAAAGAAAATCTGGTAAAAGAGGAGGCGGTGGCCTGAGAGACATACTGATGTTACACAGATGGAGTGACGACAGGGTTCGGAACAGAGCCGTGGCAGAGAGGCGCGTCAGTGGAATAGGCTGGAGGCCTACGTGCTGCAAACTAAAGTGGGTGTGAGGTGCCTCAGAATATGCCTAAGACGGCAGCATGGTCAGCACAGAGCGGGGAAAACATGAACCAGACGCATCTGTCAGTGCGATGTAGTGTAAGTTCTTTTGAAAAATTCAGCTGAAATCCAACATATACATGAAATCAGAAGGTTATCTTCCTGGTGTGGAAAGTTTTGATACTGATAGCAGGGCTCAGAACTCAAATGCTTTCTCTGGATTTTTTACCTTAATTAGACTCCCCAATTTTAATAATCAGTGATACAACAAAACCCCGACAGTCAGAACACTTGTATGTCACAGATCCATTATTTTGATTAAGAACTTCTTAAAGTGACCAAGGAAATGACCATTCCTGGGCTTCATGTGTCTGTCTCTGACAGCCACGGACACCGCGAACTTGTGAATCAACTGTCACATCAGATATGGGATCCACCCTCCTAAGAGTATGTGTGAGGGTAATTGACATTTTGAATTAGTGATTTTTTTTTTTGTTTAAGATTTTTGGTTCTTTTTGCACCTTTGCATCTCAGAAGTAATTCTGCTTGACATCGAGGGTTGGAAATTTAGATTCTCGTTGTGACTTTAAGTATTAAACAGTGTGACCATTGCTCCTTACGCTGACAATTACATAGCTGATTAATGGCTGGGGATTCCCATGAAATTCATTCTAGCTTTTCTCTGTTCCTAGAATCTGACGGATGCGTCTGTTCTGAAATGCTGCGTGCTCAGTATTGCTTACCGCTGTCAGAGCAGCTGCTGGGTCCTTCTCTAGAACCCAAATGAGCGAAAATGTCTGAGAGTCAGAACAGACGTCTCAGCTGAGCCTTTAGTTAGAATACCTCAAGGAACAGGACCGTTTTTTATGGTTTGAAAGAACCCACCCTTTCTGTGTATGTCAACGGGCCAGTATTCAGGACTAGGGCTGCAGCGGTGGAATAGAACAAGCGAGGTCAGATGTCTCAAACAGGCGGTGGCTGCCCTTGTGTTTGGCGAGTGACCTTTCATAACCTCTCCTCCCCAGCGTGAGGTTAAGTCGCCCCCACATTCGCCCTCACACATTCGCTCTTCTTTGCCGCAGGACATTTGTGAGGATATTTCTGACCACGTGGAGCAGATCCATGCCCTCCTTGAGACGGAGTTCTCCCTAAAGCTGCTGTCCTACTCGGTCAACGTCATCGTAGACATCCACGCCGTGCAGTTGCTCTGGCACCAGCTCCGCGTCTCCGTGCTGGTCCTCCGGGAGCGCATCCTGCAGGGGCTGCAGGACGCCAATGGCAACTACACCCGGCAGACTGACATTCTGCAAGCCTTCTCCGAAGAAACAGAGGAGGTGAGTGGCCTCGGGCAGCAAGTCTCGCTTTGTCAGGTGTTTCCATTTGAAAACGTGTTTCAGTTTAGAGATGCGCGGACGAGGTTTTCGTAATGAAGTAAGCAGGTCCTTATCTAGGATATCGGCGGGCGGAGTACGTGGAAGCTGAACACTTGGGGTACAAAGGGGTCTTTTGACATAAGTTTGTATAGATGTCATCCATAGATGTTAGCACTTCCTGACTTCCTGTCTCTTCCTCAATTACTTAAAACCCATTCCTTTAACACTATGTTCAGGTACTAGGAATATGATCAAAACCCGCATTTCTAGGATGCGGAAAGATGGCTCGCTCAGCAGTTAAGAGCACAGACTGCTCTTCCAGAGGGAGGTTCATTTTCCAACCCTCTCATGGGAGCTCACAACTACCTGTAACTCCAGTACCTGGACCTCTTTTCTGGCCCCAGTGGGTGCCAGGCGTGCACGGAGTATACAGACATCCACTCAGGCAAACCACTCATACACATAAAATACCCACTCCCTCTGAACACCCATCATTTCTGTTGTGAGGAGATTTAAATCTAGTAGGAGAGAGAAATGTAGAGGGGCTAAGGCCAAACTGTGATAAATCTACAAAATGCGTTTCGACATCAGAGAGAGAAGCCATGGGCTGATGGCCTTGTCTTCATGGTTCTATAGCTTTTTATACCTAGTTCAGTTCTTTGCATTAAGGTGTTTGGAAATCGTGTTCTTCAAATTTATAAGGCTCTTGTATTTGTGAGATGAAGAAGCTTCCAAACAAGTGTTGCAGAATTCACTAATTTATGAGGGTTTCAATGACTGTTTAACTATCAACACCATGACACAAATCTGCGCCCATTTTTATAAATGACATACTCTTACTGATTTTTTTTTTTGTTTATTCAAAATAAAGACGCCATTGTAGAAAGTCTGCGCGGGGTTTAGACAGAGGGGGTCAGGATCTGCTTTGTCCTCCTCGAAGCTTGCCAGTCTCTGCTCGCAGGTAACGCATTCCTTGCTGCTATGACTGGGACTGTGGGGTGAGTTGGGCGCCATGTTGGCTTTCCGATGACGTTGCTCCCCAAGCCCCAGCTCCAGGTTCCAGATGACTGTCGTCCCTATAAATCTACCACCTCCGAGCAGACATGATGGAAATCAGAGACTTGTCTACGTTCTAAGGGGATCTTTCTTCAGATCTGCCCTTGTCTGCTGCTGGAAGGGAGTGAAAATTAAGTTCGCTGATTGCCGGCTCTTTGTTATAGGACTCTGAAGACACAGCAGGGTTCTGGGACGTATTCTTATCGTTGTATGGATTATATGTTGCATTCGAACTTATGACATTCATAAAGTAGAAACAAGAAGTGGGGAAGGCTATTGGCTAACTGGCAATAGCTGATTTTTCTCTGATAATGTCATAAATTTACATCATGTAGTATCCGTTCTGATTCTTGCAAGAAGAACTAAAAATTTATTTATAAATTTAGTTTGAAGCAGTCCGGCACATTTTTATATTTGAGGCTAGTTTCAGAATTGTTGCAGAAACAAAAATACACCTGGTGAAGAAGAGTAGGTAGAGGGAAGGACAGTGGCCATCCAGGCACTGCCTTATGGTGTCTTCTGTGAATCAGGTTCTGCCTACTCTGATCCTTTGCAAACCTTTTCCGTTCCCAGTTGTTTGTGACTCTAGTGCTACTCAGGGAGAGCTGACAGGGGCTTAGTTTTATTTGTTTTTGCCTGCACACCAGAACTGGGAAAGGGCAGGAAATTCAGATAAAATTCTCAGAATACATTTAGTGATGGGGGGTTTGCAAAAGAAAATGAAATCAAGAAACTTTACAAACTAAGATGAAATAGTGATAAACTAGATAAATGGTGGGCAGCAGATGCCCACCCAGTGGATTTGTGTTTTCAGAATTCGTTTGCATTTCAAAGCCACACAAAAGAGTGAGTTCGAAACACGAGAAAGTGGCAAGCTCTAATTGTTTTTCTCCTTGACATCACAAGATATGTGAGTTTTATTATTTATTTAAATATTGAGCAAACCATATAAAATAAACAAAAGGGTGGGCATATTACCAAAATAAAGCAAACCAAGGAACCAAATAAATGCGTTAGGCAAAAGGAAAGCACTTTGAAGCAAAGCACAAAATGTATCAGAAACCACACCAAAATGTTCTGTACTCTGGGCACTTGACCACTGTTTCATTTAGCAAGAAAGACAAGGGATAAATAGTTTTATTTTATAGATAAGAAAATGGAAGAAAAGTTAAGTGACTGCTTAAATATACAAGCCCAGGAATAATTAAACTAAATTAAACCAAATCAGTTTTCGGCTGATTTATAATTTAATGAGTCCTCCCCGTTTCCCTCCCTTTCTTCCTTCTCTTCCATAGTCTCTAAGTTTTTATTGGTTTTCTGGTATGTAGAAGGTGAGATGAGAGCCAGTAGGGGTCACCCTCACAGTTTTCTTATCATCGCGTGATTTCAGATGGTAGGCAGGGTGGGGGCTCTTGTCATTATTCCATCTTATAACTGAGAGGACTGAAGTGGGAAGAGGTAAATTCACATAAGTACTGATTAACAGTTCTTAACTATGTAAGTGTAACATAAAAGTAACACAAATGATACTCCCTTCTCTATGGGGAGCCTTCTAGAACATCCACAACACGACATGCTGCGTGTTCCTGCCCTGGCCCTCGTTACCAGCTGGTGTCTATCAGGACAAAGCACTGCTAGATTGTGAGTCACCTAAGAGCCACCTTGTGCTGTATAAATCTTCCTGGATGTGGGGCCGGCTGCTTGAGCATGCTCAATCTGGGGGCCACACCCTTAAAGAAAAGCGATTTTTCTTCTCTCCCCCAGAAGCCATCACCTGTCAATAGCTTCTCAGCTAGATGTGATCTTGCGCAGATGCTGTGCTGCCTCCACAGCTGCTCCGAGCTCGTGAGTGCCCTGTTCCTGTCATCTCGATAAGATGACATTTTCCTTCAGTGTTCCCTGACTGCCCGCTCTTACACTCTTTCTACCCTTCTCTCCAGCAGCTCTCCCTGAACCCCAGGAAGGTGGGATATGGATGTCCCGTTTGTATTGTTGGAGTCTTCAGGACTCCTCTGACCAACACCTTGGGTAGAGGCGTCCCGTATCTCGCACTGGGCCTGTTATTTAGCATCCTATAGTTCCTGGGAGGAGCGTTATTCTCTGTGTGGGGTAACTCCAGATGAACTCTTTTATATGAATATATAAATAGATCTTCATAGAAGAGAAACTCCTAAGTAATGACCAACTAAATCAAACACTTAAAAAAAATCTACTTTTAGATTGGGAATCACCCTATTATTCTCTTAAAAATTGCAAGCTTTTCTCACTCATCCCTGGGTGGTTTGGGGTTCTGACCTTGTCATTTAATGAGACTTTTCCAGGCGTGAAGCCCTGAAGTCACACAACTACACTTAGCTCATTTCGCTGAGGTTAGAGGTTAGTCTTCATCTCTGTTCAGGGCACTTTGGTGCTAGAGGCAGCTATGCCTTCCTCCTCAGTGCACACCACGGCCGGAAGGTAAAACAGCCAGCAGCAAGGCGGCGAGCATCCACGGAGCAGGTGGCCACGGACCAGACTCTTGTCTTACGTATTTTCTCCCCTCCAAGACTTTCAGCATCTTTGTGGCATGGCTCATCATTTCTTTTCCTTTAATCTTGTGTGTGTGTGTGTGTGTGTGTGTGTATGTGTATTTGTGTTTGCATATGTACTATAACATGCATGTGGAGATCAGAGGACTAGTTTCAGGATTTGGCTTTCTTCCCCTTCCTTGTGTGTTCTGGGGTTCATATTGGAATCGCCAGCCTTAGTGGCAAGCATATTTACACACTGAGCCATCTCGATCCTCATCATTTCCAGCTTGTAGATGGAGGAAACAAGGGTTAGCAAGAGCAAGCTGCTGACCTTAGTCATCACTGATTAGTGCCAGAGCAAGGGCGTGACCCTGAAACTCGGGGAGGCTAATCACTCGTGTCAAGTCAAAGTACACACTCAGAGGAGGAAATGACACACAGGCAGAGAGAGAGGTGACAGATATCACCATTCATTCCTTCCATAGATGCATCTGTGAGTGCTTACTCTGTACACTCTGTAAACGTTGTGGGGACGCTGGTCAGGCCACACATTTTCCCTAGGACTGATATTCTTCTGTTGCTTAAATACAAGGGAGTGATAAGCTAGACAAATATCACAGTATCCCAATATTACTATTCCCTGATAGTTAAGGGGGAGTTGATGTGGATTTGAGAACTTTCTGTGAATGATTCTGAGGTGAGAGTCCAAAGTCTTGAAGAAGTAAAACCTTTGGCTAATACCTAATGGGTGGAAGAGTCTGATAGTCTAGAAAAGAAATGTAGAAACATTTCAAGATAGGAAATGCAAAGTTCCGAGGCAGAAGGGAACCTGGTGTGTTCCGAAACTGAAAAGGAGACAGTGTGGAAAGGAGGAGACTTAAGAGAGGCTTCGAGCAGTTTGGATTTGGGTGGGGCTTGGGGGAGGCACCCCACACCTGGCACTGGGCTCTTGGACTGGGTTTTTAATCTAACAGTCAGAGGAAGCTACTAAACATTTGAAGCAGAGAAGTAACCGTGCAGATTTGCAACGTGTAAAGGCTCTTGTACTGGCCACATAAAGCACTGCCCGGAGAAGCAGGCACGGATAGCAGTTTAGAGCTCTGTTCAAGGTCAGAACTTGGCTTCAGGTCAGCAGGCTCATCCGAGGCCTAGGCTGGCCCTTAGTCACGAGGCCACCGTGACTTATTTTCTTCCTTCTGCTGTAATTTAAATGAGGACAAAGAGCAGATATCGGAAGAAAGTGGTGAGGATTAAGTGGAACCATAGAAGAATCGGACACTCCCACTGTGAGGTGAGGAAGCCCAGGCTTAGGAAAAGTCAGTTACTGCAACTATCTGTACACTATCATCTCGTATTCTTAAGGACCTTGGCACCTTAAGAGAAGGAGGTGAAAGTGATCCTCGTTCTCTTTGCAAGGGGACTGGAGTGAAAGCCCTGACCCCAGGCCCCCATCCAACTGCTAAGCGAATATGAGCATTGGGGTTGAACTAGCTGAAGGGAGAGCATTCCAGAGACAAAATGAATACACGGAGAATAAAATTCCATGTAAGTGGTGAGGAGGCCCGGTCTTGGGATGACCAGGCTGAAGGGAGATTCGCTTAGCAGTTGGATGAGGGCCTGGGGTCAGGGCTTTCACTCCAGACCCCTTGCAAAGAGAATGGGGATCACTTTCACCTCCTTCTCTTAAGGTGCCAAGGTCCTCAACAAGGCTATCATTCAGCTCGGTTAGAAGAATCCAGTTTTTATCCTCCATCATCAATTAGAAATCTCCTGGTTTGTCATACGATATACAAACTACATTAGTCATGAGACACACGCCTCAATTACACAATTAAAGAGTAAAAACGAAACCTTATAATGCTATTATTAGTATGGGAGAACCTCAAATCACATTAGCTCACTTGGAATCATAGATGAAAAGGGGGAAGGGCAGTTAGCAATTACTGCACTGTTAGGAGCAGGAGGAGGGAGAGCAGGAGGAGGGAGAGGTGACACAGAAGGGGGAGATGAGGTTTGAACATTTGCTCATTATCTCAAACATAAGCTGTGCATACCTTTAAAAGGTGGGGCCACTACGGAACCGGTCTCGAGCAGTTTCTGTTATGTTTTTAAAAATTCAGTAGTCCCCCTCCCACGATCTGCGAATATAGGCTTAACATTGTTGAATTAATGCATTTAATTATTCTCCTTACAATAGTTCTTGACTGAGCTACTGTGGTAGGCTCTGGAGTGATAGCATAAATAAAACCAGACATTAATGAAGATTTTACTCTTCTGTTACGCTCGTCTTTGGACACGTGGTTTCTACTGAAGACTTTAGTTAGGCAACGGTTAGGAGCTTGGCCTGGTCCTGCAGGTCTGTCGTCCTAGCTGTTCCTGAGGTTACAGAGGGACTGCAAGCTTAAAGCTTAAGGTGGGGGTGGGAGTTCAGGGCTGTACCCGTGACTTAGCAAGCAGGAGTGAGAGGGACGCTAGGACAGAGCTCGGCAGGAGACTCACAGAGCAGTTTTCTAGAACGTTCAGCGTCCTACCCAGTGTCCAGAGCTCCAAGGGACAAACAAAACCCGAAGTGCTTTTGAAACTATTAATGCACTCTGGTTTAAATGAAAAGATAGAACCGGAAGTTTGGGGTTGGCCTCGACCATTCCTAAGGCTCTATGCCCAAGTTAAAGTTTGAATACTTAAAGCAAACAGTGTATGTAAAGCGATGCAGTAACTGGTTATGTGCCTCTCCACAGGTCAGGCCAGAGTGACTGAAGGCGATTCAGATTTCCTGGGCTTAGGTGTGCATACCCAACGTGACCCTTACTGAAACCATTACCGTTGTGTGTTTCAGGGCCGGCTTGATTCCCTCACAGAAGTGGACGACTCAGGACAGTTAACTATCAAATGTTCTCAGAACTACTTGTCTCTGGATTGTGGGATTACTGCATTTGAACTTTCCGACTACAGTCCGAGCGAGGATCTGCTTGGAGGCCTGGGAGACGTGCCCGCGAGCCAGGCCAAAACTAAATCTTTTGACTCCTGGAGCTACAGCGAGATGGAAAAGGAGTTCCCTGAGCTGATCCGAAGTGTTGGGCTGCTTACCGTGGCCACCGAGCCTGCCGCTGAGGACTCATCTCAAGTGTCCCTTTCAGAGGACCACAAAGGTGACCGTGAGGAAGACGGGGCTCCTGTACCGGGGGAGGAGCTGGGCTCAACACTCGAGATGTCGTCCTTAGGGGACACACTGACAAATGCTGCTCAACACCCTTCGGAGACAGCGAAACAAGACTCGACTTCCTCCCCACAGCTTGGTGCGAAGAAAACCCAGCCTGGTCCTTGCGAAATTACAACTCCCAAGAGATCCATCCGCGATTGCTTTAATTATAACGAGGACTCTCCCACGCAGCCCACATTGCCCAAAAGAGGGCTTTTTCTAAAAGAAACTCGTAAGAATGAGCGGAAAGGCAGTGGTGGGAAGGGGCAGGTGGTTGACCTGAAACCCGAACTGAGCAGAAGCACCCCGTCCCTGGTGGACCCGCCCGACAGATCAAAGCTCTGCCTAGTGTTGCAGTCTTCCTACCCCAGCAGCCCTTCTGCCGCCAGCCAGTCCTTCGAATGCTTGCACAAGGTGGGGCTCGGCAATCTTGAAAACATCGTCAAAAGTCACATTAAAGAAATTTCTTCCAGTTTGGGAAGGCTTACTGACTGCCATAAAGAGAAACTGCGGCTGAAAAAGCCTCACAAGACCTTGGCGGAGGTGCCTCTGTGCAAAATACCTAAACGGGGAACTGGTTCAGGAAAGCAATCTGAGAATACCAGGAGCTCAGCAGCGCCGAGCACGGTGTCTCCTGGAGCTCCCAAAGCCACGGTGAGATCAGAAACAGATTCTGGGTCTACAACCTCAGGTGATCTGTGCCATCAGAGAAACCGGAATGGACAGCCGCCAGTGCAGTCGAAGGCCTCGAGTTCACCCCCTGGCAGTCACAGCAGCGAGTGCTCTCTTGGCCCAGACAACATCAAATCCCCACTCCCTCCTCTTTCAGAAAGCCAAAAAGGCTCCCCACCCGCTCCACGTCACGCCACCCAGAACGGCCAGGTGGTAGAGACCTGGTATGGCTCTGATGAGTACCTAGCGCTGCCGTCTCACCTCAAACAGACCGAGGTGCTAGCTCTGAAGCTGGAGAATCTAACCAAGCTTCTACCCCAGAAACCCAGAGCGGAGACTATCCAGGACATTGATGACTGGGAACTGTCTGAAATGAATTCCGACTCTGAGATCTATCCAACGTACCACATCAAGAAAAAACACACAAGGCTAGGCACGGTGTCTCCAAGCTCATCCAGCGACATAGCCTCGTCTCTCGGGGAGAGCATTGAATCTGGGCCCCTCAGTGACATTCTTTCTGATGAGGACTTAGGCGTGCCCCTGTCCAGCATGAAAAAGTTCATCGATGAGAAATCAGAGAGACCTTCCTCCTCTGAGAAGAGCGAGAGCCATTCTGCTACGAAATCAGCTTTAATTCAGAAACTAATGCAAGATATTCAGCACCAAGATAACTATGAAGCCATCTGGGAGAGAATTGAGGTAAGGTTACTTTTAACCTAGTGATTTCTTGTCTGAGTTTTAAAAAAAATAATGCCGGGAAAGTACCAACCTCCTTCTGATTCTCTTTATATGTTAAGTTTTAAATTAAACTTTAAATTCTTCAAGGAAAGACATGGAATAAAAAAACAAACCATGGTGTTTGCTTTGCCCACCCGGAGCTGTGTCAGGGCGGTCACTGCATGCGGTAGAATTCTGCTGCTCCTACTCCAACTGAACAGGGTCCCGGGTGAATGCACCACTGCTGGGTGCACACATGACATGTGCATCCAGTGTGTACACCGGCTGGGGTGTCACAGGTACCTTCAGCACTTCCAAACCTCTTAGCCTAGAGGGACTCACTCTCTAGCACCTTCTGTTGAAAAAACCGCGCATGTCCAACTTACTAGTCATCCCTGTTTCCTCCCCCCCCTCTCCCTTTTGGGGGACCTCTGCCTTATTTCTAAACCATCTCTCACATGCGCTACTTGGGGGATCTGGGCGGAGAGATTTGATTTGGGGGTAAATCTGTACTTTTGGAAGGGATTATTGGATGTGATAGGACCTTTGAAGACAGAGATCAGGACTCCATAATACAGCTTATGGTTTTATTCCCCGAGGGGCATCTGCACAAAGATTTACTTTCTCTAGAACTCTGTTGGAAATAGATCTAGCTAATTTTATCATTATTTCTTTCCATTGGAATAACATTGTCCATACCTTGCATAATATGTATAGCACTTTACTATGTGTAACAATCTTCCAGATCCACCTTTAAGCCTAATTCAGCCACTATGCAAGGAGGGTTATTTGCCAAAAGAATTATTCTCCTATATGGATGGAAACAGAGGCTTGGTAAGCCTAAATTAGTTTTCTAAGCTAAACTAAGTAGGCTGACAGACATATCAACTCGCTGATGCTTTTGCTTGGAAAGCCAAGATGCAAATCTCTACCTTTTGATTCTTCCTTCACTTTTATGGTTGCAGTGTTAGAAAGGTTTCTCTTTCAGGGAATTTTCAACAGGGGAGAAGAACAAGCCGTGCAGATTCGGCAGAGGATATCACTGTAACCCCTGGGTCCGCTCACGTACTTCTCTTGTCTTTCTGTGTATGCTCATTGTTGAACATTATCAGGCTAGGCACTGTTACAGTACAGTGCACATGGACAGAGTGGCCTTTTGAATGAAAAGTCAAGTCCATAGAATAAAATTAGCATAAATGCACAGTAGTTACGTTTTAAATCATTGTCACCATATATCAAGTATTTAGGTATCTGGTCCTCATCACAATCCCAGCATTAATTTCAAATGGGGTTAATTAATTGGGAATTAAAAATACAGATGAGGAGACAGAGGCTGAGAGACAATCTTCTCCGGAGCTCACACTACTGACTTGATCATACCTTCAGAGTCGCAAGCACAAAGTCAGGACTTGAATGCAGAGTCAGCTTGCCTGAGCAGTGTGCACCGTGGCTCCCAGCCTGGCTAAGAGAAGCTCTGGTGGCCTTGGTGGGGACCAGTATGGAGTCGATTTTAGGGGCTGCTGTGATGCAGAGATACTGTTAAAGAAGAGAATGCAGTCGAGCAAGGGGTTCTAGGCCGTGCTCGGCCACCCTAGGCTCCGGGGCCATTTTCCCACAGTCACCGATGCGAGTGTCCCATTGGTCCCGCTAAGCCTCACAAAGCAGAGGGCAGAAGACATGCTAATGGCGGGTCCACAGGAGGGACTAGTAGACCGTGATGGAACTCCCCAGGTCAACACCTGTATATGGTACCTAGCGTCTCAGATTCCCAGGAATCCTCAGATTCCCCATCATTCACCTTTGTGTCTTTACACTGATTTTATTGATAGGAAAGATAACGTTGTAGTGTACTTTTATTTTTGTTCCTTTGAAACCGATTCTTGTTTATTTTTGAGATTATAATTTAATTACACTTCTCCCTTTATGTTATTCCCTCCAAACCCTCCCATAAACCCCTTCCTGGTCTCCTTCACATCGAAGGCCTCTTTTTTGCATGTGTGTTTGTGTGTGTTTAGGTGTGCGTATGTTTTTTTTTTTTTTTGTGTGTGTGTGTGTGTGTATTCCTAAATATAACCTGTTGAGTCCATGTATTGCTACTTGTATCTATGATTTCAGGGCTGACTGGCCCTGGGCAGGCACCGGCTGTGCTCACCCCCGGGAGGAGCACCCACGCCCAGCCTCCCCAATTGCCTGTAGCTCTTTGTGTAGGTTGAGACCTCATGGGCTTCCCTCATCCATTTGGAGACCCATTCTTTTAACCGACAGCATATTTCCATGGTTTAGGAACACAGACTTTAATACCCACTAGCTCTCTCTCCCATCCCCAGGCCCTGTCTTGGGTTTTGACCTCGAGTAACTGTTGTTACTTACAGGCGTAGGTCTCTTAAGAAGTTCTTATTCTCACATAAGCAAGAGCAGGCATGTTTGTTAAGCAATATTTTAAAAACCAAGAGTCAAGTTGCAGCCTGTCCTTCATAAATAGCAGCACCTTTCTTTTTGTTATTATTATCTCTCGGTGTCTCTAGGAAGTTTTGGGGGTGGGGTCACCAACTCCCCGTGACTTACCAAGAATTTATGGGGTAAGTAAATTGATGGAGAGTTTCGGTACGAGTGCCCACTGCTCTGCACCACGAGCTTTCAACATACAACTAAGAGAGAGCAGTTAACTCAGGCCACTGAAGCAGTTCATTTTTTTTTCTGATAAATGCATGAAATAGAATAAAAATAATGAGGAGAAAGTAAAGAAGGGAGTGCCTAAAGCAAATGGACTTTAACATGGGTTAAAAAGTAGAATGATGTCTGGACTCCTAACTAACAGGAGTGCATGAGCTAGATCCCAAAGGGCAGGTCTAGCCTGAGCCCATTTATTCTTACTGTTGCTCTGTTTGTTGGTCAACTTTAGTTTGTTCTATTTCTTCTTAGAATTATTGAGCAATCAAACCCAGGGTCTCTTACATGCTAGGCTAGGCTGAGCAATCAAACCCAGAGTCTCTTACATGCTAGGCTAGGCTGAGCAATCAAACCCAGAGTCTCTTACATGCTAGGCTAGGCTGAGCAATCAAACCCAGGGTCTCTTACATGCTAGGCTAGGCTGAGCAATCAAACCCAGAGTCTCTTACATGCTAGGCTAGGCTGAGTAATCAAACCCAGAGTCTCTTACATGCTAGGCTAGGCTGAGCAATCAAACCCAGAAGCTCTTACATGCTAGGCTAGGCTGAACACTTGAACCCAGGGCCTCTTACATAGCAAGCTAGTGCTCCACCACTCAGGTACATGCCTAGCCAATATATAAAGTAATGTATTATGGGAACACAGTCGTGCTTTTTTTTTCTGCGGATGTTTCTGCTTTGTAACTATAGAGTTGAAGAGTTACGACAGAAAATATGTAGCCTACAGAGAGTGAAGTACTTCCTGTCTGGCTGTCGGTGGTGGAGCCAAGTTCCTGGCCTCTGCTCTTCTGAGCAGCATTTACTGAGTGCCGGGTTCTGCCGTAGGTCCGCTCGGGTCATTTACACAACAACCCTACAGAAGACCTGCCCATTTTGTAGATGGTGAATCTGAGGACCAAAGGGACTGAAGGTCACAAGGCTAGCTCTAAGGGCTAGAATCCAATTGAGGTGCTAGGTAGAAAAGCGCTTCTGGGTTAGCAAATGGGCAGTGGGAACTCTCCATAATGACTGTGTAGGGAACAGCTACTTGTCTAAAGTGGGAGATTCTTGGATCTCTCAGAACAGCTGAGTAATGCCCAGCAGGGCTTTGGAATGCAGCACTGGGTGGTGTCACCTCAGTGAGGACACTCAGATACGCTTTGTTCGATGCAGTTCAAGGCCTTCTTTTCATATTCTGGGTTTCTGGATAACACTGTCTCGAGAAATGACTCAGTTGGAGTCAGTGTCACTAAGTTGATAGATGCATGTCATAGGTAGGCCCATTTCTCCACAGACGCAAATGTCTTCAAATGCCAGAGTACGGTTTCTTGGCCATAGTTAAATGGCTCAGCTGTTGCTGTGTTTCGTTCTCAGAGACATATATACACCACTTTTGAGAGCTTGCTGCCAGCTGGGGCTGTCACCGCTCGTAAATTATTTTGGATTCAGTGCAGCACACACTGAGTTCAGCCCTTGCTCTTTGTAACTGGGATGGATAAAACTGTCCTCATGCCTGCACAAAGGCAGCTGTCATTGTGCTCAGAGATGAAGCTGAGAAGGCGTGGGTGGAGAAAGGAGGACAGTGGATTAAAGTGACACTGGTTTTAACAACGATTTTCCCACAGTAAAATGGGTACAGACAGGCCCCGTCTTTACAGACTTCATTTTGCCCACACAATCCATGACCACACCTTGACGGCGGCGATCATCACATGATCCCTTCATTTTCTTTCTTTTCTGTTTTTCCTTCCTTGTGCTTACCAAAACTCAAATGGCAAAGCTCGCGGTGTTAACCATTCGAGGTGTACAGCTCAGTGGTGCTGGGTGCTGACATTCCTGGGAAACAGCTCTTCAGAATATCTTCCTCTTGTAGGTCTGATGAAACTCTTGCCAGAGGGTCCCAACGACCCTTAACACTAAGGCCCTTTAATACAGTTCCTCACCTTGGGTGACCTCCAACCATACAATTATTTTTGTTGCTACTTCATCACTATAATTTTGCTACTGTTTATGAATCGTAAACGCCTACGTTTTCCAACGGTCATAAGCGACCCCTGTGAAAAGGTCGTTCGACCCTTCCGGTACAACAGGCTGAGAACTGCTGCTCTGTGCTGTTAAACACCCCCCTCCATTCTCCGCCCCTTGTCTCTGATGTCAGGTGCTCTGGCTGCATTGTCTACATGGAAACGGTACAGGGTCTTTCCTGGGACTGATATATTTCACTTAGCACACGTCAAGCCCAAGTTCTGTTTATATTGTCTACCCATATAAGCCCCATAGTTTGAAACACAGTGGCATCTCTTTATTCACAGCAAGAATAAGTCATAATATAATAAATATAATATAACATATAGTGACACGTATGATAATTCACATATCAGATTTTCCTGACTTGAATTGGCATCTCTCATTGTCCTTGTCACCAGATACCTGACAAAGCAGCTTAAGGGAGAGGATTCATTTGGCATGCAGTTAGAAGGGACACAGTATGTCATGACAGGGAAGGCGTGACCGTCATGACGGGCTTACATGGCTGGGACTCTCCACTTCTCAGCAGAACTGGAAGCAGAGGGCAGATTGGCAGCTGGATGTGTAAAACTATGTCAACTTCAGAGCCACGCCCCAGGAACTCATTCCCTGCAGCAAGTCTCTACGTCCTAAGCGTTCCATGACCATCGCAGCAAATAGCTGGGGACCACATGTTCAAACAAGTGAGCACACAGGGCCATTCCACATGCAAACTGTGAGGCAACCCCACTGTCCTCCTGTTAGGGAGAGCCTGAGACCCACTCTTCCTCCCACAGCCCCCTCATCTCTGCCCTTTCTCTCTTGCTACCTTTTCTCTCATTCCTGCTTCTTCACTCTTCTGGACCTTGTGTTCGCCCCAGCTCCCGAGAAAGAAAAAGAGAAAGGCAGCCAGCTTTCTTCTACGGACGTGAACGTTTGACACATTGCTTCTGCTCAGTCGCCACTGGTCCAGGTCACCAGGGAGCTTCAGAAATGAACCAGTGTGCTATCACTACAACTATGTCTTGTGTAGCTGCTGCTTAGAACAGTTTGTTAAAAGGAGGGGGCCGTGGTACATTTATACAATGGGGTATAGTCAACTATTAAAAAAATGACTTCACAAAAGTCGCAGGCAAATGGATGGAACTTGAAAATATCATCCTGAGTGAGGTAACTCAGTCACAAAAGCACACACACACACACACACACACACACACACACGGTATGTACTCACTGATAAGTGGATATTAGCCCAAAAGTTTGGAATATCCAAGATACAATTCACAGACCATATGAAGCCCAAGAAGAAGGAAGACCAAAATGTGGATGCTTCAGTGCTTCTTAGAAGCGTGAACAAAATACTCACAGGAGGAAATATGGAGGCAAAGTGTGGAGCAGAGACTGAAGGAAAGGCCATCCAGAGACTGCCCCACCTGGGGACCCATCCATATACAGGCACCAAGCCTGGACTCTATTGCGGGGAAGTGCTTGCTGATGGAAGCCTGATATGGCTGTCTCCTGAGAGGCTCTGCCAGAGCCTGACAAATACAGAGGCGGATGCTCGAAACCAACCATTGGACTGGGCACGGGGTTCCCCGATGGAGGAATTGGAAAAAGAACTGAAGGAGCAAAGGGGGTTTGCAGCCCCATGGAGGGAGGGAGCAGCAGTGTCAACAGGCCAGACCCCCTGGAGCTCCTGGGGACTGGACCACCAACCAAAGAATACACATGGAGCGACCCACGGTACTGGTCGCATATGTGGCAGAGGATGGCCTTGTTGGACATCAGTGGGAGGAGAGGCTCTTGGGCCTGAGGGTGTTTGATGTCCCAATGGATGGGAATGCCAGGGCAGGAGGACAGGAGTAGGTGGGTGGGGGAGCACCCTCATAGAGGCTGGAGGAGGGGGGATCGGATAGGGAATTTCTAAAGGGGAGACATGGAAAGGGGGAAACATTTAAAATGTAAATAAAGAAAATATCCAAAATTAATAATAAAATAGAAGTTAAGAGGAAAGGGGCCAGAGAGGGAATTTGAATGCCAAATGTCTGCATAACAAAGCTACGAAGTGCATCTGCTCAATGAATGCAGGAATAAGTGAATGAATGACTGGCTGTTTCATTAAGTCAAGCTTCTTCTAGACTAGGGTTGCAATCCGACGATCCCAGGGACCCGGTGGGTGGTGTAAATGAGTGGTATGGGATACATACATGAGAGCGGTGGGCTGATCCAACTGCAGCCTGCACAGCATGTCCAGAGGACAACCCCTCTCAGCTCAGAAGGCATTCGCATGGGAACGTGGCTTTGTATGGCACGGGATTTCTAAAAAAAAGGAGGAAACATCTTCCAAATTTTAAAATTTGAATCTGAGCAGTTTTTAAATACAGCTCCCCCCCCCCAAACCACATTCATGGCAAAGATTTGGGCTTCAAGTCACTAATCTGCAATCTTGGATGGGAAACTACTTAGGGTTTTTAAGCATATAGGATTGGTAGCTTCTAAACATCAATGTGACCCTCGTTTGGGGGCGTGCCGGTGCCGGTGCCGGTGCTGGTGCACCACACTGAGTACAGCTGTGGCTGCTTGTTATAACTGCCGGAGGCCATTGCAAACATCCTAGTCTCAAACTTTACCCCAGAGCAAGGAAATCAGGATCTATTGTTTATCGATTTACAAACTCTTCAAGCAGGTCTGACAAGGCGGCTCTGTGCATAAAGATGCTGGCCATGCAAACCGGGAGACCCGAGTTTGATCCCCGGGACCCACTAAAGGAGGATGGAGAGAATCCACTTGACAAACTGTCCTCTGACTGCTATACACGTGGCGTGATGCATACACATGCACACAATAATAAAAATCATTAAAGTTCTTCAAGAAGTTGCAATGTTCAATTAAATTGAAAAATAATCCTTTAGGGCTAATTTTGAAAGGTTTTTACAGTAGGCTGTTTATGTTACTACATAACTGTGGATCCATAAAGATGACTTGTTACATTTTTGGGTCTGTCTTAAAATAAGATTGTGAGGAAAAAGCAAATTGTAGATGTCAAGTTGAAATTTGGGGACTGGGAGAAATAAAGATTTTAAAAAAACGGTTCACAGGGAACATATCAAATTAGGTTATGCGGTAAATGTTATCTTAAATGCCAATGCTTTGGCCATAATCCAAGTTGAGAATTCTAAATCAACACAATAGTTTTAAAGATAAGCCCACAAAATTCTCCTTAGGGATAAAAACAAGTCTTCAGAGTAATGTATTGTAGCAACGCCAGGAGAGAAGAGCCCCTAATTAACCCTGCTGACAGACTGGTTGAGCATGTCAAGGTCATTGCTCAAGGTTGGTTGAGAAGAACCACAGATTAGAGATAAATTCCTTCTTCGTTTCCCAGGAGGAATGCAGCCGTGCCTTCTGTGGTTTCTGCAAAGCTTTCTATGGGCCTTGACAGAATATTAGTGATGATTTAGCACCACCGTGAGGCTGTGCTAGGCACTGCATCCTGTTCTCTTGGAAAAAAGTTCTGGTTTCACAATTTAAACGTAAAAATGAAAATATCCAAAAAAAAAAGAAATGTGGTGTGTGTGTGTGTGTGTGTGTGTGTGCGCGCGCGCGCGCGCGCGCACACACACACACACACACACACACACACTTTTCTTGATATGGAAGGACCAGGACTAGGCAACAAACCCAGGTATCGATATGATTACAGCAGCAAAATAAAGTTGACATTCAGGTTTACATTTTAAAGACAGTTTTAAATTTTGAGAGGAGGTCAAGGAAAGGGAGCTAGGGATATAGGGGAAGATGAGGAAGATGAGGAGAGGGGATATATATAGAGAGAGAAGAGAAAAGAAGAGAAGGAGGAAGGGAGGAAAGGAGGAAGAAGGGAAGAAGGGAGAGGTCCTGCTTTTTCTGCCTTGTGAGCTCCAGGCTAGCTAGCCCATGAGTGTCCCAGTGACATCCCAGTCCCCACCTACCAGCCTATAGGAGCACTGGGGTTGCTGGCTTGATAGTATCTCAGCTTTTGACATGGTTTCTGGGGATCAAATTCAGGTCATTAGGCTTGCATGGCAACTTTTATCTATTGAGCTATCTTGCTGAACCACATTTTAAAATCTAACTACAGTGATGCATAGGACACCAGTAAACTATCCTCTTCTCCTTTAAGCATGAAATAACAACTTTTTATTACCGTGTGGTACTTTGGAAGGAGACAATTACAAATCTGAACAAAACCCTCTCTTGCTTACTTATAGCATTTCAGGAAAGATACTAAATAGTCATTCCTTTCATACTTTATCATATTTAATTGATAAAATGTATAAATGATAAATAATATCACTTTTATTAGTGAAGAAAGATAGAAAAGTTATTACTCTGCCCAATGACTTCACAGTGGGCAGTTGGTTTTAATTCACAACCCCAATTATTAATTATGAACACGAAAGTCTCTTAAAGTTTACAACAAAAGCTCTGTGATTATTTGTTTGATTTCTTGAGATAGAGTCTAACTTTGTAGCCCAGGCTGGTCTGGAACTTACTTAGTGCAGATTCAGACTTGTGGCGATCCTCCTGGTTTGACGTCCTGAGTGCTGAGATTACTGGTGAGAGCCACTGTGCTTAGGTGCATTTTGTAGTTTTGAGATACATTGCATTGACTAATTTATGAAATTCCAAAGAGCAAAGCCTACGTGATTGCTAATCTTAATGTTATTATGATTTCCCCCTATGAATCTGGAGAATTGGCATCAATTATATTGAACAAAACTGCAATAAGTACCTTTGGTTCTGTGAAACGCATTCTTTGGGGCTTTTTACTTCAACATGGCTAACTCTGTGTCATATGGGATTCTGGCTGGGATTCTCTCCGAGAATCTTAATGACACGTGAAAGTGAGGCCGGACCTTAACAAGCTTGGGAATGTGAAACTATTCCTGATGTGGTCTCAGCACTGTAAGGTGAAAGAAGCAGCTGTCTTAGAAGAGTGGGACCTTGCTAGAGTTTATAAGATGCCTGGAGAGGGAGGGACCAAAGGTGACAGACGGTAAGACACTGAGTGACCCTGTAAGAATTAAACATGGGATAGTATGAATCCATGTAAAACGAGATCAGGTAAATGCACCATACTGGAAACACCCCTCTTGGCAGACTTGCTTTTGTGATGTCTGTCAGCGCTGTTGCTTGTCCTCTGTTCAGACAAGGAAGGGGAAAACCATTCCCAAAGTGTAGGTTCTGTGTCACAGTCATGAGTGACGTCAGCCTGTGTCTGAGCCAGAGTCTCACTGTCCAGTGCAGACTGGCCTGGAGCTTGCTTTGTGAAGGAAAACGTTATCATGAAAGGGTAAGCCAGAACTGTGTGCTTCCTGTTCTTCAGGCTGAAGAATGAAGATACTGGTTTACTTCCCAAGAAGCGAGTGGCTCTGTCTACTCTCCACATTCATACTTTAACTAGGATAAAAGGAATAAGTGCTCTTTCTTCTTTCTTGAATGTTTTAAGAAAATCATATTGACAAAGTATCACTTATAGGTGATAATCTGACTTTTTTCCCTGGATGTGTGTGTGTGTGTGTGTGTGTGTGTGTGTGTGTGTGTGTGTGTATGGGAGAGGGAGAGGTGGGGGAGGGGGAGATGGTGCAGAGGCAGAGACAGAAACAAAGGTGTGTATTATAGTTAGCAACTTAGTACTTACCTTCTCTGCCTTTCTGATCTCCAAATTAAATATGGCAGAGTTGATGAAACATTTTTGTTGTTATCATTTCCTAAATTTCTATAGCATAGAGAAAATTTGTATCCATATTTACACAATTAATGTTCATTTTTAAATTTATATTTACAAAGTAAAGCTTTGGGAAAGATTTTTTTTCTGGTCCTCTTGTCATTCCATCTCAAGGTTTATATTGTTTGGCGCACGCCATTGTGTTTAAGAGACCCAGGGGTGTTTAAGGAGATGTAGGGTCCACGAGACATCATATTGTGCCCTCATCTTTTGCTGGCACATTCTACTGGGGTATAAGAGGATCAGAACTCCTAGAACAGTCTTGCTTAAGATATACAAACGAAGGACATCGAGAAGCATAGTGGATAGGACTTAATAGCAAAGGAAACGTCACTCTTGGTAGGAAGAGATTTCCGAGCAATGTGTTAGTGACTAAGGAGATCCCCTGGGGCTGTGGAACAAGACAGCTGGTAAGGCGGCCCTGGAGCCATGGTGTCTCCTGAACCAAGTCCCATCATTCCCTCTAGTGTTAAACTCACCATGTACATATTATTTTGAGTAAATAGCTTGACGTTTTGGTACTTCAGTTGCATCCCCTGCAAAATATTCTACTAATCCTAGTATATGACAGAAGGAAGCAAAAGGGTCGTGAGTTCAAGACCAGCCTGGACAACACAGGGAGTTCAAAACCATTGTGTACATATCAAGACACTATCTTAGAAGAGCATAGGCAAAATAGGTGTATGGCTAAAGGCTGCGAGAGTTGAATGTGTTTAAGTTTCTACAGAGCCCCAAGTGCTGCTTAGCACCCTCTCAGCTCGTCTTCTCTTCCACCTTTCAGTTCCCTAAGTCACTCTGAAGTCAACTCTCCGCAGGATCCCCTGCCACATTGTTCGGAGCTATCCCTCCCGCATCTTGGGACCTATCGAAGCTCCCCCACCTTCCTGTACCTCTTCTTTGTGAGACTCTGGGCCTCCTGCCATGGTGGACGATGGTTATATTGTATTAGAGTCGATTTTCTCCTAATTGGTCCAATAATTTTAGTTAATGCATTTCTCTGCCATCTTAGGAAGTTTATGTAGACAAATTTATGTAATGACTATGTATTCAGACAAATATAAACATCATTCTGGTTTATGATCTTGCCACACAGCAACCTTATAAATAATATGTCCTTATTTATTTGTAAATATGAATATTTATAACATATTTATAATTACATACTTGTAAATAATTCCCCCAGTAAATTTAACCAGAAGGAAGGTGATTATACTATATTATGTATAGAAAGGGGAAAGGCCTCTAATAGGTTTGGAATTGTCCCTTAAACTCCTGATGGATCAAGATTAAAAGATTAAGATAATGGAAAAGTATCAATAAATTGGGATAATCTTGGGAGAGTAACATTTGAGGAGGATCTTGAAGGACAGATACCATGAATAAATCACAAAACATTGAGGATCACTTTGTCAAACTACAAGCAAGAGGGTACAGAGCCCAGTGAGGAATGGACACCACTCACTTTACGACAGAACCTGTCGCTCCGAGTCCAGGAACGCTCCCCATGACAGCATCGCCTCCTGCTTACGCTGCATTGTGAAAACGTATCTCAAAGGGACAAGCCAGCCCTCTGCTAAACTATGTCATGCAGCATCACTGCCCATCTTTATTTTTAAGATCTTGATGGTCTGTGGGTCTGCTTTTTACACCCCGCTCCTGCGTCATCTCATCTTTGCCACAGGCCCCAGCACCACCAGCATGTTGCTACCACTGACCAGATCTTGCTGAAGATTTCCAAGCTCCCAAACTAAACTTCCTTACTAGACGTCATAAATGTGTGAGTTCAGAAATGGAAGTTATGATAGCTGTCATGTTCCCAGTCTTCCTACGAACCACTTAAGAACTTCCTCTTCCTTCTGTCAAGGAAAGATAACTCCAGCCAAATCAGGATGTCGGCAATCGTTTCAGACTCTAACATCTCGATCATCGGTTGTTACCGATGGTCCATTGTACCCTACAGCACTCTCTGTCAACTGGCAAATCTGCTGGTTAGTTTCTGTCAAGTTGAGCCATCCTAGGGTCATATGGGAAGAGGGACTTTCCATTGAAGAATTGACATTTTGCTGTCCTGTGGACATGTCTGTGGGGTATTAAATACTAATTAATGTATAGGAAGATTCAATTCATTGTGGATGCTGCGTCCCTGAGCAGATGGGCCAGAGCCATACGGGAGGAAGGAGCAAGCCTGTTAGCAGCATTCTCTGCTTTAGTTCCTGCTTTGGATTCCCTTGGAGATACATTGTAACTTGGAAGCCAGAGAAGCTCTTATACCCAAGTTAGTTTTCAGTCAGATATTTTATCACAGAACAGAAAGCAAGCTAGAACCTGCCCTACTCTAGTCCAACCGACCACTCTGTAGCAGCCTGTGGACTGGCCTCTCTCTTCTTGGCTTTGCCATCTGTGGCCCACATAGCAGCCAAAGTGAGCCTTTTAAGATATCCGTACAGTTCTCTCGTTCTTCTGCTTCAGTGATCTAGTAACCACGTACAGCCCTCAGGATGAAGTCCAGACTTTTGAACACATGTGGCCCAGCACCTAGCCACCCCCCTCACTGTTTCCCCTTTCCAGGGTTAGTTATGTTCAGCTCCTCAGAGCTCTCACAACAAGCTGCCCCCTCTTGGGCTTTATCTGCCTCAGCGCTCTCTGTTCCTCTCACGCCCTCATCTCCCTTTTCCAAATCAATTACCCTTATCTGACAATGGCCAGACTAGTAGTTTCCTCTAAGAAGCCAACAAGTGAACGGCTTTCCTAGTGACTCCTGCCCCTTTAGGGGCATGTTCATGAGGGACTCTCAGACTGTGGTCCAGTTACCTCTCACTGGTTCCTAAGACACTTTCAGGGGTCTGCAAAGATAAGGATATCCTCACAGTAATACTAGAATAGTTTTTGAGAACTAACGCCACAGATTAAATCCAGGAGAGAACTAGAAATCTAGCTGTCTTTTAAGCCAGACATCCAGACATTTACATACAATTAATGCCCCACTTTCGTTATTTTAAAAACACATAGATATTTTTCCATAACAAGGTATCATTTATATTACCATATAATACAGTATTGCCATCTTAAAATTAATCAATACGTATTTTTGAATTCCTATAATGAGTATTAACAAAGCTCAAAGAAGACAAAATTTCTTCAGAGTTTCCTCACTTTATTGTAATGAACTCACAAATTAAAAACATCACACACCAAGACTATGCCAACCATAAAGCAAACACATTCCCAGTCTCAAGCCATGCATTCTGTGGATGCTTATGCGGTTCTGAAGCCATGAAGCTTTGTGTAGGATTTATCCTCCCCCCACCTCCCCACCTCCACCCCCCAAAAAAGACAAGAAGAAAGAAAAGGAAAAGAAACCCATGACAGAGTTGAAAGGCAGATCAATTAACTTCATATTTTCTTCCACGATTTATGTCTATCTGCCTGAATTCTGGCCCTCCTCATTTCCTAATAGATCTTTTCTTAGTCACTTTTATAAATGTTCTGTTATATGCACACTTACATAAACACATGCATGCATTACAGGTGAGGATTCACATATGTGAGAGGTCCAGTGCTTGCTGTCTTTCCTTCCTTCCTTCCTTCCTTCCTTCCTTCCTTCCTTCCTTCCTTCCTCTCTCTCTGCCTTTCTTCTTTCTTTCTTTCTTTCTTTCTTTCTTTCTTTCTTTCTTTCTTCCTTCCTTCCTTTCTCTTTCTTTCTTTCTTTCTTTCTTTCTTTCTTTCTTTCTTTCTTTCTTTCTTTCTTTCTTTCTTTCTTTCTTTCTGAGTTTGGTGACCTCATTTAACATTGTATATTCTATGCTCATCTAATTTCCCAATAAGTTCTAAGTACAAAGAACTTTTTACATTAAGTGATTAATAAACTGGCCAGGTACAACTTAACTTCAGGATGTCCTGTACTGTGAGCTGTTTATGGGTATAGGTCTCCCATCTGTGAATCCTAGAAGCTGGTACAGTTTCTGATTCATTGTGAAGTCCTAATAAATAAAGTGTTTAAAAAAACAAGACTTAATCTACATTGGTACTTATTTGCAGAGTTTAACAAAAAAGGGCATTTTAATATTTAATTCAACTGGCTTGGTGTTACCCAGTGTAGAGAATGTGTGTCTCCTCATCTATCTTTTTACTTTGAACCCAGACCTTTTTTTTCTATATTCTTTGTTTACATTCCAAATGATTTCCCCTTTCCCAGTTCCCCCCTCCCCATAAGTCCCATAAGCCCTCTTCCCTCCTCCCATTCTCCAATCAACCCCCTCCCACTCCCCTGTCCTAGTATTCTTCTACCCTGCTACACTGAGCCTTTCCAGGACCAGGGCCCTCTCCTTCCTTCTTGGGAATGATTTGATATGTGAGTTGCGTCTTGGGTATTCAGAGCTTCTGGGCTAATATCCACTTATCAGTGACTGCATTCCACGTGTGTTCTTTTGTGAATGAGTTATCTTACTTAGGATGATATTTTCCAGTTAGAACCATTTGCCTAAGAATTTCATGAATTCATTATTTTTAATAGCTGAGTAGTATTCCATTGTGTAAATATACCACATTTTCTGTATCCATTCCTCCACTGAGGGACATCTGGGTTCTTTCTAGCTTCTGGCTATTATAAATAAGGCTGCTATGAACATAGTGGAGCATGTGTCCTTATTGCATGCCAGGAAATCCTTTGGGTATATGCCCAGGAGTGGTATGGCTGGGTCCTCCAGAAATGTCATGACCAGTTTTCTGACAAACTGCCAGACTGATTTGCAGAGTGTTTTTCAGCCTTTTACTCTGAAGTAGTATTTGTCTTTGACACTGAGATGTGTTTCCTGTATGCAGCAAAATGTAGGGTCCTGGTTATGTATCCAGTCTTTTAGTCTATGTCTTTTTATTGGGCAATTGAGTTCATTGATGTTACGAGATATTAAGGAATAGTGATTATTACTTCCTGTTATTTTTGAAGTTATTTTTATATTTGAGTGGTTATCTTCTTTTGGGTTTGATGAAAGAAGGTTACTATCTTGCTTTTTCCAGTGTGTAGTTTCCCTTCTTGTATGGGTGTTTTCCACCTATTATCCTTTGTAGAGCTGGATATTGTGTAAATTTGGTTTTATCATGGAATATCTTGGTTTCTTTATCTATGGTGATTTGCTAGGTATAGTAGTCTTGGCTGGTATTTGTGTCCTCTTAGAGTCTGTATGAGATCTGCCCAGGATCTTCTAGCTTTCATGGTCTCTGGTGAAAAGTCTGGTGTAATTCTGATAGGTCTTCCTTTATATGTTACTTGGCCTTTTTCTCTTACTGATTTTAATATTCTTTCTTTGTTTAGTATATTTGGGGTTTTGATTATTACTTGATGGGAGGTATTTCTGTTCTGGTCCAGTCTGGAGTTCTGTAGGCTTCTTGTATATTCATGGGCATCTCTCTCTTTAGGTTAGGGAAGTTTTCTTCCATAATTTTGTTGAATATATTTGCTGGCCCTTTAAATTGTAAATCTTCACTCTCATCAATACCTATAATCCTTAGGTTTGATCTTCTTATTGTGTCCTGGATTTCCTGGATGTTTTGGGTTACAAGCTGTTTGCATTTTGCATTTTCTTTGACTGTGGAGTCAATGGTTCCTATGGTATCTTCAGCATCTGAGATTCTTTCCTCTATCTTTTGTATTCTGTTGTTGATATTTGCGTCGTTGATGGCCTCTGATTTCTTCCCAGAGTTTTCTAGCTCCAAAGTTGTCTCCATTTGTGATTTCTTGGTTATTTCTACTTCTGTTTTTAGATCCTGGATGGTTTTGCTCAGTTCCTTCACTTGTTTGTTCATGTTTTCCTGTATTTCTTTAAGAGATTTTTGTGTTTCCTCTTTCATGACTTCTGCCTGTTGACCCAATTTCTCCTGCATTTCTTTAAGTGATTTTTGTGTTTCCTTTGTAAGGCTTCTACCTTCTTCATGTTCTCCTGTATTTCTTTAAGAGGTTTATTTATGTCCTTCTTGTAATCCTCTAATAGCATCATGATAAGTGATTTTAAATCCAAATCATGTTTTTCTGGTGTGTTGGGGTATCCAGGACTTGCTGTTGTTGGAGAATTGGGTTCAGATGCTGCCATATTGCCTTGATTTCTGTTAGTATCGTTCCTACATTTGCCTTTTGCCATCTGGTTATCTCTGGCATTAGTAGGTCCTGTTGTCACTGGCTGGTACTTGAACCTCCTGTGAGCCTCTAAGGCTATTTCTGCACCACTGGATGACTGGGTTTCCCCTGGCACAGATTGCTGATGGGCTGCTCTACTCTTGTGTGCCATTGGAGCCCTGGTGTGCCTTGCCCCAAGCAATGTTATACTCGGGTTGTCTCTGTCTACCTGGTGTTTCCTGTCCGGTCTGCCCAAGAGCGAAGACAGCAGATGCTGCGGGGACCCCCTCCAATTGCTGATCACTCTGCAGGGCAAACATTCCCTGTCAGGACTGACACACAGATGGCCTACAGAGCTGCCCAGGCCCTGGGCACAGGCAGAAGCCTGGTGGGCTGCGTCCCAAGTGATGCTAGACTCGGGATATCTCTGTGCACCTGGCGCTGCCTGTCAGTCCATCTGGGAGCCAAGATGGCGGAGACCCCTTCCCAATGCCGATGGAACCCAGAACTCTTGTCCAAAAGATACCTACGATAACTTTAAAGTGAACAGCGATACTTTAATGCCTACGTTCTTCGGCCACAAGTGTCCCCATGTGCACTATAGTCCAGTTCTTAATGTTCTCACCCTCATTCCTTTGCTTGAGTAGGCAGATTTGAGGGGTGTTCGGAGGCCAGCTGTGTGCTCTGTCTCTTGGTCTCTTGGCCCAGCTCCAGTGGTAGAGCTCACTGAGCTGTGTCCTCTTCTGATTTGCTGCCCGGAGTTCTACGGCAGTTGTTACATTTTCTTGTCTACACGATCATCTGTGCACATGGAATGTATCGCTTTTCTAGGAATGACAGCCTTATAAGATGTGTATGTTCCCTAGAGAAAAGTTAGATTCTTTAGGTAACAACTCAACAATTACACGTAATCTTTGGAAACCTGGGTGTTATATAGACGCTCCATCAGTCCACATGCCTTCCCGTAGAAGACGTTTGATTTTCAACAAAGAAAAGGTTTTATTAAGGAGGAAAGCACTCAGTGCAAATCCAAACAGGGTTATAACAACATGTTCAACTCTGCTCTTCACTATCAAGGAATGGTCTCTTCTCTTTGTCCCTGAAAATTTTCCAGGAACATCAGAAAACATTGCTTACTGAAGATGCATGACTATCCCTAACAAAACAGGGAGGGGGAGGATAAAAGACACCAGAAAGAAAAGAGAGGAGAGAGAGGGAGAAGAAGAGAAAAGAGAGCCAAGGAGTGAAGAATAAGAAAGGAGAGGGGCTGGGAGAAGAAGGAATGAGGGGAAAAAGACGAAAAAGAAACAATAATCAAGAAAAAAGGAGCCGAGGAAAGAGAGACGTTGGAACGGCCCGAAGCTCTGAGCTCCGTCGGCTGGCTGAGCGGTGTGACAGTAAGAGCCAGGGCAGAGAGAGGTGCTGCGCCCTTCTCTCGCTCTCTGTACCCATGAGGAAAATCTGTCTACGTAGGCTGGTGTGGTGCTCCAAACCTGGAAAAAGAATCCTAAATAATCATTTCTTAGCTTTATGACTTTAAGTGAAACGTATAACACCTCTGTGCCCTACTGTCTCCGTCTGTGCATTGGGAAATCTGTCATGACTCAGAGATATTGTTAATTATTAAAGTAGCTGGGATGAAGAACTGAAATATTTAGCATTTAAAGCTATGCTACCGCTCGTGGAAAACCTACAATTAACCCAGTTAAAGGACCAGAGAGATGAATCGGTGGTTAAGAGCACTGGCTGCTTTCCCAGAGGACCCAGGTTCAGTTCCCAGCACCCACATGGCAGCTCACAACGGTTTGTAGCTCCAGTTCCTGGGGACCCATTGTCTGCTTCTGGTTTCTTGGGGGCACTGCATATACATGGGAAACAGACACACATGCAGGCAAACCACCTCCACACATACAATATGCCACCTACACACATACAATAAGTCTTTAATTTTTTTTAAAGTGTTAATATCCTAAATTCAAAGGTATGAATATACCAAATATTTTGTACTTGTAGGCAAATGAAGAAAATCTAATCTACTCAAGTTTCCCTGTAAGTTTGGGGGTATTCCATACAAAGTCCTGCTTAGAGGAGATCCTCAAATCTTTGGGCATGGAGAGGTGACCTGGGAGCACCCCCAGCTCCACTCAGGAGCACCCTCAGCTCCACTCGGGAGCACCCCCAGCTCCACTCGGGAGCACCCTCAGCTCCACTAGGGAGCACCCCCAGCTCCACTCGGGAGCACCCTCAGCCCCACTCGGGAGCACCCCCAGCTCCACTAGGGAGCACCCTCAGCTCCACTAGGGAGCACCCCCAGCTCCACTCAGGAGCACCCTCAGCCCTACTCGGGAGCACCCCCAGCTCCACTCCTCACATGTGAGTCTGTCCATGTCACAGCTTTTTCTCTATAAAGCAGAGTATATGGGAACATTCCAGGGGTCTCGTGAGGATTAAAATAAGGTTTGACAAGTAAGTGCTCAATTAATATGTACTAATTAGCAATAGTTTATTACTACTTGCAGTTTATTCTGGAGTATTTTTAAGCCTTTTAAATTAGGTTCTCACCATTTTTATTTTGGTTTGGTTTTTGCTCTTAGAACCTTTGATAATTTCCTTGTCTACACAAATAGGGAGCGACTGAATTCAAAGCCTCTAATTCCTTACAGGAATCCTTCCCCACTGCCAGACAGATCTCTTTCTGGGCTGCTCTCATCCTAGCTGAGATCACTATTACTGGGTTGCCAGGCCCACAGATTTCAGTTCAGTTTCTCTCTTCTTTAATCCCTGAGCTCAGAACGGACTGTCTCTATTTGTGGAGTTTAGATAAAGCTATTTCTCGACTTTCCCCCTTTGTTTTCGCCCCTTTCTTCTGGGACGATTGCACGGGTATGCTTTTTGTAGTCTAAAGATACCCACTGGACCTCTAGGAGAGAAGCTAAGCATTTCACGGCGAGGTGAGTTACCGTTGGCCGCCTCTCTTCTCTCAGCCCTCTTCTGCCCTGGTCTGGGCTTTGTGAACAGGAAGGGGGCAACTGAGTGACTCAGAGGAGAGCAGTGTTTGTAATTCCCAGGACTTTGCACAGAGCCTCTGGGTCTGGTGGCAGGGCAGCAGGCAGGTAGATTCATGGTCAGGAAGCGTGTGACTGGATAAAACCTAAGTTAGACGTTTCAGATGCTCTATGTAAGAATCATGCTCAGAAATGCATGGGTCTACATCCTGCAGGGGGCTCACACCCAGTCTTGGGGGCACAATTTTGCTTCTAAATGGAGGTCTAAGAACCAGTGTTCTCAGAGCCTAAATAAAGCTGCACTGAAGTAAATTCGCGGTGTCCCTTAACTAGTACTCGTTGGTGGCCCCACTGCTAAACACTTGTTCCCAAGAGCATGTAGGTTTTTTTTTTTTTTTTTTAAGTTGTCAAATTTTATTTTTAAGTGCTTGGCTATTGATAGTGATTGATACTGATATTGATTCTTAGGTGTCTGGCCATCTGCTGGTGGCATCCTCGTTAGCCTGCTGGTTTCCCAGCTGCTTTCTGTTCCGTGGCTCACTGACCCAGGAAGCGGAACCTTGACCCTCTCTGTGTGCCTAGAGCGGTGGCTGCCGCCCGCCAGGCTGTGGCTGTGTGGGGACTCATCCATCCTCTCAGCAGTGCCTAGCACAGTGCTGTGCACTTATTGAACAATCGAGCATGTGTGTGTGTGTGTGTGTGTGTGTGTGTGTCCTATATGTTTGCAACAGGAATGGGTGAATTTCTGCACATGCACATGTAGAGCCAGAGGTCAGATCAGGTGTCTTCACTGAGTCCTCTCCATCGTCTTAGTTTCTGAGACAGTCCTTTGTGTAGCTTGGAGCTTACCCCTTGTCTTAGTTGGCTGGCCGCTATGTTCCAGGGGCCTTTCTGTCTCTATGGCTGCTGAGAAGTCTTGAGGGGGTCACGTTAACCCAGAACTGTCTCACAACGCTCCTCCGCATCATCCCACTCTTACATTCCTGCTGCCTCCTGTTCTGTGATGTTTTCCAAGCCTTGGTGGTGGCAGTGGGCACTGAGAAAGAGGCCTCATTTAACGATGAGTAACCCTTAATGCACTTTCTCTGGTAATTACCATGGAATCTGGAAAAAGAGTTATCATCTGAATTTTACACATGAAGGATCTGACTTCAAAGATAGGAAGGAACTCCTGCAGTAGCTACTGGAACCAAATTCAGTTCGGAGTGTCTCTACCTCTGTCCCCTAAGGTCTGGGCTGGCTCACGATGAGTGTTTCTCTCTCTCTCTCTCTCTCTCTCTCTCTCTCTCTCTCTCTCTTAATTCATCATCTTCTGTTATCCTTACGTAAACTTAATTTATTTTCAACTTTCAGTCTCTAGGAAGAAAGTCTACCAGTAAAGTCGGCGGGTCTCCGGTGATGTCATGTGGAACCAGTGGGACTCTGGGTACTGAGTATGTCACCTTCCAGCTCCAGGGCACGGACAGGACAGGGCACTTACTCTTCTCATCTGCATACTGAGAGTGACAACAGTCCCCACCTCCTGTGATCACTGCAGGTCCTAAGTGTTTCATTTCACACAGCAGGTCCTAGCGGTAGTGAGGGGTGCTTATTACTTCAGCTAGAATTATCTGGATGGATTCACTGGGCCCTTAACTGTGGGACACTGAGAAAAGTGGCGATAACCTTTTAAAGGCTTTAACCATTTGAAGTACTCACCAACAGAAGCTGGCCACTTCTTTTTTTTTCTCTCTCTCTCCATAAAGTTAAACAGTTCATGCTCTGGAGTTGTTCTGCATGGCCCTGTGTGTAGGCTGCTGATTTGATCTAGTCTGGCTCAGAATTCACATCTGAGGTCTCTACCAGGAGACAGAATCCTTTTGAGGTGAAGGCGCACAGTCGCATGTGGTTCACAGGCAGATGACAGACACCACAGGGAAACTGGCCATTCAGGACAGCTAGCACTGTCTGAGGTCCACTTCCTCTGTAAGTAAACGGAGTCAGTCAGTCTGTTAAGGCACAGGTAGAATGGTCTTGTTCAAGCGTTTAACTTCCTTTAAAATCTCCCTCAGTTCATTAGGAATGAGTTCTTTTTTTTTTTTTTTTTTTTGTTTGTTTTTTGTTTTTTTCGAGACAGGGTTTCTCTGTGTAGTCCTGGCTGGACTGGAACTCACTCTGTAGACCAGGCTGGCCTCGAACTCAGAAATCCGCCTGCCTCTGCCTCCCAAGTGCTGGGATTACAGGCGTGCGCCACCATGCCTGGCTAGGAGTGAATTCTGTAGTGATCTTTCTTGTAGAGCTCATCTCAAACAATGGGGCAGGAAGAGCTCAGTGTGAAGGGAGAGAAGCTGAGGGGCTGAGGGGCTGAGGGGCTGAGGGGCTGAGGGCTGAGGGACTGAGGGGCTGAGGGCTGAGGGGCTGAGGGGCTGAGGGGCTGAGGGGCTGAGGGGCTGAGGGGCTGAGGGGCTGAGGGGCTGAGGGCTGAGGGACTGAGGGGCTGAGGGGCTGAGGGGCTGAGGGACTGAGGGGCTGAGGGGCTGAGGGGCTGAGGGCTGAGGGCTGAGGGGCTGAGGGGCTGAGGGGCTGAGGGCTGAGGGGCTGAGGGGCTGAGGGCTGAGGGGCTGAGGGGCTGAGGGGTGAGGAGCCAGGCGCCTACCTCACTACCTCACTACCTCACTACCTCACTACCTCATGTTTGTGCTGTGGGGTGGGGGAGGCGCGTTCTTCACACAGTGCAAGGCAGCCCCAGGCAGGAAATGTGACTTTTACAGTTATTCAGAGCGCTAGAGAAAGCACACTCATGTACCTTAGCACTGAACACAGGAAGGAACAAATTTGGGTACAGATATAAGAGTTCTGTGTATAACAGAATATTTTCCTCACTCTTTTATCAGAAATTTTTTTCTTACAAAATCATTTGAATCCGTTATATTAGAGTTTAGGCTTTGTATTGTGCTGGCTTTTTTTTTTTAATTTAAATAACGATGTTCATCTTTCTGTGCCCATTCATGTTTAACAGTTTGCTTTGTACATAGTAGGATCTTCCTAAATATTTCAGTGAATAAATGAATGGTCAGTCTTTGTTATCCTACAGTTTGATCCCTACTTCAAAATAGTTGTATTTTCTAGATTTACCCCATTTCTGCATCTTATTATCCACACTGGCCTGTTTTCCTTTATCCATACCACAAAGATGTCAGCGGGTCCTCTGAAAGCGAGCATCGGCTGTGTGCGGGGCTATGCTACGTGTGAGTGCGCACGACTCTCGGTCTTTCTGAGGGAGGACGTGTCCTGTGACTCAGGAAGCACCCCTGATAGTACACGCATCCAAAACGGAATGAACGCCAGTGAAGCTGGATTTCCACTCAGCAGTTGACATCCACGTTCTTAAGGCCACACACAGCAACAGTGCCCCCACTGGGTGCAGAATACCACGATTTCCCTAAGAGAAAGTACAACCTGGTTCTTGTTACAAGCAGGAACAGTGAGACTTCTCACGTTTCTGTTTTGGTGGGCGAAACTTGGCATTGGCAAAAGTAGAGGCAGGAGATCATCCAGCAAATAAAAACGGGGAGGGTGGGCTGCAGTGTGGAAGACATTTCCAGAGAAAGGACTCGCTGTCTTCGATGGCAATCCTCTTTTGCTGACTGGCTGAGCTGCACAGACACACGTTCGGGGAAGCTTTCCCAGGCCCCCTGGGTTTGCTAATTGCATCTCTGAAATCTCAGCTAGCCCTGCACTCACAGCTCTCTGGAAATCTGACATGGATGGCTTAAAACTCTTTGACTAACAGCATCGATGACGAGGACCCTGGACATTCTCATATGCTTTCATGGTTGTTTTAGGGGGAGGGATGATTAATCATCTAGTATTGATTACATTTAATCATCTAGTATTGATTACATTTAAAATAGCATACTTTACTATTTGCCCCTTGGATTCGACTAATTTCCAAATAGTTTGCTTCCTGGCTTAATTTTATCCACACACCAATTTATATACAGCTGAAGTCAGACTAGACAGTGGGTAGTAGGTGATGTGTGTACTGAGATTACGATTTCCATCTAAGTTCTCCACACAGTGCAGGGCACCCATTCCCCTTTTCCTTTTAATCTACTAGGGGGGGAATGCTCATATTTTGGGTTATGAATTAAAAAAAAACCTAAGGTGTGCTAAATAATAGAATCCAACTTCTGCGAATCATGACAAAGAATGTGAATGTCTACATATTGGTCTTATTTTGTCTTAGGATGTCCTCAATAAGGCATTCAAATATTGATCAAAATGAATCAAAGGTGAGAAAGGAAGGAAGAAAGGAAGGAAGGAAGGAAGGAAGGAAGGAAGGAAGGAAGGAAGGAAGGAAGGAAGGAAGGAAGGAAGGGAAGGAAGGAAGGAAGGAAGGAAGGAAGGAAGGAAGGGAAGAAAAAGAAAGATGGATTTCTTGTAGTAGGGGCAAACAGCCATACCAAACTGAATGAATATGGACGCCCGCCCTTACTCCATGTGGCCTCCAGGTGGCGCTGTTGACCTACACATGGAAAGCAGACGCCAGGTACGGTTTATAGCTGGATTTTCACTTTTTCAAAATATTTTCTGTCTCCACAGATGTGTTCTTTTAAATGGTCAATAAAATTTTATAACCACTATTTGAAAAATCGCAAGATTATTGTGATTTGTGCTTCCCGGGCAAGAATATTTCTTCCCGTCCAGACATACTCAGCCAGTCAGGTGTCTGTCTGCATTCGTTCCGTGGTGTCTTTTTTCTGCTCTTCTCTCCTTCCGAGTAGTACGCACAGGCTGGGCCACAGAAACTTAGGCCGTTGATGGGACACATCCAGGTGTCTTTTTTTTTTTTTTAAGATTTATTACTTATTTTATATATGAGTACACTGTAGATGTTTACAGACACACCAGAAAAGGGTACCATCGGATTCCATTATGGATGGTTGTGAGCCACCATGTGGTTGCTGGGATTTGAACTCAGGACCTCTGGAAGAGCAGTCAGTGCTCTTAACCACTGAGCCATCTCTGCAGCCCCCAGGTGTCTTTTAAGGTTAAATTTAAAACAGATGTCCTCATTCGGCTCTAGTAACTCAGCTCTGTACGCTCTGAATGGATAGAGTCAACCCTGTTCAAATACCACCCTCCCCAAGTCAGGCGGTGATTTGGGTGTGGTCACGCACTAGAAGTGTTTTGTGGTAACTTATGCAGGGCCCCCCCAGGGTCTAATCATTCCCTAGGAAAGTGCTCCTAGTAAAATCCAAGAGGAGAGTTGATTTCCTGTTTGGAAGAATTTCGGGCCAGGAGTACTAGTCATCACCAAAACCAAACCAAACCAAAACAAGAAAACCAAACAAGAAAACAACAACAATGTCCTTCCACAAACAAACAAACAAACAAACAAACAAATAGAAAGAACCAGTAGGAGGGGTTGCCGTAGTTTGAGGCCATGTTTAGGATTTTTAAGACAACTTTAAAAATAATCAACTAATGTTCTCTTTGTGTCCTTTCTTGGTTCTCTTCCCTCACAGGGGTTTGTGAACACGCTGGATGAATTCATTCAGTGGCTAAACGAAGCTATGGAGACCACGGAGAACTGGACCCCTCCCAAAGCAGAGACGGATAGCCTTCGGCTGTACCTGGAGACACACTTGGTAGGCAAGAGCGTGTTGTGCCTTCTCTTTCCGTCAAAGATTTCAGTGTCTCGATTTGTTTAGGTCCAATATCAACTTCAGTTATCAAAAGTCATTATACACTAATGAACCCAAGCCTTAGTGGGGTCGTCTCAAGCTGACCATTTTCAGACATCTCAAGTAATAATATGACACCCAAGGCCTCCATATTTCAAACAGATGCTTCAAAGCTTTCTCCAGAAGGGCCACTATTTTAAAACACCTTAGAAAATCTTATTAGACCTGTGTTCTCTAAAGTGATGATTGAAGATTTCCCTCTTCTTGGGGAAAAAAATAAATGAATAAAAGAGAAAATTTTGATGACCATTCTGAAGCTTTCTAGAGTTCCTGTAAAATTAATGAGCCCCTCATTATCGAGAAGTCTATTTAATCTGTTCTACACTTGGCTATTTTAATAAAATATTTAAAACGATGATCTCCATCATTTCTGCTGCTACGTGGGTTTTTCAGCAGATAATTAATACAACTGTCATTATGCCGGGCCAGTGCTTAGGGAAAACCAGGAAGCCATCGTGGATAACACTTGGGTGACTATGCTTTGAGTGTGTTTAAGGCAGGAATTATAGAGCAGGGTACATTTGATGAACCTCAGGAGGTTAGTACTGGATGCTTCAAATGGCCGATATCAATTATGAAGGGGTGGGAACCCCGCGCCGGAGGGCGAGAAAGCGTGCCCAAAAGGCACGCTGTCATAGGGAATGAGAACTCAAGCTTTAAGGACCTCATCTTTATTCCTTCCACTGATAGCATGAAATTGACAAAGGCGACGAACAGGGATCCTTGGGTGCCCAAGTGTGGGGTTGATTTCTGCCCCTCTTACATGCTTAGAATCAGAATAAGCAAGCTTCACGGGAGTCCCGCGTGTGGCGGTTCACGGGAAAGACTGCTGAAGGACAAGAGACGGACACGAAGGAGACAAGTTTATTTAGTGCTGCGTTGTGAACATGTTTTGTGTTACAGCAAGTTAAACAGCCTCGGAAGCCAGTTGCCGCCTGCAGATAGGCTTGCAGATGGACACGGCCTGGGCCGACGGTCCGTAGAAACGCCAGTGGCCATAGGTGCCCCCTCTCGGACTGGGTTTGGAAAGACTGCCCTCAGCACTCAATTCCCTGTAGAACACACTTTTCAGGGGCTTTTTTTTTTTTTTTGAGGGCATTTCATAACAGCAAGATAAAGATATTCAGTGCTTTATGATGTAAATTATATTAATTAGAATGTCAGCGTTGTGCTGGCATTGTTCTGACAGAAATTCTAATCTGTGTTTAAACAGGACTATATGAACTTTATTTCACATCAAGTGCGCTGTCTTAATTTTCTTGATTTAATATTTTATGGAAAGCACCATCCGGCTTTTGAGGCTCCAGAGGGCACAAGGGCATAAGGTGCCTTAGCCGTGGGGCGCTCGCCCCCCGCAAGCCAGGCGGGATGGCTGTATGGCGTGGCCAGGGCCCTTTCCTCTCTGCATAGCGTCTTCCTGTGTCACCGTGCCATAGTCCTGTCTCAGCCCTCATACAGAAATCTCGTTTGACATCCCTGTGCCGGCCTGGCCTCGTGCTAGCCCAGTGCTAGCCCAAAGCTAGACGTTTCTTTTATGAGGGAATATTTTGTATTGTTCTACCTTATGTAGCTGCAACTAACTTTATGCATCTAGTGTTAACTTAAAATGTTGCTAATACAATACCAGAAGTAAAGTTTTATTATCATTCAGTTTAAATTGCTACTGTGTCTCTGACCTTACTCTACGTAGCCTTAACAATTGCAGACTTTCTATAGGTGGCTGTAAAGCAGCCATACCTGCCTGGGGACAATATTGTCATCCTACATTTTGGAGGGGACACCTTTTCTCTCTCTCTGGCTATTCTGGCTAGAATAGAGATGATATAGGTACAATCTGCTTGTCTCTGCTTTTCAAATGGTGAGAAACTATGGTTTCAGGCCAGTTCACTGACTGTTAAGTCAGTCCCACCTTTTGCTTCTGCTGCTAGGACTAGCAATGTGTGATAGCCACGTTAGCTGTCCGTGCATGCTCTGCTGTGGAATGCTACAGACATCTCTGGGAGTCCCTGGACTCCACCAGGCCAGTGACCACAAGGCAAGACTCACCTACTCTCTGTTCACTTCACCCTCTCTCCCTGATTGCCACTATCTTACTGTATTATCATTGTGCTGTGCTGATATTCTTTTAGTCTCAAAAGGAGGCAGTCTACCTTTCTATAAAAACTGAGCCTAGAGATTCATCTCTGAGCTTAGTCTATACACACCATTTCTGTCCCCCAATGCAGGGGCAAAAGGTTTTTTACAGAGTTACGCAGTAGTAGAGGTTGTGAGACACACTTGCTAAATCTTTTTTTTTTTTTTTCTAGATCGATGATTCTGTCTTTAGTCTTTAGAAGTGTGAGACCTGAGAGCAATTGTCTTCTCTGGTATAGTGCGTCTCGGAATAGCTGGTATCATCCAGTATTTACTCGTAAAGAAAAACAAAGACCAAAATAAGTTGTACATTTATATCTTGATACTTAATTCAATTATTTTCCATGATGGCAGCCAAGGGTTTTTCACCAACACTAATCAATTAAAGCTTTACAATGCGTCTCTGAGAGAGACACAGGAATTTTATTTTAGCTGTAGGAAACAGTGTGAAATTGTCATGCTACATCAGCGATTTTCCATGATAATTAATCATCTGCTTGCAACCTGGCTGCTCCTTCAAAAAATACAATTCCCATCTTTCTGGAAACTGGCATTTTCAGGAAATGTCATTTGGAGGTGGGGTATGGCAAGTATCAGCCATTCTCCTTTTCTGAAACCAATTTTAGAAGCAGAATTGTACGTATGTATTATTGGGGAGACGCCCCTTTCTCTCTTTCCTTCACTGTTGTCTGTTTCCTGTCCTCTTCAAAAACAGCTCCACTGGAGTGCATGGCCTGCAAGATTGCATATCTTAGAGTACGAGTGTTCACAGGCTTTGACAGTCTGAAAGATATATACACTCCACCAACATCATGATAGTGAGCGCATTCACCACTCCAATGCCAAGCTTGGTCATGGCATTCTGAGATTCCTTCCTTCAGCCCCTCCCAGACTGCACTGTGTCCCTACACAACTGCTGGTTTGGTTTCTGTACTATCCAGTTTGTTCCGCCTCTAGCTTCCTGAGGGGTAAGACCAACCAGCCTGCTCTCCCCTGGGGCACCGGCCTGGTCTCTCCCCTTCAGCGTGCTTCCTGTTTGCTATATTGACATTGCATCGTGTTGTCGACTAGCATTCACGCGTGCACGGACCACGCCTGCCACCAGGAGTTCCCGGTGAACCTTTATTGTTTCCTCCACAGTCTTTCAAATTATGGTATCTGAGTAGAAGCACAATAAATGCAAACATGGTGAATAACCACAGCATGCCAGGGGAGGGAGCTCTGGGCTGGACTGTGTGTGCTTAGGAAATCGCCATCACGAGTGCTTAGATTGCGTTCCTTTAAGGGAATGTTCAGGAGGAAGGCAGCAGAGGAAGGCGCCCTGGCTAGACCCACAGTCTGTCCATGCGCTTCTGGAACGAGAGTGCTCATCTCTAGAGCCCTTGTAATACAGACCTAATTCACCAAATGAGGACATCGATAGCCAGTCAGAGCATCCAGGGTGGGCTGCTGTAGTCCAGCCAGACCAGACAGGTGGGCCAGAGGAATGGCTAACCCCAGGGCAGGGCCAGTCTTAAGCGTGGAAATTTGCATAGGCATCCCATGCTATACAGTGCAAAGATCGACCAATTTCATGTTGTCTGAGGGTTTTAAATCTGTTATAAGAACTCTCTGACTATGTAGCCCAGGACATCAGGGAGCTCAGGCTCAGGCTGGCCACCAGCTCGCAGTCTCCTGCCTCTGTATCCAGGGTACTGGAATAGCAGCCACCTCCGTGCTTGTCTTAAGAAGCAACATTTTGTAATTCAATTAGATAGGCGAGAGCTACGGAGTCAAGATTCAAGTTCATATATATGGAGCACAGGCCCAGCCAGGCAGATACTGAGGTGCTAGAGGGGTGGTCCTCTAACACTGTTCATGTTATGGTGCCATTATTATGAAAATAGTTTGCATTGCTATTTCATCATTGTAACGTTGCTACTGTTACGGACTGGAATGCAAATCTCTGTATTTTGACCCTCCCAAATCCTCCAGGGGGTCTGGACTCACAGGTTGGGGGCCCCTGTGCAGGGTACAGTGATTGAAATTGGCTTCTTTTGGGGGCTTCCCACTGAGCAGAGATGACCATAGGTTATATGATATAGTCCTGACCAGTAAAATCTTATAGGATAAATGAAGGAGTTCAGAGAAAAGGTTTATTTTCCTAGAGCTAATTAGATGCAGGCCTTGAAATATATATATATATATATATATATATATATATATATATATATATATATATATATATAATCACTCTGCTGCATCAAATGATCAAATGAGAGCCGAGAGCCTGGCAGGGATTTCACGGTGAGGGTAATGGAGGAAAAGTATGGGAGGGAGACCATCAGGTGTGGCCGAGGCTCTGAGTCTCCGCCTGAGCCTTGAAGGGCACTACTGGACAGTAAGGGACACTGAATGACGATTTAAATCGCCAACCATTTCCCTGGAGCACTGAAAGTTTGGCTTTGTGTCAAACAGAAGAGTGACAGGAGTCAATCACAAATCCCATGGGGTTAAGGCCAGGCTGGCATAGATTGGCTGAATTGGTCACCATGGAGAACGGGCTTGAGTCGAGTGTTTGATGTCCTGGCACAGACTAGCAGTTATCATTCTTCAAAACTGTGGGCTTGGCCTGGCTGTGCGCGGACATGACAGAGGCTTCACAACGTGGCCGGCAGTGGCAAGGTCTGAGGCGAGGCCTCTCAGACAGCGGCCCTCCGCTCTGGCTCGCTCTCATCTCAGCGTTGTCCCAAGTCCCTAAAACCAACTAGGCACACGTGCACTGCTTTGTGCCCAGTTTAAACTAGCGACAGGTCAAAAGCAGTAGCGACAGCACAGCTTTATCCCCTTTGCACGGCTTTCCAGTATTTCCATTCTGAGCACGCCATGATTTTCTTTAAGCAATCCTTCGTGCTAGACGCGGAGGTTATGTGTAGTCTTCTATCTCAACCGATGCGTCTGTGCAAATGCTTAGACCTTAATCGTCTTGTTCAGTAGGAGTGTGTCCTCACATTCAGACTTTCTGGCTACAAACAACTATTACTAAACAGTCCTTGGTGGGGATGATGCGGGGGTGTGCTCAGGGCTGAGCATGCGCACTGCCGTCCGCGGCCGAAGCCTGTTGGCGCACTGCTTAGCTCGGTCCTGGTGGTGAGCAGGGATGTCCATCGTTCTCCCAGCACTCGGGTGGGGCTGTCACCTCTCTGTGACTGGGGGACCCGTCTGCATTTCTTTCCTTGGGTTTTTCTGCTCATTGTCTTTGCCTGTTCATCGGTTGGGTCATTATTATTTTACTTCTGGATTTACGTGACGTTCTTAAATATTAAAGGAATCAATCCCTCGTCTGGGTTGTGAGTGGAAAATATCTTGAAAGGACCCATCGAGAGGTCTCTTCCAAAGGAGCAGGGACGTCTCAACATTTTATGCCCGTGCTTGGGCAGAACTAGGAAGCTGCTGGGTCTCGACACCTGGCAAAACCGGGGTATGAAAATCAAAACTAAAATCTTAGATATGGAGGGCGGAGTTCAGGTCCGAGAGTTGGTAGGTGAACGGCATGTGGAGATTAAGAACATTTGAGCCCAGATGTCCCTCAAAGGAGGAATGGATGGATACAGAAAATGTGGTATATTTATACAATGGAATACTACTCAGCAATTAAAAATAATGAATTCATGCAATTTGTAGGCAAATGGTTGGATCGGGAAAATATCATCCTAAGTGAGTTAACCCAATCACAAAAGAATACACATGAAATGCAATCACTGATAAGTGGATATTAATGAGCCCAAAAGTTCTGAATACTCAAGGCACAATTAGCAAATCAAAAGACTCCCAAGAAGAAGGAAGGAGAGGACCCTGGTCCTGAAAAGACTGGATCGAATTTTGTAGGAGAGTATCAGAACAGAGAAATGGTGTGTGTGTGTGTGTGGGGGGGTGATTGGGGAATGGATGGAGGGAAGAGGACTTATGGGACATATGGTGAGGGGGGAACTGGGAAAGGGGAAAGCCTTTGGAATGTAAACAAAGAATATAGAAAATAAAGAAAAAAATTAAAAAATTACCTCTTAATCCTATTAATAACCCTATAATTTTATTTTCATTTTCATAGGTTATGAAATAAAAATTACTAACTTAAAAAAAAAGAACACTTGAGCAGTGGGAACAGTTTGGGGGGGGCAGGGAGGAGAACAGGAGCAGATTAAAGGAGGGAACAGGGGTTCACACCAAGTGCTGCTTTTGAGGATCAGAAGTGTCAGACAACATCTGTTTGTCTGCCCTGTTCATGGCACCACACCCAACAGCGTGTGGGTACGACGGGACCCGGGGAGGCCTGGGACCTGCTGAGCACTTCTCAGCCCGAGCTGGCCTCCAGGCACTGCCAGGCGTGTGTGACCCGAGGGACTGTGACACCAGTACCCTGTGTTGTGTGACCACGTCACAGATGTAGCGAGCAGTGTGTAGTGTGGACCGTCCAAGGAAGGGTGACTCAGCTCGTCTTTCATTCAAAGTCCAGCTAAAAAGAAACGTTACTCCGTACTCAGCGGGGAAAGCAAACACTGTGAGAAGCCTAAGACTACCAGCACACCCGGGCGCTCTGCTCCGTGTTCTTTTGAGCCCTTTTTATGGAAGACAGATACATTTGAAAGTCCGTCTTGGATATTTTATTCAGTAACTTGCTTCCGCAGACCTGTTTCGACCCGTAGACAAAACAAAAACAAAAACAAAAAACAACAAACAACAAACAAAAACAAAACAAAACAAAAAAACCCGAAACAAAACAAAACAACAAAAAAAGCGTCCACTGCATTTTCACAGCCACTTACTATTTTTATCACATAGACGTTCCCCAGTTTATTTCAATTGAATCTTGTCCTGATGGGCATTTTAGCTTCCTCCTAATGTCTGCTTTCTTTTTCAAATAGCTTTCCACGTATATTCAGTCTAACACTGGTAGAGAATTTTCTTGTCCTTTCCAGGCAGCCTGCAGCAGCAACTCAGGGACCCCATGTAATAAAAACATTTTTTCCTATACTCTATAGGACCAGCTTTCACTGTAGGTGATGACCACCGAGGCAGATCTGCGTTTGTGTGCCCGGGGATATCTGAGCACACCCTTCGGACCCTTTGTCCATCCTAGTATTAGTGCCTGCAATTTGAGTTGGCCGCCACAAGGTGGCAGAGCAGCACCGGAATCCATTCGTTCTTGAATACAGCCCCCCCACCCCCATTCTAATTGAGCCCTCGCCCCAATCCTCATCAACACAATTGGATTTAACTAGCAATGTGTCTGGTTAGGGGAATGGTCGGCAAATGCAGACGCACAGCTTTCCCATCACCACCTAGGTCTTTGTGTTTCATTCAATCGCTTTTATTTCTACCACAGGAAAAAACCAGTGTAGCTCTCTGCTCATGGTTTTTCCCAAACACTTCTGACTGTTTGTCTTTTGCTTGCCCTCCTGTGTCTACCTCTGCTCCATTTTTCATTGCTTGAAGTTAAGAGATCACAGAGTTTGCTTTTTCCCTGCTGCCCACACCTCTCCTGCCTCCCTTTCTCTGCTGAGATGACGGGGCAGCCATGGCCCGAGCAAGCTGTGCTTTCAGGAGACCCGTAGCTGCCGCGGGGCTGGGCTTCTCGGCCAACCCGGCTCAGCCGGCCAGACTTCAAAAGCCAGGGCGCGTGTTTGGCCCAGTTGCCTAGCACCCCTTCGGCCTCAGCGGCGAGGCCACAGCCTTCCAGGAGCTTTGAAGTTCCATCTCCTCGTCCCGCGACTCCCATCAGTTTAAAGTGTAGCGGAGTGTTTAGCAGGGATATGACACCGTTTCTCCTCTTTGGAGAATTTGAAATCCTCAGTTCCCAACCTGAGTCCTTTGCTCTGGTGGGCGGGGTTGGGGATCGGACCGGAATTACAGCTTTCAGGCATTTTGTTATGGCTTGTGGCAAGGAGGTGGGGTAGGCTCATTTTGGACATGCGATAGTCATAACCGCATTCCGGTGTTCATACGGTTCACTCTGTGTGTCTAAGGAGACACATGGGGGTCACCTTTCAGTCAGGGAGAACTGTACTTCTTCCTCCCTGCTTGGTTTAAGGGCTCTTAAGCCATAATGTCCGACAGTTCTCACTATTTTGAATATTGTTTGTGCCCAGTTTACTAACTTATAGCTTACTTTTTTCTTAGACAGCAATGGCTGCTTTTAACTGGATTACCAGAGAAGGGGTGTGCCTGTCAAGCCCTGCACATCCAGAGCTATGGTATACTGGGCATGAAGAAGAATTTGCAGACAGGCCTTGCTTTATGTGGGCAGTGCACAGGACTGAGGACATTGATTATGGACAAGGGACTCATATCTCACTACATGGAATTTTGGAGTCTTGAATCAATTGATCTGGTAGAAATAATAAAAGCTTCAGATTTTTATATTAACCAGGAGGAAAAGTTACTTTCCGTATGACTGTTGTGAAGGTGATATTAGCAGCGGTGGGCGAGGAAGGTTCCATTTGGGGAAGCTTTGCACATCTTCCTTGAATACTTAAGGGCATGTGGCAGGAATGGCTCATATATTCTTAAAGACGTTGAAATGCTGTGTGCTGGCTAGTGAATTTGTGACAAGAAGGGGGAACCCAAAAGTTTCCTTCTGTTTGTAGGGGTGTCATTCATCTCCTTTGGCAAGATAAAGCAATTTAAAAAACACAACGGAAGTAAAAATGATAATTCAGTTATCAGAAGGGTTAAAAATCCTACAGCTTTCATATTACCCCTTAAAAATATGAACACTGCATGACTAGACAGGATGTTAATGACTTGACATTACAAAAATTATTAAATTTATTTTTAAAGTGGTTTGGTTCCCCCTTTCAAATGCATAAAGCGTGTGGGAGTTGAAATAGATCTGCCCCAGGCTGCCAAAACAAAATTTTAATGGAACTGGAGTCCTTCAGGGATTGTCCTAAATCCACATAATATTCTTAAGTCCTGGTGTTTGCACTGGGACCTGTGTATTAGCAGATGTACGTGTGAATAATATACGTATATCCATCCATCACCCTGGTGACTCCACATCCTTAAGGGCTGGCGCACATCAATTATTCCTCCTCAGGGGGTAGAGAGATATTTGGGCTAGCATTGACCTCCTTTTCAATCAGGGCCTCCAAACAGAATGTTCTGGAAGTCAAATAGTCCCCTCAGACAGAACCTCTGTTTGAGAATGCGTTTGGCCTAATGTCTCCATGCTGAGGAGTCAATGTGATTACCTGTGTCAGGTGTGGAGGCAGCATCCAGAGAAGCAAATGAAACTCCCGTCACTCAGAGTCACCGTCAGCATCCAGGGTCTCACGTCTATCTGCATCTTGCATAAGTTATTAGCCATTCTATCAGGGAAGACCTCACTGAGCTGCATTTGCTTTCACACACACACACACACACACACACACACACACACACAGTGTTTGAAATAAATTATACATTGCTTGAGGAGCTAGATTCACTTTCAAAGGCTTGGAGCCATTTTTATGAACTGAGATCTTGGGAGCAAAGTCTCTTTAGGAGGATCGAGGGTTTTGACCTTTTTTGTCTGTTTTAAAGGAAAACAAAGACTTTTTTACACATGTGGTTTTAATTTTAAAAAATAACTCGGAAATTATTTCTTAAATGCACAAAGTTCTCTTCTTAAGCTTCTGATATTATAGCCGAAGGTGCGTTACAGATTGTTGTAACCGAGAAGCAATGACAAGAGTAGCCACTTCATTCTGTTGGGAAAATGGTCAGTGACTGACCATTCATTTAACTGTGTGCTAAGGACCATATGATGAGAGGGTAAAGTTAAATTGATGATTCAGGTTACCCCGGCCAGGGTACAGTTTACATGGTAATTATGCTGGGTCATCTAAGTGTAATTGGCAAGTAATTCTGTAAGCGAGGAACATGACAGCTCATTTCCATGGTGCTCACTGAGTAAAATTTGGGGACATTTATCAAGCACTCTCGAGGGCAGAGTGATCGTATTGATATCCCCCGGCGTTGCGGGCTGCGGGAAGCTGGTTCTCAGGATGAGTCCTGAGGCACACAGCCCCTTGTACAGTGCAAAGTGCTAGGCCCTGTAATTCCAAAGTGAGTGGATCCTCGGCTCTTTTCTCCAGGAACTTAACGGCGGGAAACAGACCCGTCAAAAAAACGTTAACAGAGGTCGGCAAGCCGAGGCTCGAAGCCTGCTGTGGGTGTAAGCCGCTAGGGCGGAAGAGGAGGGGGGTCTTGCTAGAGGGCGCACCAAATTGAATTTTAAAGGATGACACAGCTTTGCAGAAACAGCACTCGCCAGACAGAGGCACAGCGAGAACAGAATCCCAGAGGAACAAGTAGACTACGGGGTGGAGAACCCTCGGAGTTGAGCTCCTAGGACCTGCGGCCAGATAAGGGCAGAGCCTGATACACAGCTCTGGCCAGCCGCTCAAGGACTCAGGAGGAGGCGGGGCTCTATCTGAGCGGTTCAGAAGACACCGTTTCCTGGAGGAACAATTTCTCTGCTATTATGATGTACTAGGTTCTGTACTCTGTGTATCGGGGGATTTTTATCTTTATTCCCACCTAGGAAAGAGGCACTAAAATTCCTTTCAAAAACAAGGAAACTAAATAGACAGGGGTTGCCCAGAATTAAACACAGAGTGATAAAGGAGCTGGGCTTTGAACATAACTGTCCAGGTCTGAAGCCCCGCCTCTCGCACTAACCCGCGCGACACTTTTGGCTTCCTTAGCACGGTCTGCTGGAGTTCTAGACTCACTGTGCTCACTAGCCCGGAGAGTGGTGAGTGTGGCCATTCTGCTCACAGGCCTCATTGTGAGTTTGAGATAATAGTGCCTGTAGCGTGCTAACACATGAGCAATGTGCAGTGTGGAGGGAGAACACACACCGTGTAGTCAACCTAAGAAGGGAGACGACGCGGCTTGGGGCTGGGGCAGGGTTAGTGTGCGGAGGCCTGGATGGGGACCAGGGCTGGGCTCCGTGACTGACCTGCCATGTGGGTCTGGTTGGCATTTTCTTGTGTCACTTCTGACTTCCAACCAGGATGTTGAAGAGATGATTTGGCAGAAGAATCCGAGGACCAGGGAAGTTCCCAGAGCTCTTGCATTCCTGGGAAGAACTATGTGGGCTCAGGATAAAAGTTAAAAGAGACTTCCTCAGAGATGGCTAGACTTAGAAGGGACAGTCTGGGGACAGAACTGCCCTGGGGTAGATGTGTAGTTGGATAGTCTTTGAGACTCTTCTCTCTTTGAAAAGTCTCTAGTTTAAAGTAAATAAAACTTCTCCAGTTTCCCTTCCTAAACTGCCTGGAAAAAAAAAACCAAAACAGATAAAAATCAAAGTATTCAAGGACTGGAAAATACTGAGTCCAAATGCCTTGATTATAGATAAAGGAACGGAAGCCCAGAGGGTTACAGGACTCATCCGAGGGCACACCCTCGAGGGAAAAGAAGACAGGGTCAGCGGCTTCTCTTCCTTTGGTCTCAGTAACATTTTTGGCTTTGGTGTCCACGTGGGCAAGCCACTGGTAGATAGTGAGACGAAAGCAGCAGAGATGAAGTGTTTGTCTCTGGGAAAGAGAGTATTGACACGAAGGGGTTCCCGTCACGTGGCAACCTAGGCCGTTTACCAGCCTGAGAATGTGAATTTAAACATTTGTGCATGGTTGGGGGGGGTGGATCAGTGGGTAAGACCATTTTATCTGCAAGCAGGAGGAGCTGAGTTCAAATACTTAGTACCTGCACAACAAGCCAATCATGGTTATACAGGACCGAAGACCCAGCACTGGGCGACAGATTCTAAAAGCTCATGGATCAGGCAGCTCAGCCCAAAGGGCGAGCGCCCTTTCAAGACAGAAGCACTCTCTCATGGCAAGTCAGAGCAATAGAGCAAAACCTCTGCAGCTCGGGCCTCCACAGAGAGCATGAGCCCGGGTGCTGAACGCATGTGCACATCACAGGCCTATACCACACGCACACGCACACACGCACACGCGCACACCCAGGTGTGCATGCACATACACACACACATGCAGTATGCACCCATGCAAACACACACATGCACACACTCATGCACACTGGCATACGTCTACAGGGATTTTTCTAAGCAGTATTCACCGCCAGACCGTGCTAATGGTTTCTACTCATTGTCTCTGATTCTCACAACCATAAGGTAGTGTTTTCACCTAGTTTCCAAAAGTCCCTAAAGCATAATCTTCTTCCTAAGAACAGACCATGCTAACTTTTGGCTCCACTGTCCTCAAGTGATGTTGATGCCCTGTATGTTTTCCTGAAGTCATCTTTGTCTTTGCAATGAGATAATTTACACATTGACATCTATAATGTTATCGATATAATTTTGTCATCATTTTTTGTTTGTATCCTCTATATATATTTGCGTGCCATTAAAGTTTCCATAGAATATCTTACCAGCTTTTAAGAGGAACGTAAACACTGAACGAGGTCTTGTGCTTCACATGTGTGGCATTTCGAGAGGTGCATTCTGTGCTGTGAGCACCAGTATCTAAGGTGCACGCATGCACTGTGGAGCGGTGAGCAGGAGCTCCTGGGTTCCTCATGATTGATTAGGATTTGCTTGCTTGCCCAGGCCCGCTGACAGAGCGAATAGCTCTTCTTTGGCCTGGTGCAGAGTGGTTCCTGAGCAGAGCCGGTCCGAGTCAGACAGTAATGGCTTCAGGCTCTGGCTTTTCTGACTTAACACTTATTCCCACCCCACCCCATCCCCCCCTGTGAAGAGCCTTGTTCTTATTTTCTGAGGGAATGAAAATCTTTGGGTGAAGAAGTGTCACCAAATGTCTTACTCGTCAGCATGTACACCCTCTCTCTAAGTGACAGTGGGAGTGAGGGTTCATCAGTTCAACATGCCTTTCACACTCGGAGACTCCTGACTAAAAACCTCTGGTATTTAGCAGCAGAACAGCCAAAGAACTAGAATCTGGCACATGCTGCTCTCACGCATGGAGAAAAACTTAAAAGACAGAAGATTCGCTCCAAATTTCTTTCTTCTATTCATTTAGAAGAAAAAGCATACCTTTTTCCAATTAAAAACTATGAACACACAGAAACATCTGGCCCGTATCTCCACAGCAACCTCCTAGAACGGCCGGCTTGTCTCTGGCGTGTCCTTTGAAAATCAGGTCTGCATGCAGCAGGCGGCAAGCCCTTTCTGGCGTGCAGGTCTGCACCAGCCGCTCACGGCACTGGCGTGTCGTCACGGCTCTTTCTTGATTCTTGGGGTCAAGTCCTGTGTGGTCACTTGCTGTGCTCCTGCCTGCAGCCTGCCCCGGCCTCATGGGGCTCTCAGAGTTCCTTGCTTCTGTGTCTCTGAAGGGCCTCTCTAGACCTGCATTCAAGTCAGTCCATTCCTCGGGAGCTCTCTGCAGGCCTTGCTGAGACTGGAACTCGCTGGCTTCCACAGCCGGTAACCAGTTCTGGCTGTTTATACTTGGCTGGCGTAGTGTATTTTAATTTAAACAAACTTGACTCCCATTGGGCAGGGCTATTATTGCTCCATTTTGCTTGAGGCCAAAGGCTCTACTACCACTTGGTATCACACATAAAATCCCAATTACACGTGTATTCTATGCTAGGTCATACAAATATACTTATCTCTTGACCCAATGGGTTGGACTATAAGCTGCCCGAAAACTGTGGTTATGTATTGCTCCTGTTTACATATGTAAATCTGGCAGGAACTGCTCAATGAATGTATTCTATACTTCTATAAAAATACACCTAGAAGACATACTAATATATAGGTATGTATAATATATTCTTAGAAAAAAAAAAGCTCACCCAAGAAAGAATCTGGAGCTCTTTTTGGTACTCATGATGCGTCTCAAACATCCCAGACTCCCAGTGCTCAGGGGGCCTGGTAGATCAGACAGCGCCCACGGAGTAGCTGAGCGTCTGTGGTCACCGTGAGATGCCAGAAGGATGGGACCATTTAGAGATCGAGGTCAGGTTTTGGGATTTGGTGGCAGGCACCTCACAGCTATCTTGCCCGCCCAGACACTTTATTTATTTGTAATTAACTAGTTAATTTCCTCTGGTGTGCGTGACTGTGAGTGTGCAAGCCAGAGGAGGAGCTGCACGAGTCAGTTCTCTCCTACTGCACGGCTCCTCAGAACGGAAGTCCCTTCCCCCACAGAGCCCTCCCCCAACCCTTCCCCCGGCCTGTGCTCTTCTTGTGACCTCAGTCATGTGCTCCTTTAAGAACACCAAAAAAGGTTCAGTGCTCCCAAGGATCCAGGCTGTACAGACCAGTGACATAGGATCATTGGGGTATGGCCCTGCCAATGGTCTTGGCATGAATTCAGTCTTGGGAATTCTCCGCACCATCAGGGAGCGGTGTGTGTGTCACAGAGGGACTGTACACACTGCAGACATTTTGGAGAAGATACGATAGCAGCATAAGGATGGATCAGCTATCAGGTTACTAGAAAGAACAAATTCACGAAAGCAATAAAACCCTTCTTTAGGGAGAAGTGGAGAAGGCGAGTCTATTGAAGAATCCTTTAACAGCCTGAGATCCCGCTGACAATTCTGTTAATGTGCTGGCTTGGCTGCCATCTCGGGGCGGGGGCGGGGGGGCTGTTGCGAATTCCTTGATATTATTAATGGTTAATGGGCGCACCTGAAATCAAGCAATAAAGCACCATTTGGGTAATAGTTATATTAAATGGTTCTTTTATACAGCATCGAGCTTATCAGATTATCTCGTTCCTAATAATGAATACCTCGCCTTTTCCAATTTCCTAATCAAATGTTTCCCCATCATCCCGAAGCGCAGTCGTTTCCAGATGAGTCTGCTCTGATCTCAGCTTCCATGATGTCAAACTGCCACCCTCCTGGGTCCCCCCATTCTCCCTGGCACCGAGACACAGGCCTGTGTGCCTCTTTGAAAGCTAGTGATCACCAGACAGTCAATACAGGAAAATAGTGAGCCAAAGACATCGCCAGGCTGAATTTATAGCGATGTAGAAATGTTTACAACAGGTTTCTCCCTAAACCTTGGTGAATTCATCTTAGATGTTTCTCTTCTCCCTGCTTCCATTTCGGAAACCTGTATACCCTAATCTCAATGGCATTGCTACAGCGTAGAGGCGTCCCACAGCAGGGACAGAAAGCAAAGGGTGTTATGACTCACTATAAGGTAGAAAACGTTTAGATATCCATAGGTGCTGCCTTGATTGGACTGATCAGAAAGGTTGAGGGATCTGAAGTGAGCATTTACTGTTCCCGCAGAAGACTCTGGTTCTGTTCCCAGCATTCACATCGTGACTCACAACCATCCACACTTTCATTTCCAGGGGACCTAACTCCCTCTTCTGGCCTCTACAGGCACTGCATGCACACAGTGAACATATGTACAAGCAGGTAAAAATATCCATACAGATAAAATAAATACATCTGAAGTATTTTTAAATGATTATGTTTAAAAGGAAGGATCAAGATTTCTAAGTATTGCATAAGTTTTTTTTTTTTATTCGACTGAATGAATACCTGTAGCAGTCAGAACAATGTAAGAAATGCTGAACAGTACGCAGGGAGCCAGATATTGTCTCTTTCTGGAATATTGAGCTGAAATGTTACTGTATCTTCTGAGAAGGCTGGATGACATAATTCATCATTTTGAATTGCGTTAGTGCAAATCCTTATCTCCAGGTGACATTGCTATCTCTCTCAGTTTCATACTGTCTCTTTTCATTGTCTCTGTCTATGATACTTTTAAAAGTCCCCTTTCTCCTGGAAGAAAAGAACAATGCAGACTCACCACTGGGCATCCATGATCCAGTCTGCATTCCCCAAGTCCAGCTGTCCACTAAGGTCAGAGCCCACAGGCTTTGGTCCTCATGTCTCCATTGTCTGGCTTGGCATTAAAGACCACACACAGTGTGCCAATCACAGAAGGAAGACCCAGTCTTTCAATTTATGATTACCTAACTTCTTCAATTAAAATGAAATCCAGTGTGGAGTCACCTGATCCTGTGTCAGATATGCTTAATACCAAGCACAGTACCGTGTATCCATGTATTGTCCCATGACAATACATTTTTTAACAAAAGAAAACACATTGTGTATTTTGGAGCCTCATTACGAGACGCCAATATTTAGCACCCCGTATTTCTAGTTAGTGAATCTGAGGAATGAATTCTTGCCCCAAAGACTCATGAATGATTTGGTTGCTGATGGGTACTGTGATTTTCCTTCAGTGGACTCCTGTGGTGGAATGTCTTATAACATTTCAGAGCTGGAAAAGGTTCTTGGAAACCATTTGGATTTCTTAAAATATCTAAACTTCCCAGTAGAGAGTGTCACTGAACACACTCAGCAAATGTTGACTATGACTGCAGACTCGTAAACCCCAGTATGTGATATGAGATGCCTGAGAAGCTAGCAAGCCTTTAACTTGCTTATAATCTGCAAGCTAAAGATGGAGATACAGCGGCAGACCCCTGATAAATTCTATAGTAGCAGGGCATGTACATGTATGAAGAAGGAGAAGGGGAGGAAGAGGGGAGAAGGAGGGGAGAAGAGGAATGGGAGGAGGAGGAAGGGAGGAGGGGGAGGGGAGGAGGGGAGGAAGAAGAGGAGGAGGAGTGGAGGAAGAAGAGAAGGAGAAGGAGGAAGAAGAGGAGGAGGAGAAAGACAGGAAAGACCACCACCAAGTGTATCTGGGGAGGCTTCCTGGAAGCAGCGGCTGAGTTTGAGATGAACTGAGAGAGAAGTCAGTGACTGTCATGAGGGGGAATCCTCATAATGGACTTGGTGTATTTCTTTATAAGACAACATCACATCTTAAGAAATAAGCTGTTTAAGGGCGAAGATTCTAGACCCTTGCAGCTAGCTGCCCCTCTCCTGCGGAGTGGAGGAACAGGGAGGAATCAGCTGACCCTGTATCTGTGGGTGCATTAGGCAACATAAGGCTGCGGCGTTTTCCTGCTGCCAGCTTCTGTGGTTTTCTAGAGACTTGCGTTACTAATGGCTCTTAGACATGAAGGAACGCGCACGCGTGCTGCGGGAATTCTCCGTAGTTTCCTGACTACTGCCACTCTCCACATAGCCTATGGGATGTGACTTTTCATAAAACCGCAATGAATTTCTGCATTTGTCGAGCTGTTTCCAAACAGATGCATTCTGCTGGTCTAACGGAAACATTGAAAGCCCAAACCCCAAATATCAATAGCTTTTAGTATTGCAAATTAATCAGTCTGTTGGGTAAATAGGACTGTGTGGTTCCTGATAAAAAAGTAGCAAGCAAGTCTGCACGTGTGTTTTGTGTGTAACCACCTGCCCAGAGCCTGAGGGGTCCTGTGCTTCTTTTCAGAGTTTTAAGTTGAACGTAGACAGTCACTGTGCCCTCAAGGAAGCCGTGGAGGAGGAAGGACAGCAACTTCTCGAGCTCGTCGCCTCTCACAAAGCAGGTAAATCCTCCTGAAATACTGCGCGCCTTTATGTCTCCAGACTATTAAGAATGAAGAAGCATTGCTGTAAATTACTGCATATATTCACTTCCTTATGTATTATTAATATTTACATTATCAGATTGACCTTCAAGATTTATAAATGTTTCATATACTGCATACAATGCTGTGATACTTATACGATGAAATACTGCCTCCAAACGGTCTGTTCATTTTATTTGGGGCTTGCCACACGCCCGAGCTCCAGTTGAAATCACACTCCTGGAAACTTCCCGTTGACATGCTTTTTGATGTAGGAGCTCTGGACGTAACATTAAGATAATGAACGAGAGCTGTTCTTATAGGCACACTGCATATCCACCGGGGTGAAGGTACACATCGTTCTGGGTGTAAGGCAGGCTGCCCACAGACATCTATTTCCCTGCCCGTGCACACATGGGGGCCTTTGGCATATTCTCTGTAGCTCTTTGCATTAGCAGAGGCGTAGGCCTTCAACCAGGTCTTGGACCAATGTGGATGCATTTATGAAAGACGCATTATTGTGATTATAAAAAGATAAAGAGCTATTAAGATATGTTCTCTGGGGTGTGGTGAGGTGTGGGGGAAGGGGGTGCCTCAGCCGGCCCATGCCGAGCCATCCCTTCCCCCTGAGGGCCCGGCCACATGACAGTATAGTATAGAGTAGAGTTTATTCGGGGCATGGGGAGGGGGTTAGGAGGGTAGTAGAGGCAGAGAAAGGCAGAGAGAGGAGAGTAGGGAAGTAGAGGCCGGCCATGACACATCAAGAGAGAGAAGAGCCCAAGAAGGCAGGAGAACAGGAGTCAGAGAGTGAGAGACAAGGCAATGGAGGAGGGGCGGCTCCCCCTTACAGTGGGCCAGGCCCACCTGCCTGCTGCCAGACAGCTGTAGGGTGGAGCTTAGACAGAATCCTAGCATGCATTATGAGCAAAAAGTAGTTTTCTTGTATGGTTCCACTTATCCTAATAGTCGAAGACCACAGCAAAGGGTGCACTGACGCTCCGTCCACCGCCCCACTTACTGTACAAACAGGGAAAGAACAGCATTAAGCAGATGCATTAGCGCCAAATAGCAGTCTCTTGATTCTGGCCCCTTTACTGTATTTCCAATGGAATTACCTGTATCTGTTCTCAGATATCTTTCTTTCTGATCATTAGGAAGTCTCCATGCAGATAAACCCAGGGCCTCATCCTGGAGGTGTGAAGCTCTAGTGTTCATGACATTTACACATCACGATCTGTTCCACTTGTGTTGTTTGCACCAAACCACGGAGTCCGCATCCGTTTCTGCACATGCACGTGTGCACACACACGCCCTGCTTTTGTGTTGTTATGTTTAGCACTGCCGGTCTCAAGCTCCGAGCGGCAAGTGGCGGGCAATGGGAGGGTGGTTGGAAAGCGGGCGAGTGGTTTGAAATGGCCACCCAGCTTTCTATGTCAGGACCGGGGGGCGGGGGGAAAGCTGCAGCGGGGCCCTCACCGCGTGCTTTCCTCCCCTTTGGAGAAGGACTGAAGGACATGCTGAAGATGATTGCAAGTCAGTGGAAGGAGCTGCAGAGGCAAATCAGACGCCAGCACAGCTGGATTCTCAGAGCTCTGGACACCATCAAAGCCGAGATCCTCGCTACTGATGTGCCTGTGGAGGACGAGGCGGGGACGGGGAGCCCCAAGGTAAGTGGCTTGAAGTTTGCCTTCTTCCCTCTTATTCCTGTCTTCTTTTGAACTAGGCACCACTGAAGTTTTCTTTCCACCCCTAAGGCTCTTCGTTTCTAGTGGGTAAACTTTGTAACTCCTCTGTCTCTCTCTCCTTCCATATATATATATATATATGTATGTGTGTGTGTGTGTGTATATATATATATATATATATATATATATATATATATATATATAAAATCTTGGCTGAAAACAAAACAAAAGGCGACAACTTTCAAGTTTTCCAGGAAGAGGTCTCTTTATACAAAGTAGCAGAGCAGAGGGGGACAGGATTCTCGGGGTGGGAGAAAGAGGGGGGGCATAAAACATTTAGTAAACAAAACATAAAGCATCTTTAACATGAATAATCAGAATGGTTTTAAATTGTTTTGTTGCAACTATAAATCACTATAATCAGTGCAATCACTCAGCTCTGACATCCATTAGCCGCTTGGTTACAGCAAATTAACAAAGAAGAGAGAAAGTGATTCATTATCTCATTCCTGTTAATGACTATCAGATGCATTGCCTAATTAGGGGATGGTCATTGTAGTGCGAAGAAGGTCATATGCTTTGCTACAAATCTTTTTGCTCAGAGTGTAACTTCTCCATAATGGGGCATGCACCGAATACAGCAAGTATTTTTTAAAAACGAGTATTGGCATGTTTTGATTATCCGTTTTGGATTTACAAAATAGCCTGTGAAACATATGCCACTGAACATTAAATGAAGCGCCTTTTAATTTGGAATACTACTGCCGTAAAGGTATGCTTTGGATTTACAATGTCGAAAACAATTTTATTAATTTGACATTCTCTTAACAGTTTCTCAATTTGTGAGAGGGACTCCAGAAAGTAGCTGCACGGCAGACTCAGGATCTGAACATATTGTAGCACGGGGCGGGGCTGAGGGGAGGAGCGGGGGGGTGGGGTGGGGGGGAGACAGATTGAAAAGTTCATGGTTTCTATTCCTGGCATGGACAGAGCTAGTAACACTATCCGCCCACAGTTCTTCAGCACACGGGCGCGCACGGACATTGTGCTCGGAGCGAGCTAGCACCTACTGTGCCCTCTGAGACTCAGACTTTTAACATGCCAGCGCCAGGACACCGAGACGGTGCAGCCAGTGGAAAAGCTCAGGGGATCCCCTTTATCTGTTGGAAACAGAATCGAATGGCAAGATCAGCCCCCCCCCCCCCACTGGAACCTCTGTGGCGGAGGCCACATTTCAGGGAACGCTTGAAGAAAGAGAGGGAAGTGCGGGCCACATGAACACATAGTTTAGGTAGTGACCTGAAGGGAGGTTCAGAGCTGGGCTAGCACCGAGGACTGCACTGTAGTCAGTGGACATCTGCTCGCAGAGGAGGCAGTTGATTGGCGAAGTGGAGCCTGAATGACCAGAAAGCACACAACTGAAAGCTGGGTTGCGTCTTATCTATTTACCATAAAGAGGGGCTGAGAGGTAGACTCGTGGTAGAGTACTTGCCTAGGATGCACTAGGACACAGGCGAACCTGCCAACGCCACAAAACCAACCCAAAAACTCTGTCACGTCCAGTTCCCGTTCACAGGCCGCTCTGCAGTCTGCCGCCACAGCAAACCCTAAACACAGTAAAGAGGCCCCAGAGAGGTTAGCCAGTTTGCCTAAGAGACTGAGTCGCAGAGCTAGGGCCCAAGCCTGCACTTTCAGGCTTAGATCCCAGGTTCCCCCAACTCGCTCTCCACCCTCTGCTGCCAGGGCCCGGGCAGAGCATGCGCATTGAGCAGTTAGAGAGGTGGGGCTCGTGGGAAGGGTCAGGATGCTTTTGAGACTACTATTTAAATGACAAAGGGAAGCAGGTTGCAGGAAGAAGAGATTCGGTGGGGAAAGTCGAGGGAGGGCTGTTGTGAGGGAGTGACATTCCACAGAGTAGTGTGGTCTGAGAAATAAGCAGGGAGGAGTAAGCTGTTGACTTGCTGTGGGGGAGGGGAAGGTTGTGATTAAGCGGGAAATAGCCCTGGGTTTCCGTGTATAAGGCATGAGGCAAGGGTGGATGATCCACATAAGGGAGGGTGGGCATGATATACCTCAGGGATCTCCAGAGATGCACCCTGACTGACGGGAGAGCTGTGCTGGGGTTACGGAAAGCTGTTCATCCGGGCTGGGGTTCAGTCAGCTTGTTTCCCAAGGTAGAAAGACGCTGATTCCTCAAGCCAGAGAAAAAGAGAACAGCCTCCCCTGAGAAAGCCTCCTCTGAGCACCTCCCCAAGGTCTAACAGGAACCCCTGTAAGAGGATCACCCCCCCCACACACACACACACACATAATCAGTGAATGGAAGGATGTCTGAGTCATTGTTACTTAAATAGCAGATAGTACCAGCTATGGTGTTTAAACTAGGATTGCATGATTTAACTGATCTGTATTTTATTCTGATGAAATGCTCCATGGCCATTCGAAAGCAGTGTTTTAGACAACTTTATAAAAAGTAGATGATACCTGTATTTGGCTATATATTTTAAAATAACTTAATTTTCTAAGTCTCTTACCTTGACTGAGAACTGCTATAACGTGAGAATAAAGAGTAAATATAAAGTATAAGAGTTAAAAATTATTTAAAAGGCCAAATGAGGGACACGGTGCTTTGGGACGGGGTGGCCTTGAGTTAAGGGTGAGAAGGGGAAATTAATATCCCGACCTGTGATAACCCCTGCCCCTGATTCCTGGAAAACAAGAGAAAAGCAACACACACTTGCGTTCTGAGTCACCGCAGCAGAGACAATGTCGCGGGCTTCATCAGCTTACAGAGAACCACTTGTCCTCATTAAGCCGTTTCCGCTCTGTGGTACCTTCACATCACCACACAAATGCCACAAATGAAAACACTGACAAGAAGAGATTGTGTGTGTTGTCTGCACACGGGGAACCAGAAGCTGCAGAGCCGGGGTGGGGTGGGGTGATCCTCCCTGACAAAGGCTTCCCTCCTCAAGAATGCGTGTAAGATAAACTTAAGGTTAAGGATGCAATGGGGAAAAGATCAGATTCCTTTTTCCTGTTTTGTTTAATGTCTAGGAATTGTTCCTCTTAGACTTGGGACACAGTAAATATCAAGGAGACGGACTTAGAGTGCTTGAATTAAACAGGCCGCCACTTCCGACCCAGGTGAATTTGGACAATTACCCAACTTCTCTCCCACTTCTCATTTGTAAAGTGGAGGTGATAGGGCCAGCAAGATCCTTAGAGTGTGGAGGCATCCGGCCGGTTGGCCTGGGTTTAATCTCTGGGAGACCCACTTGGTGGGATTCGAAAAGCTAACTGCCCCTGAATTGTTTTCCGCCCTCCACACGTGCACCGTGACACGCCTACGTCATCTCCCCAACTCTCGTCGAGCATAATAATATTTTAAAATTTTTTGAAGGGGTGAAGACAATTTCTTCCTCAAATATCTGCTATTTTAGTTTAAAGAATGCTTATAACGAGTGGGTGTCTTGTAGAATACCTGAAGTCCTAGCACTTGAGAGGCAGAGGCATTAGGATCATTGAAGACTGGGCCTGGCCTGTCCACTAACTGAGCTTCAAGGCAGCAATGACGTAACTGCAGTGTGCAGAGCAGAGAGCCCTGCACAGAGGAAATCTTAAACAGGTAACTATAACGCAGAAGTCTTTGCAGTCTAATGACACGAGAGACAAATGATCATAACGGAGTTTGCGAAGCAGAGGAAAGATGTGGAAGGAGTTGGCTCTTTAAGGACGGGGTAGGGGGTGGGGAGGGGAGATGGGATGCCTGCCAATGTGAAAATGAAGGGCAGAGAGATTAGCACGCTGAAGACTCAGGAGCATGAGGTGGTTGGTGGGTCTGGAACCCAGGACTGTTGCCATAGGTTACGGTTGCCTGCCAGGATCTGTACCGTGGCTCCCAGAACGAAAAATGGATCCTGACTAATTAGTGATTGGAGCAATAAGACTCCAAGTCAGACGGACACACACACACATTGCTTAAGAATTTTCTGTCATGTAGCGTCAAGTAGTGCGAGCTGAAACAGGCCACACTAGAGCTCCCCTGGACTGAGGGCTAGCCTCCGCTACTCCCTGTCCCTTCCAGGAGTCTCCTTCCTATGAGGTGACCTTGCTCAGGTCACTCACAAGTCGTGCCAGAAAATGCATCCCCAAACATAGCAGTTACGATTATCTGTTTCATCGGAGACCTAAGAGAGGAATGAAAATTAAAACATGATAAAAATAACTCCAGAACTCATCTTAGGTTTACTTCAGAAGCTACTGGGAGCTTGAGAAGCATAATAGAAAATCTAAGGAAGATATCTAGGGGGTATTTTTCTTTTTTACCTTGTTTGAGAGACTGCGGGAAAGGGCTTGGTCTTAGAAATCTTGTAAAGGAGGAGGATAGGGGGAAATTCAAAGACTGTGGGAAACGTCTCCCCCAGGACACGGCAGCATGCCTTATTTGTTGGATTTCATTTTTTAAAAAAGTGTTTTCCCAGGACTGTGAGATCTTTTATACATGGAAATAGAGAACGTAATTCATCAGTTCGAGAAATACAGTTTTAGCATATGCACCCAAGAATTTGAAATATTCTTGTAATTATGTATTTTCAGAAAGACTGATAAAAGTTTATCAACTTAAACTAGAGGCTTAATATTTTACTTATTTTAGCGATGTGCAGTTGGACGATTTCAAAAATACAGCGACTACCCAATGTTTTAACAGAAGCTACATGTTTTTGACCTTTCAAGGTAAAAGCCAGAATATCCTAAGGAAAAGAAAATTAATCGACATTGTCTCCTTTAAAATATTCTCACTCGCCCTCCTTTACCGTTCTCTTCTGAAGCTTGGCATCCACCGGGATGTAGCATCGGGGGCCAGGATGTCCCCATGAGACTTACCCAACTTTGTATCACTGAAGTATGCAACAACAGCCTCTCTGTCCTTTTAAAGGAAACGGATCTAGGCTCTAGAACACAGAACACCTGCAGATTTTGACAGAGTGACCTGCCCTGGGTCCCAGGTAGTGTCTTCATTTCCTTAAAGGACGCACCGGACTCAGGGATACTCAGTGCATCCTCCTTCTCCGAGGTTCAGAGATGAAGTCATCGTCCTTTGAAGTGGGTGTCAGACTCTGAGGCTCATTAAGAACGTCAGCTCGATGACAGCTGGAGAGCAAGCTCACCGAGGCTTTAAATCTGTTTGTGCGGGCCTGCAGATACGGACTTTAGGTCTGACGGGGATTAGGAATTGTGTAGCTCGTGACTTAGGTAGTCAGTGACTACCCAACCTGTCTTCAGGTGCCAAGTGACGGAAGTTCGGTATTAACAGGCCCTCTGGCCCCTTTGCTTACCCAACTCAGTGCTCAGGCAAATGAATTGTGGGTAATTCTGCTTAATTAAAGAAAGATAAAGGGGTGAATTAGGGCACATGTTAAGAAGATGTTCTCTGCATCAGATGATGCCTTTGGGGTGATAGTGCAACCAGATGCTGTGGTTCTGGAATATGGTTTGATCCTGAATTTTCCAAAGCACCACTGAGACTAAGCATTGTCTCTCCTTTAGGCTCTGTCCTAGCTAAGGGACAGACAGAGTCGGTGCGTTCTTTTACATAAGTTCTTCATAAAGAGCATTGAGATAATAAGTGGGAATCACATTTATATTGTCATTTCCTGTACTGCTATACAGACATATTGAATCTGCTTGAGACCCCTCCTTTTTGCCTAAAGCAAAGAAAAACATAGGCACATGATGTCAAAAGGAATGAGAGAGCAAGATTAAATTGTATCTAACAAGGAGAGAGGCAACAAGGAGAGGCCTAGCTGTTTATTTATTGAGTGCAGACAGGAGACTCTGCCCCGTGCTGAGCTGTACATGAGGGAAGACGTGCTTTCCTGCTCAGTGGTCTTATCATTCATGTAAGCACATGGTGTAATGGCTTGTCTAACGTGCTTTGGGCTATCTTAGATCTAGAATAATAGATCACCTAAGATTCAGATCATCTTAATTAGGATGTTGGCAGACTGAAATGGAATGGTGTTCTCCAGGAAAGCAAAAGAGTAGGAAGTGCATTAGCACCTCTCCAGCTTTCACGCAGCATCCAGCCAGCTCTCAGGGGCCTTCCCTGCTCCTGTGTGACCAACTCTCAGGGGGCCTTCCCTGCTCCTGTGTGACCAGCTCTCAGGGGGCCTTCCCTGCTCCTGTGTGACCAGCTCTCAGGGCCCTTCCCTGCTCCTGTGTGACCAGCTCTCAGGGGCTCTTCCCTGCTCCTGTGTGACCAGCTCTCAGGGGCCCTTCCCTGCTCCTGTGTGACCAACTCTCAGGGGCTCTTCCCTGCTCCCGTGTGTGACCAACTCTCAGGGGCTCTTCCCTGCTCCTGTGTGACCAGCTCTCAGGGGCGCTTCCCTGCTCCTGTGTGATCATGATCCTGCTTTGGGGACCTAGGCAGAGGAGAGTCCTTCTCTGGTGGATTTGTCAACAGCCCTTCTTTTGTTCTCAGAAGAGCAACTTTGTTTCAAAAACGTTTTATGGGTTTTGAAAGTCAGCAGCAAAAGTGAGTTACTTCTTTAAAGACCAGTGTGGTTACTAAATTTTGATTCAGTCCAGTTTTACAAAAGATTTCTCCAACTTCCTATTTTGCATATTATCAGCCCGTGGCTCTGATGAGGTAACTGGTGAAAAGGGTGATGAAAATAAACACATCTAATGGCAGTTCAAAGGCCAGCTGGTGGCCATCTCTATACTTGAGTGTAGTGTACAGAAGTGTAGTGTACAGTAGTGTAGTGTAGAGCACTGTAGAGTAGCATAGAGAAGTGTATAGTATAGAATAGTGTAGTATAGTGTATTATAGTGTAACAGTGTAGTGTAGTACAGTGCAGTATAGAGTAGTATAGTGCAGTGTAGTGTAGTGTACAGCAGTGCAGTGCAGTGTAGTATAGTGTAGTGTAGGGTAGTGCAGGGCAGTGTAGTGTAGTGTACAGCAGTGCAGTGCAGAATAGTGTAGTATAGAGTAGTGTAGTGTAGGGTAGGGTAGCATAGTATAGAGTAGTGTAGTGTGGGGTAGTGTAGTATAGAGTAGTATAGTGTAGGGTAGGGTAGTATAGTAAGAGTAGTGTAGTGTGGGATAGTGTAGTGTAGAGTAGTGTAGTGTAGTATAGTGTAACTGATAAGACCATAGCTTCTGGTCTGCCTTCCCACTGTACTTCCATCACTGGTGGCCTTGACTAGAGAATAGAAATGTTTGGCTCGGCAAGAATTTGAGTGAAATTCTTTGGTGTCTTATCAACACATAGAAATTTCACTGACATAAGTAGGCATTTGACTTTTCCCTATCTGTTTACTAGTACCCAGAAGTTAAAAGATACAAACTTAGAGTCCATAAAAAGCAGTCTTCTACTACCAGACTCAAACCTCCTCTTTCTATTCATTTTAAAGATAATATACAATAAACACAATAGAGAGATTTTTTTTTTAGTGAATAGTAGAGGTCACCATCTTTTGAAACTCTGTTGTATATAAATACACACACAAAAAGTTAAGATACAAAATCACTTCTAAAGATGCTTTTTAATGAGTAGATTCTTTGAAAGTGTGAAACAATGACCTCAGTGTGTCGTTTACACTTCTTTCCTGGAGTGTGTTATTTCTGGCAGGGGAGTACTGGGCCAGTAAGAGCCTTGCCTGCTAGGGAGGTCACCCTGCTTTGGCTCTTGTGTTTATTGAGTCACACAGGACTGCATATAAAACAGCACTTTACAAGTACCCACCCCTTCAGTCAACACCCTTAACACTTCAAACGCCAGTTTAGCTGTTCTCACACCCATAATGGATAGCACTCCTACCCAGGGCTGTCAAGGGGCATTGAGGTGGCCATATTTGGCTCATCTCTTTTAGATACACTTGAGAGATGGCCACGTAGTTGTGATGGTACCAGAACATTTCCAGTCATATTTCTCACTATTCTTAAATGAAAGGTAACACTTCTCAAAAAAGTTATGTGTAGATGTGTATGTAGAGGTTTATTGACATATCACACAGACAGACACACAGACACACAGACACACACACACACACACACACACACACACATTTATAGGGAAACGTTAACTAGATTGAAGGCACTCTAGTCCCAAGCACAAGGCCCAGTTCACCACAACTTTTAGACCATTTTTTACTGAACTTGGGCAACAGATTCTCATATTTATACTTGGTTGAACATTGTCTCCTGGACTAAGTAAATTTGTGGACTTCAGTAAGTGAGAAAGAGCAGAAGAGAAAAAAACCAAGCCCAATGAAAAGACTCAGATAAATGAAACAAGAAACAGAAGAAGGGTGAAAGCAGGAACCATGAATCCAGGGCCATGCCACACAGCCTGAAAGTCATTGCCTGAGCTCTCCTGTGGACGCATCCTGCCATGGCTGCCCATGCTCTCCTGTGGACACACCCTTCCACAGACTGCCCACATGAGGCCTACAGGCATCTCTGGTTTCTTGTCTATTGGAGTGGTGTATCCTCTCTCTTTCACTTCTTCACTCTGGAAAGTCAATTTTTTTTAATATTTGCCATCATAGGTATGATTGTTCGACTACTGTGTGGTTTATAGCATGCGTTGTTAGTATTTATTGCAGCCTTACTATGCTCTAGGTTTGTGTTCAGCCCTTTACCTCTTTCCCTGGCACAAGTAAGATTCATACTAATATTTCATTTCCTATACTGTCTAGTTTTTCTTTACTTAAAATGTGTTCCCCTCCTTCTGCTCTGCCTAGTTCATGGCTCTCTGTCTACAGTGCTCTTATTCATCCGTAAAATCAATGAGTATTGACTGCAGTCTCTTAAACTCCATGAATATAATTCTAAAGGGAGTGAGCCTAATTTCAATCTGATTATATATGAGAAGACATTTACCCCACTAATAGAATATGGGTTTTGTAGTGGTATCTAATGTCCAGCTAAGTTAGAAGTCAGGAGATATTGGAGAACAGACATCTCAGGTAACAAACAAACAGACACAACACAAAAAGAGAAAATGTGAAGGACCGCTAGGAAATGATGGGCAAGAAGAGTTTGGCTCTTTTGAAAATGGAGAGGGACCTCATGGAGGTTAAAATGGATGCATCGTAGAGAGCTTTAAATAATAGGCTGAAGAGTTGTTGCACTCACACGAATGCTTCTAAAGATTCAGTATGTCCATAGAAAACAGATGGCCAAGGTCAGGTGGAGGAGGAAGGGTGAAAAGTCATTACAGACAGGCTTAGTGGCACACGCTTGTAGTCCTGGGAGTTGGGAGACTAAGGTAGGAGGATCACAAGTTCAATGCCAACCTGGGCTACATGGCAAGAGCCAATCTTATTGGTTATCATACTATTAGGGTTTCAGGGAACTTGTGTTTAGATATCAAAAGAACAACCTTAAAGTGCTCTTGTTATCACCGCACACCATCCCAGGGACACATGAGCACAGCACAATAGAATTTTGAGACCACATTCCATAACTGTATGGTATATGGCTATAAATTATATATTCTTTCTCTCTCTCTCTCTCTCTCTCTCTCTCTCTCTCTCTCTCTCTCCCTTCCTTCCTTCTTTCCTTCCTTCCTTCCTTCCTTCCTTCCTTCCTTCCTTCCTTTCCTTTTCTTTTTTCTTTTTGGTTTTTTGAGACAGGGTTTCTCTGTGTAGCCCTGGCTGTCCTGGAACTCACTCTGTAGACCGGGCTGGCCTCGAACTCAGAAATCCACCTGCCTCTGCCTCTCAAGTGCTGGGATTAAAGTCATGTGCCACTACTGCCCAGCAAATGATATATTCTTATAAATGCCTTACTGGATTGATGGCTATTGATAATCTCTTACTGTCTTTAGTTTTAAACTCAAGCTTTATTATTATATGTGCATAAGAGAAAACGTAGGATAGATAGAATTTGGTAATAAATGTGCAGTTTCCAAAAGCCACTCTGGGGTCTTGAAATATATCCACCATGTTTAAAGGAGACTGCCGTATAGTGATTCAAATGCAGGAGAGGAGGTTACTTGGGGGGGTGGAGAATGAACGTTGATGATAAAGTAAAGACAAATACAATGGATTTAGGATGATGTCAAACTCAGTGCCCTGTCTCTGGGGAAGCGACTGCCATAGAGTGGGCAGAGGGAGAGGCAGGTCTGGGAGAACAGGGTGGGATCAGAATCCCATCCTCTTGAGAGCGAGTTCTTACTTTGTCCATCCTGTCTAAGGTGGACTGCATTTATTGTTTAAGCTGCAACTTAATAGTTGATCATACACAACCTAGTGACATCACTCTCATCTTAAAGTTCCATTTATCTCTTTTACAGTTGGCTTTGAGGGTGAGTCTACCAAGACTAAAAACTCCTTGGAAGAGCTAGTCCATCTTAAACTTCTCTGTTTGGCTCAGTTTACATAATACTTCAGCTTATAGTATAGTTTATTTACATTTATCTGTTTAATATGTATTTCTTCTTAATGCTGAGGATGGAACTCTTTTATCTTCTTGTCTGTCACAATGCAGTGTTTATTCTAGCTGTGTAAATAATGGCCCACTCTTTCCTTTTCTATGGTTCTCCCGCATTTCCTTTCCCTGTTGGTTTTCATTCTAAACAAAACAATCTTAAGTGAACCTTTTAGTGGTCATTTTACCTATTTCCCCAAGTGGTAGTTTATACTCTAAAAGAGAAAACTTCCACAATTTCATTATTATCACTAAGCTTACTTAAGGCAAGTAAGTCCCTTTGGTTAATTAATGTAGCTGGTCACTCAGATTTTATATCTACTTTATTTTTATCTTTGTTTTAAAATGCTTGCTCAAATGGTATGTTCTGGGTAACTTCCTTAAAATAAAAACCTAAAAGCATCTAAAAGGCATTAGTAACTGACCAGCTCACTAGTTGATGAAATTTGTGGTCTTTGCTTTAAAGCTCTGTAACAAAGTTAGGTAAGCTTGACCCTGAAAAGGTAGAGGTCTCTAAATTGACATAAATTCAAAGGGCAGAACTAGATCATACCAGTATTTGAATGTCTAACAAAGTCTAATCTCTGACATATTATATTTGCTTCACTATAGTCTGTGTTCATAAATATATCCTTCTAGTAAATGATGAATGTGAGGTTTAGCTAACACAATAAAGTGTGTATGCTTCTAGACCTCTGGAGACTGCACCCAGCTGGAGAGCTCTCCCTGTAAAACAACCGCATGGTTTCTCTGTATAGCATGTGTCTGGAACACACTGTGTAGACCAGCACCTGTACACACATAAGCACTCATGTGTTCCCCCAAGCCAGCTCTGCTGGGTTTTCTACCTTGCTGCCCTTCATTTGATATTCTTGTATATGCCTGGACGTCATTCTTCCAATAGAACTCCGGGCGAGGAATACTAAATTTCACCGGATAGGTGCGTGTAGATAAAGCCTGTAAAACCATTCATTTCTAGCAGGAATTTCTGACCCAATTCTGAGGCCAGAAAGAGTGTTGTTTCTTCAACATATTCAAACCTACAGTGTTTATTTGCGCCATTCAGACAAGAGAGCTAGCTGTGCATTATGAGTTACCAGGAGTTTTGAAACACTTCTTTGTTTCAACTCTTCTCGTTTTCAGCCTCAGTTCCAAAGCATGCCAGGCTGTTTACTTGTCTGCCTCCCTCCCTCCATCTTTCCCTCCCTCCCTCCTTCCCTCCATCCCTCCCTCTCCCCCTCCCTCCCTTCCTCCCTTCCTCCCCCCTCCCTCTCTTCCCCTTACTCTCTTAGTTCTTCCTTTGCAATATGAAAATGACTGGTCATAGTGTGTTATACTGCGATTTTGTTGTTATTGTTGAGACATTCACTGACATCGCTGATCATGACTGTTGCAGGGCGGTGCCCTCCTGCTCGGCAATTTCATTTTCCTCATTACCCAAGACTTAGGATATTCTCTACCTCGGCCTATTGTCCACTTAGCAAGTGACTTTTCAATGATTTTTTTTAAAAAAACAACACACTTTATTACTTTCCTTAACACAATATTCTAAGAACTGTATATGCTTTGAAAGGGATCTTTCATTGCTCATTCTCAAGAAGGATCTCATAGCACTTTTTTTTCCTTTAAACCGAAGTTGACGAGAATAATATGAACAGAAAACAAATGTAGTTTTCAAGGTCATTGTTGTATAGTATTGTTATATCTTATGTATTTTAGGATGAAATGAAATTATTTTCATTCCCTAGTAAGTGGACTTCGCGACTATTACTGAAATTCAGTCACTGGAAATTGCCTTTCTTTTTTATTTGAAGGCCAAGAATCGCTAACTGTTCAATATAGGACAAAGGGAACAGCAACGTGACCAGGGATGTTCGGGGTAAAGGGAGCTCGACCATCCGTAGTGTCTGTCTTCCTTCAGAGGTGCCTTTGTATTTTATCCAAGTGCGGAGTGGTTGGCAGTTGTATTCCTAAATCAGACCTCTGAGAAATGGCATATTCAATTGTTATATGCAGATTATTTTGGTTTTAGTTTGCACAAAAAGCTTAATGGCAATCCTCCATTGGCTCATACACAAAATGGAAATGAGGGGAGGAGTTTGAAGATGGAATCTCTTTGGAAATCCTGCATTTTAAGCAGATGTTCTCTTACCGCCTCCTGTCAATGAATGCCTGGAAATAGAAGCTCTTGGTTTATGTACTTTTCCAAGGCAATCAATAGTTCTTTCTTCCCATAAATAGTAAAATTGGTTATTAGGAAGTGTAGGCACACTTGTCCTCATAAAAGGGAAATGGGTTGAGCTTGTCGCACTAATGATTTAATCAGCAACAGCAACAGCAAATAATCCTTATTAAATTCAATGCGGCAGGGCCTGCAGCCTGCGTGGCATCCTTCCTTCTTCCCGGCAGAACCACTTGTTCTGCCTTCATAGTCACCTTCTCTCATGTGGTGTCACCCAGGGGAGGTGGGTCACCTTCCGCAGCCAGGCAGTGAGTCGCGGTTTGTTTATCAGTCAAACCAAACCATTCCTCTGCCAGGATGGTCATTGGTTAGAGCACAACCAAGTGACATACACTCACCTGGTCAGTGAACTCTGGAGAGAAGTCTCTACGATGCTTTGAAAAAATTTTCTTTCTAGGAGAAGACAAATCGGAAGGGTTCCCTTCCATCTCTAGCCGCTTTCACGGGGACGTGAAGCTGCTGCCTGCGGCTGCTCTCTGTAACTGTTACTGTGACCAGAGCTGGATTGAGAAGCTGCACTCACCACACGCCAAGGGTGGCCGAAGGGATGGGTGGTTCTTAAGACCACCACGTAGTTGAATTGACCAGGCCTGGAGGTAGTAACTCATGACGGAGGCGGCAATTTCATAACGTCCTTCTTGAGCCTCCCATTGGTTGGCATTGGAGTTTTCATCAAATAGACCTGGATCCTGTGTACTTATCTCTAAATAAAACATTTGATCCTGATTGATAGCTTCAATGTGCAAATTTAGTTGCTATTTTTTTAAAGATTTATTTATTATATGTGAGTACACTGTAGCTGTCTTCAGGCACTCTAGAAGAGGGCGTCAGATCTCATTAGGGATGGTTGTGAGCCACCATGTGGTTGCTGGGATTTGAACTCAGGACCTTTGGAAAAGCAGTCAGTGCTCTTAACCGCTGAGCCATCTCTCCAGCCCCTAGTTGCTACTTTTAAGCTAAACTTTACTCCTCGGTCCAGTGTGTGAAGCACAACCACATGGGGTTTCTTAGGTGTCTCCCTACGCTCTCTCCATTTCCCCCCTGGGCTTCTCTACAATGCTCACTGCTTCCGTGGGGCACAGCTCTGAGTGTCTCCTCCCTGCTGGTCCTTCCCCGCCACTGTCCCAACACCATCCCCTCACAGGAATCCTTCTCTGTGTCCCACTGTTTGGCGACAAAGGTTCTTCAGGTCTCCCATCTTCCTCACTATAACCCTCTACGGTTACTTCTTGTTTTCCAAACTGCTCTGTTTTCTCTGTGGGCCACTCAGCTGCCTGTGTCTCTCTGCATGTGGCTAACTTTCTCTTCGCTGGTGCCTGCCCATGCTGGGCTCCTGCTCAGCTCACATCTAAGGCAATGTGACCCAGTTTATTGTCAGCGTTCCTGTAGCATTTATACCTCAGCTCTACACAACTGCTCTCTGAATGCTATGTTAGAGTCTATGACCTGCATAGTACCTGAACATGAGGACAATTTCTTGTTCACCATACTGCAATGCAATGCTCAGCTTTAGATAGCTCTCAGGGACTATATTTAAAAAAAATGCTTGTTTGAACAAACAAAAACTTTGTAATAGGAATCAAAATAGTAAGTTGTATTCGTGCCCTTTCCATTTATTTTTTAGCTATTTAAGTACTTATACTAAGGTTATATAGAATGAAAAAGACTGATTATACTTAATAAACATGGTGGAACATAGTCCAGTTATATGAAAATCTGGAGATTTCAGTGCTAAATATTCTCTAACACTAAATTTCACATTTAAAATAGTAGAAGAAAAGCAACTTACAACACATATGCTTGGAAATCTGTTTTCCTAAAATCATTTTTAAATGTAATTATTTTATGAATTAGCTGTCTGAGACTCTGGACTAACCAATTATGATTTAATAGTCAGTATGGCTAGCTAGTACTATCACCATACTTCTTAATGCTAATTTTTTATCTAAATAACTAGTACCGAATGCCAAAAGATAACAGTAAACTATATGATATCAATAAAGTATAACTTGTTTGGTGTTTATCATTTGTTTTCTGAGCCTCTGTAAAATTATCATTCCTTAACAGAATGTGAGAGTTACATTAAGTTTAATAAAAATGCCAACAAGTTGGTGAAAGAGTACAGCATTGTGCAACTATTGTTTCTACTGTTTGATTAGTTCCTTCTTACTTCGTAACTTTAATATGTCAGGCATGTCTCTCATTGGTTCGTTGCACTAGGGGACTTTATGGGCTCTGGGGATAGGATTAGATCCCAAAGCTCTCTGATCTAACCAGTGGATCAATTTCTTGGTGGACCCATATTATTATTGCATTATTGGAAGATGGTGAGGAGGAGAAGGTGAGCCTTCTTAGCTAACTGAGGACACATTCTGGAAATCGGCATGGTTGTCTCCTACTGACTCTTCTCCATCTTCATTCTGGCTGCTCTGAGCTGAGCAGACCCCTGAGGTGACATGTGTCCCACCCCTGTGATGTTCTTCCTCGCTTTAGGCCCCAGATGATAGGGCCAATAGATCTTGGGGCTCTAAAACCATGAGTCAGAATAATTCTTCCCTTTACGTTATATATGGTATTTTGTCTCACCAATGAAAAACTATAAACCTATTGGGCCATTCATCTCTTTAAATAGCTGGGATGAGAAGGAAAAGGTGATTTTGTAAGCTAATATTTCATAAAATGTGTGACAATAATAACTATTATTGGCTTATTTTGTAGGCTAAAAAGCCCTCAAATTTAATTCATTTTTTTCCTTAAAGATTAAATTAAATATCAGTTATTTTCATTGAGGAAGAACCAACTTTGAGACAAATAATGATTGGACAAATAAAAAACGTGCAGAGCTAGCCAATGGGGTGCTAAGAGCAAGGTTATGTCCTCACATCACACACCAGATGGAATGTGGTGACCCAGGAATGTCCGAGAATCTATTCTTTAGCTCTGCTATCTGCACATGGTAAGTGACGGCGCTCCCTCCCCTCCTTGCCTCCCTGAGGTGATCCTCTAAGAGCTGACTCTTTCTTATGTGGTTGTCAGTAGTCCGGAGATATTCTATTAATAAACTCCTATAGTTACTGCTAGTCTGGGAGTCTGATTCCCCATTCTCCTGCAGAGCTAGGTAGGGTGGGGACATTTCTGGGCTATGTGTTGGACCTTTGAGTGGGACATGAGATGAAGGAAAACCACAGGATAAGGGAAAAGTTAGAGATGAAAACCAAAGGGACAGCCTGAGGTAAAGACAGATCTGAAAGCGAATGTAGCAGTAGAGAGTATAAAGAAGAAAATAAGAAGTAGGTGCTGGACAGATACTTTCAATGACTAATACTCAGAGCCAAATTCTACATGCGTTTCAGTGGTACCATTGGTATTAACAGTAGTGACATTGTATGTGAGGATATCAATCCTAGAACAGGTCATGGCTTTTACATACCATCCTGTGGTTTTTGAGGTTCCTTCTTCAGGGCAAAAATACTGGTCACATAGATCTTATAGGTTCTGTGCATGACACTGTCAGTCTTTAAGTTCCAGAATAAATCTTAAGGGTGACTGCTCCTAGAGATTTAAGAGAGGACAGATCCAAGCTCTTGAAATAGTATATGAAAGTTTTTTGTGAATGTGGTTCTGATACCTTGTTCAGAGTTGTTGGTGTTATGATTTCATTAACATGAACTTAGAGATCTACAATCACTCTCAGTGAGTCATTTGTTCTTGCTGGGTGTATTATTCCTAGTAACATCTGAAAGAGGACACTTGGCTAGTTGGTCTAACATTGGCTCAGTGGCTGATCCCCCCCACGCCCACTGCTTACATCTCTACCTCCTTGCTCCTAATTCCACAGGGCTTGGCCCAAACCACGAAAGGAGAATGGTCCCCTTAAAATAAGTGTTGTCAGGGAACGGCTCGGGCTCTTATGGTCTTGTCTGTAGATGCCTCAGTAAATTCTGTCTTCCCGAACTTGACACTTTTTGCTTAACAACCAGGATGCTTCTGTGGGGTCAATCTCCAGACAAAAAAGCATGACCTGTGCAGACATAGAAGATTCACAAGAGAATGAAAGAAGAAAGCTTTTATTCTGAGTAGGTTTATCTATGCCAGTATCTATGGCTCTATATGTGTTTCAGTGGTACCATTGGTATTAACAGTTTGAGGAGAAGAGAGTAGAGTGTAGACGTGACTTAACAGTGACCAAATAAGTTAAAGTGCTAAAAAAAATGCTGACGAACGACTTCTTATTAACTGTATTGTTATTTCAAATGAAAAGATCTTGATAAACACAAACTTAATTTTGTTGCTTGCAAGGCCAGAAAGAAGGCATTCTGCAAGAACAGGAAGAAAAGCAAGCTGCTAGCTTTATGAGTCCAGGGCCCTGCACAGTTACACATAGCATCGAGGATACCAGTAGTAGTTGGCCACAAATGATGACGAAGCAAAGGGCTAATAAGACAGATAAAAATATGCTGTTCAAGAACATAGTCTGCTTTTATGGAGCACATGACATTCCTGCATCCTGCGTCTGCCGTGATATAATGACCTATTAACAGAAAAGAAATGGAAGAGAAGAAGTCAGCACAGTGACTGCCCAAGCCCACCACCGCATTTTAAATCGCCTGAAGTCGCAGCCTCTTAGGAAAGGAATTACACTTGTTGAGTGGGCCTTTGGGCTAGCTGAAGAGATCGGTAATTTAAAAGATGTGGGGCTTAATTCTGATGAAATTTGATTCAGATTTCCCATGTAAAACAATCACAGTTTTTCATAATATAGAAAAATATGAGACAATTAAATCCAGGAAAAAATAGGCCTAGGACAATAAAAGATTGCACCCCTTTTCCTGTTCCATAAAACCGTGGTTGGGTGCTAAGTAAGACAAACAACCTTATAATTATAAAGCAAGTTATAAGAAGTTATTTTTATACTAAAATTCACATTAATGGCTTCAGCTACAGCACAGTTATTACCAATTGCTATTAACTTGTTGACACAAACAAGCTTGAAATTTATTTCATATTCTGTAGTCCTAATAATTTTTTTGAAAAAGTGTGGCATTCGAATGGTGTAATTAAAAAAGTAGAATAATAAACCTATATATTTATGAAGGGCTTGTATATGTATTTGCTTAAAGTAAGACAGATAATTTCTAGTGATTTTGTGAGTCACACAGTGAATAATTAAAATAAATTCAAATATTATCATTTCAATTTCCAGTTTGGTGAACATAAGCAAATTGTTATGTTTGTTTTCAATTCTTGCAAAGTATATTAAAATTAACTTTTCCTCAATTTAAGTAATGTGTATAACTAAACTTCCTTCCCACTGTGCGATGGTTGCATTTATTGCTGTTTGTAAACTGCCTGGGATGGATGCTGAGTGGATTGGACCTGGGACTCCTTGAACAGTTTCTTTTGAAATCACACTACATACGTTAAGCTCAATTACACATCCAAACAGCCACGGCTCACTTTTGGTAATTTATTCATTGATTTAACATAGCACCCAGAAGAGCCATGCCTGCTGTCAGTTTTGTAATATATTATGTTTTAAATATACTCATGCTCACCCATGCACACCATTAAGGTGTGCATAAACCTGTGTTTTTCTCTCTTGACAGCTATAAATGTTTGTTATTATTACACAAAACATATGTTCATGTTGTTTTTGTCTAAATTATTCTATCTGGGGCTATAAAGTTTTAATGTTATTAGTTGCCCTTAGAATTTTAATGTTTCACTGTTGTAACCTTCTTAGGATTTCTGTGCAATTAAATAGAAACCATTTCACTGCAGCCTGGAAGAACAATGTATTTTATACAAATAAAAAAACAAAACAAAACAAAACAACAATAACAACAACAAAAAACCCTTCTTGCTGCATCCTCCCAGGATGTGAAAAAATGTCCGATTGACAACTTCTCTTTTTTGGTTCAGTGGTGGTCAGACCAGGTCACATCTGTTGAAACGTTTAACATTGCTGCCTGGCATGTCTCAGAAGACATGGATTAGATCCTGTCTCAGTCAAGAGAAGACACTCCAGACAGTTTTCCAGGGTTGTCTGGATGCCTCCATGGCTGCATTTGGCCTTGGCTTCAGTCTAAAGTACACGGAGACCTGTAGGACTAAGCTGGATCTGAAGCAGGACAGAACTCTAACTTGCCCTGCTGGCCACCCCTTGCTTAGGTAGAGAGCGACTTGATTTACATAACAATGGAAGCGTTGTCACGTGACAGAATCACAGCCATCTATGAGGTATTTCTGCTCTCCTCTTTGTATTCACTGGGCCTGAGTTTCCACCAAAATTTGAATGATTTTTATTAACCCGACTCCACTCATTAATATACAAGATTTCTGACTGTCAGCGGTACTTCTCGGCCAGCTGACCCCTTGCAGTGTCTTCAACAGAGCACTCTTAAAAAAAAGATGCCAGCCCTCATGAAGAAATTATTCTCTTTCCTTAAACAGTGCTCCTGAGATAACTTACATTATGGAACTAGAATTTTTCAGTGTTCTCAGAGCTGATTATCAGGAAACCGAATTAGTGACCATCGTCTGCTTTCTTCTCTGGCAGTGGCCAGTCAAAGGCATTCTCCAGGAAGGGAAAAGTAATTGAGGTTCTTAAAGATCGAGCGCAGCAGGGCCAGCCTTCTTCTTGGTTCTACCTTTCCTGTGTACTACTCTCTGCAAAGCCAAATGAAAGTTAAAGTTACATTTCCATCCCTCGGCACACTTGGCTTGTTTCCTCCTCCTCCTTTAGAGTTTTCACAAATGACAGAAATTAAAGTGTTTAGTAGACAGAAGTCACTGCTTAAAAGAGTAGATTTAGCTAATGTACACCATTTTCATCTGGAGATTTTTCCAGTTATATAATGAAGTTGGCAGTGCAGAAAGAGGTAGTGAGGGCGGATTCTAGCTACCTTCTTTTTTAGAAGTATAAAAAAAAAACTATGGAGGAAAAAAATTCAGCAATTTTAAAATAATGGAGGCAAGAGAATGGGAATTGAAGGTGCCCAGTTAAATAACAGCCTCGCCCGGTGCTCATCACTGCAGAATAACTAACCGTGTGGCCAGGTTCCTCCGTGAGGAAAGGGCCATGTCTGTCAGTTACCTGTGGTAATAACCATAGCGGTCATTAAAGGGGACAGATGCTATTAAGAATAGAACCTCAACTTTTTTATTGAATTCTTTATTTAAATTATATTAACTTCAATTCAGTGTTTAATTGAGGTGTGTAACCATGCAGACTCTACCGTCGGGCACCAGGAAGTAATGAACATAAAATTACATGTTCTACTGATAGGTCGACGGGTCTTTATTCAAATTTCAAGGGTCTCCTCAGAGCTGTTAGTAGACACAAACTGCTCTTGAAGTCTTCTGCTACATTAGGACTGGGTGAATGGTTCCAAGAAGCCATTTAACAGGGACCATGGAAAAAGAGGGAGAAAGCATTTAAAAGGAAGGAGGTTGTTCTGTGTTAAGACAGAAGACCCCTTGTAACCTTTGGGTGCGTCTGTCATGTTTTCACCAAGAAGCATCTTTCTTCTTTCTTCCTTCTCTTCCAACTACGTGAGAAGATACAGCAACCCCTAGGAGCCTGTCAAAGGAGCCCACTAACTGTTCTCCTGCGTCTCTCTATGGCCAGCTATTGGTGGGCCTCTTTTAGAATGTGAGAGATGATCGTAGCATTGCTTCTCTCAGGAGCTGAACATACAAAAGCAGCGTGCTCAGCGTGCTCCAGTGCAAAGGATTGTATGAAAGCATCTATGTAGCAGGGAGGCAGAAGGACCCAGATTTCTAAACACAAGTCAGCACTTAAATACGACTTGAAATTATGACTTGAAAAAAGAATGGTGGTTCTTTGCCACAATCCACTGAATAATCACTTGACAGAAGAGGGAAAAAAAAGTGTTTTCCAATAGCTAGGTTCATATGGCTACTTCTGTGTGATACCTAGAAATATACTATTTTATGATGTACTGAATATTTCAATTCCTATATATAAGCTATAGTGTATGTATGTAAGTTGTATATATTGTATCACAGCTATATATAAGCTGTACATAACTACCTCTTCCGGTCACCATTATATAAACTTGTCCCAATTTAATATGCAAAATTTTTAAATGAAGATCTCACTTCATTTTAAATGTAAGCTTTGACAAGAGTTCGTTTCATAAACCTATTGAATTTACTCTGAGCCATTTTTAGATTAAAATGAGAAATAAAGTTCCAGAATAGAGAATATGCAGCTCACTGTATTGTTCCTATTTGGGAAATGAATGGTCTTCTTTCCAGTATAAGAGCCGTCCAATGGAAATCACCTCATGTTGCTATTGTGGAAAAAGGCAATATAGGACATTAATCATAGAGTTCGATGAAAAAGCTGTTAATCCAAGGCAGTTGGACATCACCATGGGTTTTGCTTTCTGAGACATTTTTGTAATACTTTGTACAGTATAGAAGGAAAAGACACGGTACTTTCACACCAGGGAGAAACAACTCCTATCAAAGCTGTCACTGACTACGACCTAGGAACAAGCAATGACTCCCATAGATGTGAAATTATTACCTGATAGCCCTATTACTTGAAGTCTGAAGTAGATTAGCCCTTTCCACACAGCACGGTTATGGCTGCTAAACAATGAACCCTTTTTCTGATATACAGGAGTTGGTTAATTCTTTTCAGATTGTAAAATGATTTATTTTGTGGTATTTAAAATAATAGCTATTCAAAGAAGACAATGTGGGAAGTCAATGAGCTCTAAAGAGTGGACTGAGGCTCCATGGTAGGGTGCTTGCCTAGCATGTGGGAGACCCTGGGTTCAATCCCCAGGAATAGATAAGCAAAGTAAAGAGGTCTTACCACTGAAGAACTAAGATGACTGATGTGTAATACGCCCTCTAGTCTCCTTTCTACTCATAATAGCTTATGCAATGTTTTGTATAGAAAGATTTGAATTGTATTAATTTATATGTAATATCAAGAAATATGCATTCTGGGCTAGAGAGATGGCACAGCAGTTGAGTACTTCTGTTCTCGTAGAAGACCAGGGTTTAGTTCCCAGCACTGACATGGCAGCCACAACTGTCTGTAACTCCAGTTCCAGGGAGTGCAGTGCTCTCTTCTATCCCGATGGACACTGCACACATATGGTGCACTTATTCCCATGTGAGAAAATATACAAATTAAATAAAACCAAATCATTTTTAAAATGATATATTCTATACCTAATTTTTTCAAAGATAATATTTTCCTGTTTTGAGAGGTTTCTTAATGTTTCTTTGACTAAAGTCTCACATTGTGCTTGAAATGATCTATTATTTGTTTATATTTTTAGAAAACTTTTCCTTGAGCACCTTATACTTGCTATAAGATTAAGATTACCACCACTCTTGGTTATTCAAATAAACTAATGATATTCTAATGACAGGTTTTATATTTTCCAATTTTCTCCTTTTTTCAGAATGCCTTCTTGGATAGCTTAATGATTTTGTGATTGAATTTTATAATTGACAATATATTTTTAAAGATTAGATTTGTAAGCTTGTAGATAGTTTTCTTTTCAAATGTAGCAAAATAGAGTTAGTAAACACTATATATTACTGTTGTGTAGTCATACAAGACCAAGATGAATAGTTTTATTGATCAGGAGCAGCAGTGGCAGCGTGAGGTGATGAGCGTCGACATCCGCTCTCCGAGTCCATCACGGCGGCGAACCCCACACTCCAATTCCACTGCAGCATCCAGGCTGTAAAACCCTTTGTGTTCCTCTACTAAACAGCCGTAGGACAAGCTATTGACGTTGCCACGTAAGTGAGATGTTTGAAAATAACCCAGAGGTTCACAGCAACATTTTTGCTCGTCCGTTTAGCTTATTTTCGAAAGCTAATGCTGTGAGCTGCCAGTGTTCTCCTAGGAGCGTGAGAGCATGGGATAGATCATTATAGTACCAAGGAAGGCCTTTTAGATCTTGATAGCGGTTTAATAATGTTCTTCAGTAGTTAGAGGAAAGCAGTTCAGAAAATGATGGACATATTTTTTTTCCTCAGATAGAGCTTTAGCATTAAGTCTACTTCCCTAATCTTGGGTCATAAACATTTGTTTTTAAAATAATGGGGAAAGATAAGGGGATCAGTGGGGGGGGAGAGTGAGAGAAGGCAGTGGGTGAATGTGACCATACACGGCTACACATGTGTGCACTAAATTGACAAAGTAATCATGGAGAGCAGGAAGTAATGTCATCACTGGGGCATCTGTTTCTCTATGAAGCAACCTTTTCTTACTTGGCTTGATAAACAGAAAATAGCATTTACTGGATTTTTTACATTAAAAAGAAAGTGCATTGCATAGAATGGACTTACCTGATGGAGTGACCAGCAAGCTCATTTGTGCATTTGTCTCTTCATTTATTATGCAAGTACATACCAAATATCTTAGACTTGCCACATGTCCCAATATGCTTTCTTCCCTGGACTTCTAAGATCCGTTCTGAGAAAACTTGGGGTTCCTCTTTAAATGGAGAAGACATAGACTTCAAATAGTACACCAGACAACAATTGATCTTTTCTGGCAATGTTTTTGTATGCACTAACCTTTGCTCAGATGAAATGGTAAATTTTCGGATGTACATCTACAGCATAACTGAGAATCCGAGCAGAGAGCTTGATCAGGAGCAGAGACGGGGATCAAGGGGATAGGCTTTGAACCAGAAGAAGCTACTGGAAAGGTCTTGGGAGTCACAAATAACTAGAAGGGATAGGAGACCGAAGCAAAAGAAAAAAAAACAACCCCAAAAATAAACAGACAGAATAAAGAGTATTTAGACTTTTACCTCTTAGAGAACAAAATTTAGAGAAAGACTTGGAAAGTCCTAGAAAGAGGCTTGCAAGTGATGTTCTAGAAAACAGGTTGGAAGCAGTATTCTAGAAAAGGCTTAGAAGTGGTGTTCCAGCAACACGGCACACTACTCATTTGATTTGACCACTTTTGGTTTTGAGGTGACATGGGAGCAAGAAAATGTAGTTATATTAGTTCCACTCATTTGTATCACATGTATTTCACAAGAGACCAGAATAACTAGTTCAACAGCATCAAGTTTATCTAAACAATGTCTCCTTGGACAAAAAAGAGGAAAGCGTGAATTCACATTCACTGTCCTTACCAGGCATGTAGCACAACCAGGATGCAAACAGTTGCTTTTATTTGTTATTGCAGCAAAACCTACCAAGTACATAGTTGCCAAAAGCTTAAGAAGTATTTTCCAAAACTTATCGAGGCTCTCTTGACTTCTGCTGTCTTCCTCTAAGTCAAGACAAATCTGAGTCTCCCTCTAGCTTTGGACGCATGCTCGTTAATCTTCCATAGCTCTTTATTTCAATTTTGAAGAATTTTGCATTTCCAATGCAGCCTGTATTCCAGCCTGTAGGTTTGTATGTCTTGCTCAGCCTCTATCAATAGTTGGGCAAATTCCCTTTCTGTCCTACAAACTCTAAAAGAACATGTTGGCTAGTAAAATATAGTGGTTGCAAAGTAACTTACTTCTGGGCTTAAGTAGCCACTACATCTCAGATTTAGCACAGACTTGGCTGAGGCATCTTGGGCAAGCCACTCAGGCTGTTTCAGCTTTGACTTCCTTATCAGCAAAGTGGGGATAATGAGTGCCCAGTTCACAGGGCTGTCGCGTTAGCTGGCACTGGGCATGCAGATGGACGCTCATAGGTTAGCTATGGCATAGTAAACACTCGTTATGCTCTTGACTACATCCGGAATGTTGGTATTCCTTCTGATTCATCTCAGTTTTAACTAAACTTTAAGTCTGAGTTCAAAGCCCACTTTCTCTATTATATCTTCCCATATATTAAAAAAAATTCATTATTGTTTTTTATGAGCTGGGCACTTGTTCTTGCTTCCAGTCTTTTAGAAGGTAAACAGTGAATTGAACATACTCTATGTCTTTCTATAGACTAATAACATCGTAGATTTCAATCTAATTGACAGATTGTAATTTCCCTCTTATGGTTATTAATCCTTGGAGATAAAATTTTTTGTTTTAAAAATGACTGTGATTTTAACAGAATATTAGTTATAGACTATTCTGGAAATGGTTGCCTGTTATCTAATTTCTCGCTGATTGATTAATTTGTGTGTGTGTGTGTGTGTGTGTGTGTGTATGTGTACTAAATGTGTGCAGGTACCTGAAAAAGTTAGAAGATGTTGGATGCCCTGGAGCTGGATTTATAGGAGGTTGGAGCCACTTGATGTGTGTGCAGGGAACCAACTGCACAATCATTAAGTACTCTCAGTGAGCAAGCCAGTTCTGTGGCTCCCCGTTTTCTTTGTAAAGCATCCCAAATTTGAATCATTTAGAAGTTAAAGAAGTGAGGTCCAGGTACTGGGTTTAGTTTTCAGCATAAGGCTTGAATGCCCACATTATTGCTGACTTTAATAAGGAGAAACTCAAAAGGGAATATCATTCTTAGTTAAATGAAGTGTGCACTCTGCCAAGGTCAAGTTGCCTTGCATTGTGTGAGACTCACTGCTGAGTACTTTATTAATTGTTTTCAGACTGGAAAATGAAGTTATAGCCTTTCCAGGAAACTCTGGGAATCAATTTATTTTAGTGAGGACGGGGCCATGCGAGAGCAGCTTGCAATTCTGTGTAACTGTGAAGAGCAAGGAATTATGGGAAGCTTGCTGTATAAGTCATGGTCAAAGTACAAGTGCTTGCTTTGGGAATTAAGGTATATATGAATTATGTGCAAAACAAATAAGAAGGGCTCTATCTAGTTGTTTTATTGTCTATTTAAATTTATATCATTCACTAAAAATAAAAAAGCTTCATTTGACACAAAGACATCACCAATCCTCCTGTAATTATTAAATTGAAAGTAATTTTAGAAAGTACTACCCTGAACAGAGTATTATTAATTTATCTCTGGCTTTGGAAGCCTTCTTGGAGCTGGGAAGCCAGTTGAAGCCAGATTAGATGAATGAGTTAGAACAACATCATATTGGAAAGCATTAGTAAAAATAGACAAAGGCATATGTTCCTGGTGTTGCTACTATAAGCAGTGGGAAAGAATGTCAAATATTTTTGTTGAAACATTATAATATTCAATGGGTTTGTTTTCTAAAACACAAGTAAAGAAGGTAAAAAAAAGCTAACCTCTAAGTATAGTGGCTAATTTTAAAAGGTCTGTGTTAAGTATGAAGGTTGTAGGAATACATATGTGAAACCAAATAATAGCAGAAGGTGCTGTTTTAAAGAATGGCTTGTTATGAAGCCAAGCTTATTAGCTTTTGCGAGAGCAATACGCCATACAGTTTATACATCGCTTTATGTTAGTTCTCTAGAGAGCTGGAATACACAGTTAAGCTTGCTGATTTACATGCAAACAATACAGATAGTGCTTTCGTCTCCGAGGTGGGTAGAGACTAGTGTTTGCAAGGACTTCATATTCTGCCCAGCAATGTTTTGCACTTATGTTTTAAGTTATTTAAAATAAGAGAGTGCCAATGTCTATCAGACAAAAATCTATGTATCTTTAAAAATAGCAGGGTTTGAAATGCAGCAAGTGGTACAGGGAAAGAAATATCTATCCAGCACATATAACACTCAGAGCCAAACATCTTTCCCATCAAAATAGACAAATGGTATCTACATTATTCTATATTCATGGACACAGTTTTTATCTGGAAAGTTAGCCTATCAGAACATACATGGCTGTTCTAGGATGATGATACAATAAAGTTTCTTTAGGTGTTGGCAGACTTTGAAAATGTTCATTTGGTGTGTGAGCTTTGAAGTAACAAAGTTTTGAACTAAAAAAGCATTTTGCTTGGTCACTGGTGGGGTATACAATGAACTGGTTCTGTATTCCTAATATTGCCATGTATAAATAAATAGATGAAAACATGTGCAATTGTAGTTATTATGCTAGAGAAAAACATGGGCTAAAATCAGAGAAGAAATGTTAACATATGGAAGTATAAAGAGCAATGCTCTAGTATGAAATGCTTTCCTAACTTACATGTCTTCGTGGGACTTCTGGTTCCACTATTTCAGTAATGCTCCCCAAATTTCAAAATTTAGTTGACTTTGTACACTAGTTTGTTTCTATCAATATGCACTTCTGCTGGTCAATGGCTAATTTTAAAGTTATGATTCAATAATTACAAATAAGATTTGGAGATAGCTAGAGGAACAATTGATGAACCCAAAACAGAACTGAGTGGTTTTCAAGTGTATCTGAACTTATAATTTGTAGGTTATCATTGATATGTGTGTGTGTGTGTGTGTGTGTGTGTGTGTGTGTGTGTGTGCATGCGCTTAAAGAATAGACACATTTACTATTATAGTTTTCTACTAAGTACACATCAAATTTTCATGGAGAGGATACTGTAGCCATCTCTGTCTCTCTCAAGACTAGAACTAATGATCACATCTGTAAGATTTCAATCAAACTGTGAAAGTCATCCCGGCTTTTGTTCATTCGATCTTTAAGTTGTCAAATGTTTACTGAGTACCTTCCATATGGTACAAACCATATACCACTCTTCTGGGGAAAGGAATTGTAAACAAAGCCAGACACAATTTGTCTATACAAAGTCCCAAAGAAGATAGAGAGCATAATCAAATAATATCACAAGTAAAATAAAATCACACCTTTGAAAGAAAGATTCAAGGGAGTATAAAAACTGTGGTTGAATCAGTCTACTCAGGAAAATTGGCAAGAATTGACCAAAGCAGCAAAATGGAAGAACACCAGGCAAAGCCTAGCCTTTTCATAGGCAGAGCGGGCTTGAGGGAGGAGTAAGAATCTGTTCTGGGTGGTGAATCAGCACTGGGGATTTGACAACCAGAGAGAGACCTTTGTGCTGGAGTAGAGGGCAAGGAGGGGCTCAGTGTGGGACAAAGTAAGGCAGGGAGGGAACAGCCAGAGACAGCAGGGACCTTACAGTTCTACACTGCCTTAAAAGCAAAAACAAGCCCATTCAAAATTTTGTTCATGGCTTTTACACTAATAGACACATTTCTCAAGGCTAATGCCTTTCAAAAACTGGCAAAAACATTATTGTGATAGAATGTTTTAATAGAATGTGCATTTTTTCTTTCCTCTGAAGGGAAGGTAACACACCTCTTCTTCAGTCATAAAATAAATAAGAAGAAAAATAAGATCTCTAGCTCCTATCTTGTTTATCCTAATCAGGATTAGCTTTATCCTAATCAACAATCTTGTGTTCAGCCTTAATGATATTTCATTAGCTTCCCAGAGCCACCTTTCCTGTCTAGGTCTAATTATATCTAATGGAATGTATCTCAACTCACTATATTAAATCATTTTAAAGACATTTTAAATCACTCCAGCGCTTTGATTTAGGCCCTGGAGAGGACTGAGTTCTCTTACCCCTTTTTGGGATCCATGGCCTTCTGATTTTCTCCTTCGCTCGTCTGCCTTACTCTCTTCATAGCAAATGTAAGCAGGTGAGAATAAATCCTTTTGTAATAATTCATAACACTTACATAAAACATCTGCTCTTTATTTTATTTTTATTATCTGCATTTTTTTTTTACAAACACATGCTAGTGGTGTAATAAGTCAATCATTCAATATATCTTACATAGGGAATCTTCCATCCTGTTCGACCCTGCTCACATCACCCCTAACAGATGATGCTTATTTGATCGATTCTTACTTTGGTGGCATATTTTAATATCCTAATGTCCCTCAAGGAGGTCAATATTTTAAACCTTATGAAATTTCAGTAAATATGACTTTTAAATGTCCTAGAAATTCTACTTGCAAGGACAATAGACTCTGTTACGGGTATGTAGACATAAAAGATGCCCATCAAAAGTATGGAAACGAGGCTGTAGAAACAGAAGCTTGAAGTGTGAAGTCGTGAGGAGCCATCGGCTGATGGAATTTCCCCGTGATGGCCTTTGGTGTCACGTTATCAGAAGCACTGCCATTGGGTTGACCGTTCAGTGACTCACCCGATTTTATCAAGGTGCACCCACGCTACATGCTATTTTTGACATGAAAGAAAGAGATAATTGTCTCTACTCCTTGGAAAGTCCTTTCATTCTTCTATGCTGAAAAGGTCTAGGGACCAATAAAGAAAACCATTCTCATGCCCAGTCTGTTCTGGCCCTGTGTAATCAGTTATGCATTGGATTATATCAGGACTGAAACAAAAGAAAACAAAGTGTGTACAGGGAAGAAGCAGAATGCACAATAATATATAGTGAAAAAGAAAACCGGAAAGCTACATAGGCTTGCAGGTACAGAGAACGAGCATGTGCTCGTTTTAAGTGGAAACTGGAGGAACTGTGCCTGAGCCTCCTGGACTCCAGTGTTGGGCTTGGATAGAAGAGTACGGGAGAATATTGAGAGGCACGGCAGAAGGCTGCAGCATGGACTGGTCGACTGCCACTAGGCCCCTGTGTTCTCCAAAGCAAGAAACAACAGAAAGCATCATTGGAGTTAGAGAAAAGGGACGCTTATTAGAGAACAAATGGTCAAATTTGGGACTGTTTTCTTCCTTATTAAAATTATGAATTGTAGGGTTAAGGTTAAAATTATAAATTTTATTGTAAGGGATAAAGAGCATAAGGTTTCTGTGCAAGAGAAATGGGGACTGTGCTCTTCAGAGCTTGCGTTTTTATCTAGAGAATGAAGCAAACAAACCCAAACCCAACAGTGTCCTTACACTATAAGTATTTTCTCCGAAAATGTTCTTAGTAACTGGAGATTCAAAGATGGCAAATCAGCAAACAAATGAAGGTATCTTTAAGGGAAGAGGCTGTTAACATTATTTTTTTTCCAGAAATGCAATATCATTTACTTGGGGGAACAGAAATGATTAATATAGTCTTTCTGTTCGGGGAAGCTATTTCACAAGATAAAAGGCTAGTAATCTAATAACTAGCATATCAGTATTATTTTATTTGCTTCTTCCTGTTTGTAAAATAGCTTCGGTGCTATCTTGTTATTGCTGTTATACTTGGCTAGTTATACATCTACGATAAGAGAACATAATTAATGTGAAAAATTATTCCGAAATGGTTGTGTTTATTCTGTGTCACTTTAGCAGTGCCCCTTCAGGAGCCTTCATCTCATTTTCCACTTGCATTCAATAACAGGCTCGCGGCCAGTGGCATTGTATTTACACAGTTTTTGTCAAAACAATTTCATCTCTAATAGATTTTGATCTACATTGTCTGAAAACTTCTGTTTCTGTTTAAAACTTTAATGTAATTTCTTGCATCTCTGTTTCAGGCAATAAGAAAACTTTTAAACTTACACATACTTGGCAGCTGTACATATTTTTTTTTCATCCACAAGTTGATTTTTTTAAGTAGGGAGAAATAAATGCCCTTAAAACCAAGCATTTCGTTTTTAAGTGGACTTGTATGTGTGTGTGTGTGTGGGGGGTGCAGTCAGCAACAAATGGGAACTCTATCCTAGTCACTCACCAAAGTGGGGGCATTTGAAAAACACTCCACTTACTGTGACCTTCAGGAGGTTATAATAGCTTCAGACATTAGTGAATCCTTTGTAAGCGTTCAGTGAGCCACCAGTAAACCTTATTTTGAATACGTAGAGATATGTTTTCATTTTGATGCACAAAAATTTACACATGCATCTCCCCATTAGCATTACTCAGGTAAATCCCATTACAAAGTGTGCATGCTCTGTATATGAGGCACAGTTAAAGTACTTCAGTGTTAAGACTATACCACGGGAATACCACATGATGAGAAAATGGTCAATATGATTAAAGTGTTATGTAGTATTAGAATGTTTTCATTAGGATGAAAAATTTTTTTCATGAAAATATAAGAGGGTGAGTCAAGGCTTCCTGGGGCAGATAGAACAAATATATACATTTCAATATAATGCTTACCAAATAAGCATCATGAAGATTAGTGCCCCAATTTCTTAAAAGGGCCTCTCGCCACTGCATTGTCTTTGTAGACATTAGAAGTCTTCCAATTCTCAAATGGAGGAATCCACTAGAACGGGAGTCAGTCTTCTCTTCTGGAATTGTTCATTTAGAAGCCAGGGCTTTGAGCTAGGCAAACATAGTGCTGTCGAACAACAACCTCACCCCTGCCAGCCCTCCACCCCACCCACCTCCACACCTCTGACTCTCGTTCTTCCTTTTCCTCCCCGTATACATTTTTTTCTTCATTGTATTCGTAGATTCTCTTTAGGTCATACCTTTTTGATTTCTGTTTTTATTCCTCTGTTCTTCTTTTTATGATTCTTAACTATGAGACTATTAAAGGAGGTCCATAGGTTCTCCTTATGTAGCATGTCATCCTGGAGAAATAGACAAATAAAAAGAGCAGGCCTTCATTTAAGTGGACATTTGAATTGTAAGGCGCATGGTTCATAGTCTCAATTCTCAGCTCAGAGCAAAGCCTTCTGAAATGAGAGTTACAGATGCACACAGTCATTCACCGCTGGTTAGACTTTCTTCCTTGGGCTTGAGACATCAGTAGTGCTGGCGGCAGTTAACTGACTCCCCATCTTTGCTCATGTTATACTCACCTGAGACTGAGATACCGATGAATCCCACACGGCTCATGCGTGTACACATGTACACGGAGCACATACGCTTGACGTATGGAAACTGCTCTGCATGTCCCTGGGGATGAAATGGCTGCTGGTTTAGACCATTTCCCACGGATCATTTGGTGTCAAATGGTCTCTTTAGCTGGGTGATCCTTTATTGGCCCCAGTGACACAAAGGCATCAGAGGCCCTGTCCCCCGCCCCCCAACACACACACACACACACACACACACGCACACGCACACGCACACGCACACGCACACGCACACGCATCTCCAGAAGGATTCAGGAGCAATCTTTAAAATTGGAAAAAGTATTAGAGATGAGAAGTTGCTATTCCAAAATCGTCTAACAATGTCCAGAGAAGTGACTCCGTGAAGGTCGTCTGTCCCCCCATCAAGTGTTTTCAAGGCAACATCAGAGAAAAGAGCTGTCAGTAATTTCTAATCTGGCTAGGTTATATCTGGTGACCTTGGAGCAAAGAAACTCTCACATACTGCTGGTTTCTTGAGACATCCATTTGATCTCCTTGTGAATACTGCCCAGGGGGGTTTGTTTCTAGGCTGCTCCTGTGAACTCTGCTGGGCTAGGAAGTACAAAGATTTTAAGCACTTGAATTTTCTCCTAGCTTGCTATAAAGTGGAACAAAGTCTGTGGAACAGGCTTTGGCTAGCCTTAGTTTTCTTGATTTGGAGGATCAACACTGAAAAAAAAAATCCCTTAGCCTCCTGATTTTTTTCCTGCTTCTGTTTGTTTGTTTCCTTTCCTTCTGATCAACTCTCACATCCTAAAATGCCCATGTTTTTTAACACATGGAAATTATGTTTTGGCCATCTCTCTATCCTTCCTAGTTCCTGCACCTCACCCAGTACTTTCAATAGTTCTCCACCTGCTCATCCAATAAAAAAAAATCCCTTCTGTTTCCATTGTGAGATCTCCTTTCTGCTGAAAAGCTGTCAGGATACTCTCTGGCTTGCAACGGAGTGTGTTTATGTAAACCAAGTCATTCAAACACAGATTGACAAACCAGACACATCCAGTTATGGGTTTATTTCTGTAACATAGCTATGTCTTGTGTGTTATCTGCTCATAACTTAGAATGTCACTGCCACCCAGCAAATTTAAAAAAAAAAGTTTTAAGTTTCAACAATGAGCTGATCTTAAAGCTTAGATTCTACTTAATATTTGACTCGATGCATAGGGAAATTGAATTATTAAAAGAAAAATTATTTGGACAAATTATTTACTTATCAAAGAAAGGTATTTCATTCTGTAAGGAGCACACTTACAAGAGTAAGGCGGCACTGAGGAGATTTTCTACCCTGAATATTTTATTTAAATGCCATCAAGCTATCAGTAATGTTTGTGCATTTCCTTCCCCACCATTGCTGATTGCCAATATATTTGTGGGTAAACAGACATCTCTCTTCTATAACTGGCCTCCTCTGACTCCACATGTCTCTTGATGACAGTGTCTATCACGGGTGTGACAGGGGAACTTACGCCTGTGTTGATAAACTTCCCTGCTTTAAACAGGGCTGTGCTGGTTTCAGTGAGTCTGCAGATGGTTGGAGAGGCAGAGGCTGTTTGTATATAATCCTTGGGAACCTGTCAGGAAGATCAGGGTAAGGCAAGAAGGAGTCTGGGAAAAATACCACACAAGGCTGAATAACACTTTTTAATGGAAAAAATGCTTATTTTGACTCTAATTTTATGCTTAGATGCTTTTAATTTGATCCACATTTAATTTGTCATTCCTTGGAGAAGGCATTGATTCTATGAAAAACTATCTGCTCTGTTGCTAATGAACAGGATTGGCTTCAGAGGCTACCATGATGGCATTGTATTTTAATGGTGCCCACCTGGAAACGTTGGACCACATGTCTCTGGAGTCATTTCTGTTACCTCTGGGCCCCACGGTTCTGGTTGTAATTGCTTGAAGGCTTGGTTAAAGTCACAATTCAGAAGAAAAGTGGGCAAAGACTGCACACTGACAAGACAGGTCAAAAATGCAAGTGTGGGCAATGAACTCTAGCACGGTCAAGGGTCAGTTAAGGAAGGAACGGCAGTTGCACATGGAGGGCGTCTAGTAACACACGAGATATATTTATATGGTTTTGGATTCACTAAAACCCAAATACTTTAGCATTGGAATAAAAATAATGGTATTTAACATGGGTATGAGAAGTTTCAGGAAGGCAGAAAGATTCCGAGTCTAGCCTAACTAACGACACCAGCAATTATCTTACTTGGTGCTCTGAAGCTGTGTGTATGATCTATCACAAGCCTGATATTAGAAAACCCACATCTCCTATGTTTTAAAAATTAGGCAGCCGCTATTCCTGAAATTCTAATGGCTGCACTAGCAACAGTAAAGATGTCCAGGTTTCAATGAAATATATTTCATAAATTAGCTTATCATTGCACTGATTTAGCATGCCTAGCAGGTGAGAGACAAAAACATGTGTTATCTTCCCCAGGGAACCTTCAATGAATGTCATTCTGGCTTCATATGTCTTTCTTTTCTTCCCTTCTTGAACTGATATAAAATTCTAATGTGTGCCCTCTAGTTCCATCTTCATTGAAATCTAGCAAAAGCGCTGAAGGTAAGGTAGTGGCAACGGTGCATGAGAGAGGGGGAGGGGGAGGGCCGCGGTGATTCATGGCGCGCTGGAAGAAAGTTGCATTGCTAACAGCACACTTTAGTATGTAGACAGGTTAAAATATGTCACATATCAGTGTTAAAAATGAAGTTATTTATCTTGGCTAGTTCCTTAAAGTTCATAGGAAAAAGCAATAAAACTCTATTGGTGACTTGGAAATATTTCCATCTTTATCTGAGGGCATGCCGTGACACTATCCTTCAAAACAACAGTCAAGGAAATAAATGTATATAATTGCAATAGAGCTATTGGTAATTCTGACAAGTAGCTGTTGTTTAAATACCAGAAACAGTAGACATGACAAGAGGTTTGCATCGTTATGAAAAGGAGATGTGACATTTTCAAACAGGATAGTCCAGGCTAACTGCCCTTATCTATGAGTCTTTGCTCTATTCAAATTTGAACCTCTGATAATAATTATCATTTTGCTAACAGCCTTTATGACCTTCGAGGCCAGTATTTTCACAAAGGCTCCAGCCTTCTTTTTCTGTTTGTTCCCATTTGATAGATGAGAAAAGTAAGGCATATCATTGTAGGTATGTCTCTTTTCACTGGTAAGAAAAAAATGCAGACTTGGAATGCAAACATAGAAAATACCCAGTTCGTGTCCACCTCACCTTTAATAGGAAGACTAAGCAGGTAAGATCTATTTATTTTGTGTATGTGAGTACACTGTCGCTCTCTTCAGACACACCAGAAGGGGGCACCAGATCACATTACAGATCAATGAGAGCCACCATGTGGTCATTGGGAATTGAACTCAGGACCTCTAGAAGAGCAGCCAGTGCTCCTAACCTTTGAACCATCGCTCGAGCCTCCAACTAAGCTGTTCTAAGTAGTATTTCCAGCTTTTAAATTCAGCATCCTGACACGCAACCTTCCGCCAGGATTTTCTTCCCATGACAAAAATAGGATACGGCTCCACCAATGGTTCATAATAGTCTTTGAATAAATTTACAAGATTGAGATGAGACATTCAAATGTTAACTAATGAATGTTGGCTTTACGTGATATAGATGCTAAGAACTCAAATATCTTTAGCAATTGAAAATGAGATGTTGGTATTTGTGGACCATTGTGCCACGGTAATGCTAGTGTGCAAAGTTGCATGGAAAATGCCTCGGTTTTTAAGCAAACACCTCTTTAGAACCAACCCTTCCTGAAACTAATTCAAACACTGGTTGTCAGTGTCATTGTACCTTTCAAAATGACAAGAAAAAGTATGTGTGTGTCCCCTACAAGACACTTAAGCCCTAAAAAAGACAAATTATGATGTACTGAATTGTACCTAGTAGGAGTTTTTGTAGCGTCTTTAGATTAGCTCGTCCCCCTTTTCCATTCACAATAACACAAATGTCCGCTGAGGGTGCTGAGGCTGCAGTAGTCACAATGGAGAGACTTAAATAATGCCTTCTATTCCTGTGACTTCAGTAAGTCCACACCATTATGTGCCAGATTTTGCTAAAGGGAGACTCAGTAAGTGTTACTTTCAAAATAGACATTTTAGAATAGTGTGTTAAAGTCTAGGTGCTTTGAGTTTTAAGATGATAGCAGAATGTCTCACAAGTAAGACTGGATTTCTAGCGCTTGCTTCTGAGGTTGTACTGTTCCTTTGTGTGGAAATTAGTAACTCAGTACTATTTGGGAAGTTAGTAACTCAGTACTACTCAGGGCTGGAATTTAGCAAGAATGGGTTCCAGTTACCTGAATGGGCTTTGACAAACCTGGCGGTAACAAACTGTATCTTAACCTACTTGAATCGGAGCTGTCGAAAGCGTCTAGGCATGCTAAGGACAGTTTTGAGCCATACTTTAGTATAAACATTGTGTAGCGCCACACATTCAGAAGAGCGTCCCCTGTGTTTGATAAAATGAATGAGTCACTAATGGCTTAAAAGCCAAAAACTTAAAAGTCATGAGCACATTCGGCCCATGGTTCGGAAGCGGGAATCCGAGGAGGCTCGGGAATCCGAGGAGGCTCGGCAGTCCTGCTTTTCCATTCATGAGGTGGCACCGTCCCCGAGAAAGCAAATAACTAAAAAGTTTCTTTTACCGAAAGAAAAAGTGGAGGGGGGGGGGACATCGAATTTTTAAAATATAAGTTTGAAGTTAGTCTTCCACAGATAGCCAATTTAATTATGCTAAAAATGACATTTTTAATTAAACACCAAGGTAAGCATAAATGGATTTCAAAATAATTAATCAAACATCAAAAAATTGAAACCTTTTTCTGCTTGAGCAGCAGAAATGAAAGAGGCAGTCTTCGGGTCTCACAGAGATTCAATCTAATTTAATTCTCTGTCTTCTCTAAATAAACATTCCTAAAACCTTTTTTTCATCTGGGGGAATAAGGATGAGAGGGGTAATCAATATTTCTAGCATTTTAATTAAAACCGTTAGTGGAATAAATCCATTTAATTATCAGTTAATGAAATACAAGGTCATTTACCTGACAGGAACTTTGAGGCTGGATTACTAGTTGGAATAAAGCAGGGGAGCCCGGTGTCACCGCCATTTAACTTCTGTCAAATTTAAGGTTAAAATCCTTTTAGACTCTTTAACCCAGTCTCCAGCATTTTCCTATTATGTATGCCAACCGGCCAGAGGAATGCACGCTGAAACTTATTTTGCATTTAACTCTGTTGTTAAGTTTATAGTAAATTTCTAGAATTTTCTTTATATTTCTAGGGCATGAACTGAAAGGTCGCAATATATTCTGGCATTTTTTTTTTGTTTTTATTTTGTATTCGTCATTTATAAATCTATAGGCATGCTTTCCTCACCGAATCATTAATTCTTTGTTTTTATAAACATGAATCAATACACTGTAAGTTTTAGCATGCCAACATAGAACAAATATGTAAAAATAAGTAAATCACTTTAAATAAGTTATGGTTGTTATATGTAGTTCCCTTGTTAAGGTGACACAAATTTTATAAGAATCATATAAAGAATTCAAAGCATTTCATCCCAGGTTAGTTTTAAACTGGCCTTTTTACAAAAGAAGAGCTATCACTAAAGTGTATTGCCAAGCTCCTATGAACTCCGTTCACTGTTTCTGTAGCTCATTTTTGAAACTAGATCCTTGTGAAGACTCTTGCTTCTTCTTAACATGGATGTTGAGTTAATCATCTACAGATTACAGATTTATTACAGTTATGTAGATTGAATTTGCCTCGAAGCTAGAAAGTTTAGAGATTAAAAACAGGTAGCCTGCTTGAGCTCTCGTTCTCTCTTAAACAGAACCGACTGCCTGAGGGTCACAGGCAGTGCAAACGTGTGCATCCAGTGTTCTCCGTGCTCCGCCGACTCTGCACGAATACTAAGACATCCTGATAAGGCTTTTAAGGACATAAACTCATCATGATTTCTAAATGCTAGACACAATTAGTTTACAAAACCTTATGTTGGCTTTAAAATAAAAGTGAATCAATTATCAGCTGAAATGTGTTTTAATTGAAGCAGGTTTCTCAATGGAAATGGAGTAAGATTTCACCTTTCTGAACCCAGACTATGACTAGGTTTCTAATACTTTGGGGAAAAAAAAATCAAAACTTTAATAGGAAAACTGGACTAGATAGCATCAAGAATGTTCTTTTCATGTGTTCATAACTGTAATCCTGTGACTCTCGAAAGGAAGGTAATAAAATTAGTTTTAAGTTATTGAGACATATAAAGGAAGAAAATTATCGATGGTACCTAGACTTCAAACTTCACTTGGGCTACTGGAGGCAACTGGCATTGGCCTTGGTACTTGGCATGGTACTGCTTTATCATGGGAATTCGTCCAGTGTCCCTCCTTGCCTTTTACCATGTATTTTAATAGGTCCTACCATGGGTGTGTAGTGCCCCGCACTTAGATACTATTGAGTGTCTACCTTATCCATCTCTCCAAGCCCTAACCACTCCATCCAAAGCAGGGCTGCCATGGTTATTTCATGTGTCACAAGACTGCAGACTTCACATTTTCTTGACATTTCTGAGTGTCTTGGCATGGCATTGTCGACATGGTAGTTGAGGGGTCCTCTTGTTGTAGATAGTGTACTCCATACCACAAGGACCTGGTCTGGGTCATCTGCTGCTGCACCAGAGTCCCTGAGACACTATTTATAGAGAATAGCTATTTACTTCTCATCGAGGCTGAGACACTTAGGATAAAGCACTGGAAGGTTTGCGCTGTAATGAGGGCACATTCTTCATTTTCAAACCAGCACCTTGTTGCTGTGCCCACTGGAGCAGGAGCACTCTTCCAGCTCGTGGGAGGGTTGGAAGAATGGGTGCCCTCCCTCAACTGTGAGTGTCCCTGGGAGGGTGCCGAGCCTTTATTACTTACAGGCCAAGCTTATGTGGCACTGGGGGTTAAATCTCAATACAGATGGGGTGGGACACCACCATTCAAACTACACCGAAATCATTAGTATCACCATGGGCTGTAAAAGCCATTTTTCCCATAGAGATTATACACAGCACATCATTGTAATTTTCCTCTGGTTCTTTCACTTTACAGGTTCTTTTTGTGGAAGGCTTTTTTCCTGTCTCCCTTTGGTACTGGATCTGAATCATCTACTCTTAGACACATACATCTTCCTTTAGAAGTCTACATCTTCAGTTTAGTCTCCATTGACTCTGCATATTAGACTGCCAGTTTTTTTTTTTTTATATACTATTGATATCTAACTTTACTTGTTGGATATGTAATAATGCAATAACTACGTTTATATTTCTCTTTCCCCACATTTTGCGCCACTGTCCTGCCTGTATGTGCCAGGCCCCTCAGCAATAGAGGTCTAAGTGATTCTCACTCTTCTCTCCTTAACTTCCCAAATAGGAACCAGTATCCTCCAAGCGCTGCTAGCCCTCCCTGGAGAAGACTCTTTGGGAAAGCATGGGCTCATGCTTTTGTGTTTCCCAGCCCAGGCTGGTCCTGCTTCCCACCTGCCTCTTACCTGGTTTTCATTCCTTCTCTTAGAAACCCGTAGTGTCAAGGAGCTAGGTTATTCTGTGAAGCATTCATTTGTTTCCTGGTTTGTATAAAGGCACACAACATTTCCTTAAGAGGAAAGTCCTCACACTGTACTTATTACTATTGTATCAGACCAGAGACATTTCCATTAAGACATTCCTTAAAGACAGTGGCAACCTTGTCACCAGATGAAATTGTTTCCAGTGCATAAAACTACTCTCTACTAAAGTGCACTCAGCTCAGTCCTCTGAGCGGTTCTCCTTTCTCTTTTTTCTTTAATGTCTTTTTAATTATTTATTTTAAGGTTTATGTGCATTGGTATGGCTTGCATACATGTCTGAAGGTGTCGGAGCCTCTGGAACTAGAGTTAGAGACCGCAGTGAGCTCCCATGTGGGAACTGGAAGAGCAGCGAGAGCTTTTAACCACCGAGCCACCTCTCCAGACCCCTCTCTTCTCTTCCTATTTTCCTCACACTCCTCTTTCTGAATGCCCGTCCCTAAAACTTGTTAATCCAACACTAATTTCTCTCAGGTAGCTTTGTGTATCATTCATTAAAACCTGAAAGAGCTGCCCTGCTCTGTCCACGGTAGGCCTCAATATCAAGTATTCTACCATTGACAGTTTTGGTACTATGTTTGGTTATTTTTTTCCTGTTTCTTTTATTGATCAGTAAGTAAGGGTTGTATGCCAATTTCCTCATCTATTATCTGTAAGGATAGTGATCTTTACCTTGTAGAACTCAATGAAGTTGACAGAAGTGTCAGGTTTGTATCTTGCTTTGAATGGCTTGTATGTTAGGAAACATAGAGGAGACAAAATATTGCCTCATTATTATTTATGTTCATGAATTGATATAGTCAATCAATGCAAAAACATACTAATTGAATTTCATCATTTCACATTTATGTATGAGTGGAACTTTCAGGTCTCTTTCCTTTAAACCTGGTGCGGACTCAGAGTAGCAAATCCGAGACCCATTTGGGCTCTTTGGCCATGTGCACAAGTCTAATTGGAAACCATTGTACCTTAAACTCCTACTAATTGCTCAAACTTAAAGTCATTATTTCAGTTCTTTATTAAAAATGAGCCTTTGCCCTATAAAATGCCCATAATTTTTAGCAGCTATATATCTGCTGTGTAATTTCCTCTCTCAAAAAAAATGTCATGCTCAATTTAATATTGGTATGTCATTTGCAACTGGCTGGGGGAGCTTTTTGAAGCTATTACAATCTCTAGTTTCACAAGAGCTGGTCTCTGAAGCCTGCACGCCTGACACCCGAGGTCTGTTTGCCTGACACTGTCCCACAGTGTATGTCTCTCGCCCCAAGGGCTGCCTTAGAGGATGTTTTGTTGTGGAATAAGATGGCGTGGATTAAAAAAGAGGAGCTGTTCTTCTCTGTGAGAAATGGAATTGAGAGCCCAAACACAAATATAACAGACAAGTTAAATACAAAAATTGCACAAGTCTGAGTGCTAGGAAGGTATACCACAAATGATTCCCATAAAGACACTTTACACATAATTGTAATCTTTATGTAGCAGCTATTTAAAAATGAGATATAAAGAATACAATAGACTACCCAGATTTAAATTCAAAATAATATGTATGAGATTGGCAACCTCTGTATAATGTAACACATAATGAAGACATCTTATTTTAATATCATTTTATCCTTTTAAAATTTCCTGTACTTATATAATGTATTTTGATATCTACCCACCACTACCTCCTTTAACCTCCCTCTGCCCCTCACCCTGTCTTCCTCCCATCTTCATCTCCTCCTTTCTTTTGTGTTCAACAGTGCTGTGCATATGCAAGTGGGCGTGGGACTAGAGGAAGGGCAGCCTACTAGTGACCGTGTCTTCAAAGGAAAGTGACCCTTCAGACAGCCATCAAACTGAACAACATATCAGTGGGTAAAATTATTAAAATCAACATACTGACTACCGAGAAAGGATGGAAACTTCAGCAGATTCATAACAATTGATATAAAAGCGATGTTTATATAATCAAAATGAATTGGGCTAAGATACAAAGACTCTATATACATATTCATGAACACGATTATTGTCTTCTTGCCTCGGTTACCCTGCAATCTAAAAATGCCTGCCTTGTTTTGGACTAGACTATAGGTAAAGAGTGTTGTGGGGTAAACACGATAGCATATTCAAACAGCTTATTATGTAATAGAACATGTTATGTGTCAAGTGAGCCTTTAAAATGCCAAATATCAAGTTGTCAAGTAACTGTGGCATATGAATGGGAGCATAAATGCTTGGGAGCTGCCTCGACCTTAAGGAGCTCAAGATCATTTAGGAGGCTACAATTGTGTATCCGAATGGCTGTATGTCTACCAAAGGAAGGGGATCGGTGATACACAGTCAGAAATACAGACAGAAGTGGGGAACTGGGGTTTTGGGGCTTCATCCAAGTAAAAGAACACCTCAGGGAAGGCATTTCACATTGAAGTCTTGCTTATGAAGACTTCATGGTAGGAAATTCTCATATCTGGGGGCAAGGAGGCATAGGCAAATTGATGGGAGAAAAGTTCCTTGAAAAGTAATTGAAGGTAAGATTTTAAGGGAAGGCTAGAATGTAGCCCATTGGTAGAGTGCTTACCTAGCGTGCAAAATAAATAAATAAGCGAATAAGAAAATAAATAAGGAATAAAGAAAATAAGAGGGACAAAGAACAAAAAATGACATTGGGGCCAGCCTGGGGAAGCCCTTTTTTGTCCAGCTTACATTTATTATCTAGGGGGGTGAATGGGGTTCCACTCTGTGACATTTGTGAAGCACAAAGGTGCTGGCCTGTGGGGGCCGTGGCAAAGTGGCCATTGTCAGGGAAAGGGGAGCGGCCCAACCCTCTTTGGAGTCCTGGAACAGAGCAGTTGCGAGTTAGCAATGACTTGACAGAGTGAGTGAGCCCGAACAGCTCTGAGTACTTCAGCCTCTCTCCTGCCCCCCTTCCGACGTGATACAGTAGCCCGGCTCGGAGAGTTTCTGTTTAGATTAGAATGTCTGCTCAGGACACATGGGACTCGTTTACTTTCTTGGTGGAGCCACCCAAGCGTCTTTGTCCTAAAATACTCATGGTACACAGAAGAGAATTTGCAGGGACGTAGTTATCTTAATTTTGTGTAATATTCTCTCTCTCTGAAGACCTCGCACACTCTCGGCAAGCACTTGTCTGCCAAGTTGTATGTATTTCAGCGTCCTGAACACTTTGCTTAGTGAGTCATCAGGATACCAATGACTGTCCTGAAATGTGTGTTTTAAAGGGCTGCTATTTATTTGCTTGTTTGTTTATTTTGCTGAAATGTTAGCATAACTTGAAACAAAAGGATACTAATATTAAATTAACACAACTTAAAATTCATCGCGTCCAAGTGACCATAGTAAGGAAATAACATGAAAGTTAATTTTGTATTAATAAGAGCTATGTGCTTAGTGATTATTTATTGTCCAGAACATAATGTAGGTAAGGTGACAGTAAATGACCATTTTGAAACATGTGGCACTGATTGTTTTAAAAAGAAAATCTCTTGCTAGTTTCGAGCTTCTGTTGTTAAATACCATCCCCAACTGGTGCTCGGTCTTGTCTCTGGGAAGAGTCAGAAAAGCTGAAGAAATAGATGGTCCTGCTATGTCATGTAGCACAGCCATTTGTCCATTACATTAAAAGAAGTTGCTGGTCTGTGGGCTGGTCTTTCATGTCAGTACTATGTGCACAGTGTCCTGTGCCTCCCAAAAGATTATGAAAAGATTAGAATGCCATGCATGTTTAAAATATGGAACCCTTTGGCTCTATATTTTCTAAGAACATTGCTTTTCATACTGATAGTTTCTACTCCTATGTCTCATCCTGTTTAATATTTTAAATTTGGTGTGTTCTCTGAAAGGAATTGCTATTTTGTGATTTACAACCTTGGAGAAAAATAACATACTAGTCATAACTTTGCAGTTTTTTTGTGATGCATGAAGATCAGATTTTTTAATGTTGGTTAATGCTTTGCTAATTAAAGTGTGCATGTTAATTAAAGCAGAGGCTAATGTTAATTACCTATATTAATGGAATCTCATGTAGCACCTGCCTGAAGCAATGGGTTCAATTTTCAAAATATCTCAATTAAGGCTGGAACTTTTGATTTGCATCTAGTAGGGTTTCAATTAACTGCACTGAAAACTTCAAAAACACTCTTAGGGGTGCAAAACAGCAGTGATTATATGAAGTACAGTGGAGTTTGTTAAGTTCATTTACAAAGACTTTTTCATTAGTCTTAACTCAGTTTCTCCTTTACTGGCCAAGATTGTATTCATTTAACAAAAGTCAGATAAAATAGCCAGATGTATATTGTTGCCCATAATTCTACACAAGGGAGGCTGAGGCAGGAGGATGATGGATTCAAAACCAGTCTGGGCTTTACAGCAATACATTGTGTAAAACAAAACCAAATCTCAGTAGAAACATCAGCTCCTGAATATCTCACTGATATTGGTATCTAAGTACACCTGTCCCTACCCTTGTTCCATTCCGCCCTGGGAATCCACATCATCCGGGGTAGAATGGAGCAGGGGCTGGTATTTAACAACAGAAGCTCGAAACTAGCAGAGATTTTCTTTTTAAGACAATCAGTGCCACATGTTTCAAAGTTGTCATTTACTATCACCTTACTTACATTATGTTCTGGACAATAAATAATCACTAAGCACATAGCTCTTATTAATACAAAATTAACTTTCGTGTCATTTCCTTACTATGGTCACTTGGATGCGATGAATTTTAAGTTGTGTTAATTTAATATTAGATGAAATTACTAATTCTTGCTAATGAATGTCTTGTTCCTTTTATTTAGCCATAGATAACCACTATACATTTAATCATATATAAGCATGTTTTATGGCTTACAAAACCACATTATTCTGTGTTTGTAAAAATTAAAACAAAAACAAACAAAACAAAAAACATTTCTTCATTAAAATGGAAGTAAGCGAACTGTTATCACCCAGTTATTTCACTGTTGATACACACACACACACACACACACACACACACACACACACAGCGATGGCTTCTCTTCTTTTTATGTGGCAGCTTTACATAAAGTATCAAGTTATTGTTTAGCATCTCAGTACAATGTCAAACAAAAGACTGATATTTTGGTTAGTAAGTTATATATGACTTGGAATGGAGAAGAGGGCATGTCAGGATAAGTCATTGTTGTAACACCAGTGAATGTGTATTTTATCCTGGTGACAACTGTATTAACATTTTCCTTTAGTTCTAAATGTTAACTTGAATGTTCTACAAGCAAACCTGGCTCATGACCACAATCACAGTTGGATGCTTGCATTGTTTTGGAAAATAATATATGAGATTATCATATAATAGGGACCAAATCTTAAAATAATTAATTAAAATGTAAACAGATAACTGAAGACAGGTACATTGAGATTAGTATGCATATTGTTAGCTCTCTTGTACCTACTGCTGTATTTGCTAAAGTCCCAATAACAACCATTCCCAGTGGGTCTTTGGAAGGGATTATGAGCTAACAGTGATAACCTTTCTGACATCTAGTATAATCATGGTTTCAGAAAAATAGTTTCCATTACTGTGAATAATTGAAAGAGAAGTAATCGTCTCAATAGGTATATACAAATAGATTACAAACTGATTTATGGTCCTTGGAAATCAGCATCATTAACTATTATTGTGCCTTAGCAGACATTGATTCTGATAACTGACTGTTGATCTCAGAGGGCCAAGATTTGTCTCCATTCAGCCGTAGAGAATATCAAACGAGCCTAAGATTGCCGCGTGTAAGGGATGACTATCAAGGTGACACAAAAGGCACATAGCTGCTTCTGGTGTGCTATTGGCACGGTGATTAAAAAAAGTATTTAAGGTAACAGCAAATAGTACTGGCTAGGCAAAAAGATGTTAGCTAATGCCCTGATGGCAGAGTGTGTGGCTGTCAGAAGGATGTCATGTGCTCGCTGATGAAGACCAGTGAAGGGATGGATGAGGCAGTGAACACTCTTGTCCTTCATCTCAATACTGACTAGTTAGCTAACTGGTCTGTTACAAGAAGGAATCAAGGTATAAACTAGTTGGGTAATGTGATGAATATGAATATCAGACTTTCCTAGGATGAGGCATCGGGCCAGGTCTTCACAACTAGAAGAACAAAGTCACCAAAGCATCCAGTCCCTGTTGTATCACCATTAAGGTGGCAGATGGCAAAGCATTAGCAGAAAGATATTGAGAACAGCTGAAAAACATCTGGTGGAAAGAGACAACCTAATGGGTATCCTTGGCTGTGCCAAATTGAAAGGCAATTACTGGTAATCCTGGAAAGAAACTTCTATGGGAGGAAGGTTGGCTAGAACAATAAATTCTAGTTTAGGGATTTGGAAATTCTGGAAAGAAGTGACTTTAGAACCTTATGAATAGATTACAGAACATTACCTTGCTTTCTCTTTTGCTTCTATCTTGACCTGCAATCTTTTTTGCATTGTTTCCAACCTGATATTGGAAACAGGGTCTCCCACTGAACATGGAGCTCACTGACTGTCTGGACTGACTGGCCAGTGGGGTGCGGGAGTGTACCTGAGCAATGTCCGCATTGCCGGAGTGCTGTCCGTGGCTGCTGCGGGTCTGAACTCAGGAGCTCACACTTGCCTGTGTCTGTTCACAACTTGGTGTTCACGCTCCTTTGTCAAGAGGATCACCTATCTTCTAAGGACCTCTCTGTCAGGCTCAGTCCAAAGAGAATAAAGTCTCAATTTTGGAACTAGTGATTTCTAACATAGCAAGAAGCAGTAAGGGGAAAATTTCCAAATAGACAGACAGGTAGAATCTGGGAGACTAAGTACACTGATGCCTGTTATACATCTAAAAGAGAGTCCCTTATAGATTGCCAAGAAATTGTCCTCCTGTACAGTCTGTAAAGGAGTGTGCAAACTTAGACATGCCATGAAGAAAAAGATAAATCTGAACAGGCACTAGGCGGGTATTGTGTGACATAACTTTTCCTGAGGAGTCCAACTTGGTGAACCCTGAGTTCTGTTGGGGTTACTTATAGGAATATGGGCAAAGGGTCATTTACAGGAGCAGAAATAACTCAAAGACAGCTGTACCCCCAGGGCCTTCCCCATCCTGGGTCAGAGCTCACAAAACCTGGGAACAGTTAGAGAGTGTCTTTCCCAAGTGACTCAGTTGGTCTAAACCTCTTCCAGGCGGCTCAGCTGGTTCCTGTTCCTGCAAGGCTTTGCTGGTCTCAGGAACTTGCTGAAGCTAGCTAGTTGTTTTGAGTTGTTTACCTTGAAATCTTGGAGGAAACTTACACAGCAGGGAGCTGCTTATTTTTCCAGGCACTCTCCTCATCTGCTTGTTGTTGAGAAGACAGATGTCAAAGCCTAGTCTTTCAATAAATGTTAGTCCCTGTCTCCCTTCATCCAACTTCCTCTTTAACCATTGAGCCAAAAGTAGTCCATTCATTACCTTTTATAACCTTTTGTTTACATTTGTATTTTTCCTCAATACTCAAACAAACAAACAAAAAAAAAGAAAACAAGTAAACAAACAAATTTACTATAAGCAGTGTCTGATCATTTTCTAACATCTAGCGTCCAGATGTCCTCTTTAGAGAAAGCAAGGTTATTTTGAGCAGAAAGCAAGTTATTTTGAGGAAGTGGCAGGGACCATGAGTGGAGAGGTAGAGATTGGAAACGGTGGGGTGAGTATGCAGCGTTCAGTGAGGACAGCACATGTGTAAGAGCCCTGACAGAGTCATGTCTGAGAAATGGTGGCAAATAGGCAGAAGAGAGGTTAGAGAAAAGCTACCAGAAGGAACGGAAAGAAGTCAAGGGCTTTACATGTGTTCCAAGCAGCCCCAAATTTTTAAGTCACCACAACTCCTCCCCACTGAATCCTACATATCAAAATATCATAATGATAATGCATGCTACTGATTGGGAAAACCAATCAGATGGGCAAGAAAATGCCCTCACAGTAAGGCCTCATTGCTTCCTGCCTCTAGACTCTGAGAGACTGGATGACATGGTGGTGGAGTGGTGAGCTGTGAGAAGACAAAGTAATTAGAGTGTACACAAGAGAGTTTCATGTCTGTACAAAGGAGCAAAAATGTTAGGATGAATCTAACATTCGTAGGATATGGGGCATTGGGCCTTTCAGAAAGTGTGTGAAATAATACCTTCTGTAGTGGACTTGGTATCATAGTCAAGCTGCCAGATGTTTTAATTGTTGGCAGTACCAGTAAGGCACAAGCTAGGGAATGGAAATCATGGTTTGGGGACTACTGCCTAGAAATGATACCCACACTGAAGTGGAGATCCAAAAATGAAGCATGGGACTTAGAGTCAGAGCAATGTGACTTTGTACAAGTTTGTTCTCTCTTCCCACTGTGAAGAATAATATCTGATATATTGGTGCCCAGCATAGGTTGTTGTGATTGCTAAGGAAGATGTTATACATGGAACCTGAAACCACAAAAATAACGTAATCTATTACCCGAGGTATCTAACTCTATTAGCAAGTGATTTTCAATTAAGCTAAATGTTACTCTTCATCATTTCAGCATTAATCCAGATGCCCAATGAATATGCCCTGTTCTAGGTGATAGATAGTGAACTCAGGATTAGACAACCAATTAATTTGTAATTTGCATACTGTGCCAAATAATAGGATAAAGTCAATAATTATTTCATAGGATAATAGATTATTTGAGGTAGGACTATAAAATATGAATATCTAATTATGTAAGATATAAAAATTATGTTTCTCCCTAAATGTTCTATGAAATGGCATAGAGTGCATCTCTATCCTGACTGTGGAGTTATGCCAGAAATCAAGATGTTTACTGTTTTTTGAGAGTATCATTTTCTTAGGTCTGGTTCTAAAGGTACAAAACAGCAGTTTAGATAAAATAAACATGAAATTTATCTTCTCATAGCTGCCTTTGATTCTGACCCTGGTCTTTTTGTTTCTTTCTCAATATTCGATTCAAACTATGGTCCCACCCATCTTTGCCAGTTGAAGGAAGCCAATTGAATTTTTGTGTGGGGAATTTCATGTGCTAGAGTCATCCTCTGGATATCTCATAAGTTTTTTCTTCTACTCCAATTTATTCCCCCAGCCTTTGTTTCTTATAAGCGGAAAATTTGGTCAAGAATTTCTTCCCCCAGCCTTTGTTTCTTATAAACTGAAAATTTGGTCATGGCTTACATGTGTGGTTTTGGTGGCATCTGGTCATGCCAGGATTTCTACTATTTGTGGTGTCAAAGGTAATGGTGATGGGGAATTTCATACAGTTGGGATTCCCCTTATAACCTACAGATAGTCACTGGAGACTGTGCATCCTGTGGGGATTCAATTCCCTGTTGACGTATCTATAGGTCAGTTGGTGCTACAATCAATTATTTCTTTTGGAAGTTACAAAATGGTGGTCTACTAATTGTAATGTTTCTTGTGCATTTTTAACTGGCTAAAAATCTCTACAAAGTTTTCTTATATCAACTCTGATAAGGCACAGATTCTCTCATAATGTGCAAGTACCCTTTACTTCTCAGTATTTGGAACAATGTGCTAGTGTAATTGTACCTTCTTCAATGGCATTATGTTCTTATTTTCTGGTTTGAATCCAGTTATATACAAATTGTTCAGTATGAAGCCATCACTTGAAGAGATTCCATTTGGAGCATATATTTGGCCCTTTTGCCAAAAGGCCCTCCTCATGATACAGCTGTGTTCTTTTGTGTTTTAGTCAATCACTGCTTTTTTTTCCCCTCTGTACAAGATGATAATCCAGGCTTATATATTTTTGTCTTCTATAAACTTTTACATTAATTACTAAACTAGTATTTTCAACTCTTCTTGGGTGGAAGCAAGATGTACCAACCCTCTCAGCCTCCTCTGACTAGGAGTCAGTACTTATTGAGTCTTCTTATATGAGAATCCCATGGTTGATATCAAAGCAAATTTGGTTCACATCTCCTGGGCATACTTAAAACCTAATCATATAGAGTAGTTACAAACATGTACATGGTAGAAAGAGACATTCTTATACAAGGGGGCAGATTGTCCATCTAAGGAATTCGGGTGAGAGAGGAAATTCTTTATCCTAAAGGAATAGGGGGAAAGAGGAACTGCAAAAATGGAAGATGGCTGGGAAACAGAGATTTAAAAGTCTTATTCGTGAGTGGGCAAAGGCTAGTCTGATGAGAGGATAGGTGGATTTTTCCATTTATCATCAAGGAACTCATAGAGGATACATGGGAAGGTACACCAGAGTCCAGTCATAAGAGGTATAGAAACCTGATGGCAAAATGTTTAGCTTTATCCTGGAGCAAATGATAACCAGTGAGACGCTTGTTGTTTGTTTCTTGGTTTTTAATTTAAACAGATAAATGACTGACTAATCACATGACTATGGAAGGATTCTTATAAAGTCCTTTCTCTCTTGTGAGCCATCAAAGGGGACATTTCATCATGCAGTAAGTGAGCTAGATGCTGAATGCTGAGTAACCTTGCAGTAGTTGGTATAGTGACTCAAGCACCAGGATACTAAGTAGTCCTATAATTTGTGTCTCGCACACCAACAGATCATAAGAAACTTTCAGTGCCACTTTATAATCAGGGTTGCTTCCATTGTCCCCAGCCATGAGAAATTCCAATGCCTCCCAGATAACTGTTTCCCAAGCATGAAAGTCATTTCTTCATGGGTTGCAATTCAAATTCTAACATATTTATATTTATACCTCGGAGTAGTATTTGTACACTGAGTTTTAGCTATATAAGGTACAGCAGAAAAGCAAATACCTAAATAACCAAAATGCTCCTGAAGATACAAAGACTGTAAAACCACACAGTAATAACACACCATATGTTCCTTGTAAAGTTACTTGCTGGGTTGTTGAACACTGATTGGAACTTTAGTTTCTCATCTTAATTGTGGTGACTTGATTGAGAATGACCCCATAGGTGCATATGTTTGGATGCCTGGTGCCCAGCTGGTGGACCTATTTGGGAAGGATTAGGAGGTGTGGTCCTGTTGGAGAACTTGTGTCACTGGGAGCGGGGTTTGAGCTTCCCTGTTAGCTCTCTTTCTCTTTGTCTCATGCCTTGGATCAGGATGAAAGCTCTAGGCTACTAGTAGCTTTACACCCTGTTTGCCTGCCCACTAGTGTCATACTTCCCACCATGAAAACTGAAACTGTAAGCAGGCCCCAGTAAACTGTTTCTCTTATGAGATACCTTTGTTATGGTGGTATTGCAGAGCAATAGAAAAGTAACTAAGATATATGTGCATATACAAACATATATATATGTATATATATATATATATATATATATATATACATATATATATGATAAAACAAACTATTAGGATCTAAACAGTAAATGTTCTCTCCTAGGTGTAGCAGAAAACAGACTATTAAATATGAAGCTGGAATATTAAAATTATTTTAAAGACATTCTTTGTGAAGAAAAGAAACCTCAATGACACTAAACAGGTGTTTAGATTTTGAAAGTCATGCATAGAACAGATTCTATATAGGATTGTGACATATATCATAAAATCTGAAAAAATATGTTGGTATTTCAATAGGTAAATTGTTCTATCCCTTCCCCTTGAGAACTGGCAGCCAAACTGGGGGAAATAAGTAGAATCATGTATAGAATTTTCCAAAAAATTTAATTTAAAATAGTGGGGGCATGGTCCCTTCCATTGTGAAAGTTACCTTCAAGTGGAATATTCTAAAAAAATTCTGTAAACTGTCAACTCTAAAACAAAAATGAGTCAAATACAGTCATAAATTTTAAGGAAATCAAAGATAGAGTAGTAGCGAGAAGAAAGAGAAGGAAAATAATTGAGGAAGGAAATACCATTTAAACAGATTTTGTAGAGGTAACTAGCCACGTGAAAAGGAAAGGCAGACAATTCCAGGCAGAGGGAAGTGCCTGTCCACAGCACGAGGGGAACAAGGTCATTCACGGAGTGAAGCTGAAAGAAGCTATGCCCAGAGACCAGACAGCCAAGCCGCTTAGCAGGAAGGAATGGCGTCACCCCAAATGCTGCCAGGACCTGAAGACTCTGGAGAAGTGTGTCTACAGCACGCTGGTTGCCAATAGAAGAAGTTAAGATATCAACCAAACCATTTATGAGAAGTGTTCATTCTGGCCGAAACAGATTTAGAGCACGGCACTTAATCGCTGTCATTAGCTTGTCTGTTCACAACACCCCTAAAATAAAGGCAGCAAAACATGGAGGACATAATTTTGTTCAACCTGTCCCTTACTTAGAATATTAGAATGTCCAATAGATAAGAGCAGAGATGTGAAAGAAGAGAAAAAAAGATATGCTTGTTTCTTTTTGTTAGTCTTGTATGAAGGTGGTAACTCAGAGACCTAGAGAGAATTTTCAGGAAAATCTAAGCAGCATGTCCAGCTCTACAAAATGTAAGCAGCCCTACTGGTCAACCTGTGTTTCCATAGACAGCACGCACACACACACACACCCCACATGAGAATCACATGAGAAGTATATGTGTTGGGGTTAGGGGAGTTAGTAGACACAGCTCTCCCAGGAAATAGTAATTATTTTTTCTTTTTACTATTTGGAGAACTTGTTCAAAGAAGACTATTGTGCTTTTGCTTTTATTTCCTTTTTTTTTTTTTTGGTTTTACTTTAACTTTTTGAGTTTTATTCTGAAACATCTTGTTAAGTGTTCTTTGCTCTCACGGCATTTGCTTGCTGGCCCTGGATCCATCGATGTCCTGCGCCCCTTCCTCCCCTTGGGTTCTCCTCTCCTGCTGACATCCCGCAGCCCATTGCTGAAGTGCTGTGATCTTTTTTGACTTTGGAGCCCATGGGAAATCTAGGCTTTTCACAGTCTCTTCTTGTCTGAGACCCTGACCTCGGAGGAGCTGGACCCCAATAAGTCTTAGACGTAGAAGGCTGAACACGCAAGGCTTGGATGTACTTCCCTTGGCTTTTTCACATCTTCTGTGCAAGTAAATTTTTTTTATGTTTTTAATTTCAATTTCTTATTTATTTGCAGAGAGGAACTTGTGCATAGAAATTGGTTCTCTTCTCCTACCATGAGTGTCTGGGGACGGAGCTCAGTTTGTCAGGCCTAGTGCTTTTACCTTTACCTGCTGTGCTGCCTTGATGACCCTGCACATAGATTCCTACCCATACTTTAAAAAAATGTTCCTGTGGGCTGGTGTGTTTTATCATTAACGGAAGGAAATTAAAATATATGAAACTGGAGATAATGCCATGTTAATATGTTAATGCCTATTCCTTTGTGCTATGAGTCAGCATATAAGATGATTTTTTTTCTTCCCAGTAAAATAGCTAACAAGAATTAGGATAAGGGAGTAAACGGGGTAGTGGGGTGTTTCCATGCCAAAGCCATTACATATGGCTTTGTGAATTTCAACAATAAGTTTATCTGGCATGTAGGGTTCAATTCACTCAGTAAGCATTCTCTGCTTCCATTAGAATGCCCCAATTAAACATAAGTATGTGCCTTTGGGTTATTATGATTAATAGTCAATATAATAAAGAGCAATGGTGTCTTCTAAAAATTGATATTTCCTACAAAAATAGCTTTAAATAAAATATCTATTGTGAGTTTAAAAGTAGCTTTTCATTTGTCCCTTTTTCTTCATTTCCATATATTTCTTATTAATCAGCAGACTATATCACAACATAATTTCTAGATAAAATGTATTTTCTCCTTTTAAATACTTTGATATTCTCATCTGTTTTTATGGCATGTTACTGCATGTCTCCAGAGGCACAAAGCATTTTTATTTTCAAGTAAATTTATATTAGTTACAGTATCCAGCTGGTTTAGATATAGGATCATTTCCTGTTGGTACCGTTTCCAGGACAATTCTTTTTTTTTTCTCCTCACAAAAATGAAAAATGTAATTTAACAAAGATATCCTATAATTGCCTTCATATCTAGCAAGATATCTAGCAAACTGAATACCTGATTTTATTTAAAACATCTGTCTATATAATATCTAGCAATTGTCTAAAGCTACACCATCCACGGGAAACACAGCTGCTGCTATTTTTATTTAATTTATAGGGAACCAACAAAAATGTCCCCTTAATATTGGTCCTCTGCTGTTTTATTACATGCAAGGTATTTTCATAAATGAGAATAACTTACCTTTTGGGTGCTTAGAATTAATTTAGTCTCTTTCAAATCAGGAAAGACTATTAGCCACTGTTTTAGTGTCAGGATGGAAACATTCCAGCATTACATATATATGTGTGTGCCCTATAAATAGTATGTGTACATATCTAGCAATACATCATAATAAAGGGGCATCATGCTGTTCCATTCATGTAACCAATCTTGCACTAGAGGTGCATTTTAATTGCTAGACTTCTTAATGTTGTTTGTGTGCTTTTACTTATAGCAAAAGTATAAATAACGTCTTCTACTGTGAAGCCTTTCTACTGATTATAGCAATCAATTGATGTTTTGTTACTTGCTTTCTTGCATAGAGCAAGGTGAAGTGCTACAAAAGCTCTTTGTCATAGTCAGGGTGCTGAATGTTATATAGGAGAAAACCCATTTGTAAATTCTATTTATTGCATATGACCCTTGAAGCCTAAAATTAAGTGTTTAACTTTTACTAGATTGTATCAATTTCGACTTAGCCGACTGTAATAACAACAGACACCTAGGCTTACGATATGTGCATAAGGAGAAGGCTTACCTTTTCCAGAGAAATAATCAAAAGATTCCCTTTTGGAACACCAGGCATATGAAAGGGAAATGGTTAGGGTCCCCCAGTGACACACTGTTATGATTGACAGGAAAAACCAACATGCCTGCCACCTGAGACATCTTGTTCAGGAACTTTCTGAAGGGTAGTAAATTGGTGTTGGCACAAACACACAAAAAATAAAATGACTTGATTCAGCACTTTTCAGTTCTAAATCCCCAAACACTAAAGAAAGAAGTAAATATTCATCAAATGATCAAAATTTATATTGATTTTTATTCTACATTAGCAGCTCAAAGTGGAGATTCTTGACAGGGTGGATGTCGGCTTGAATGATTCTCTTTGAAATGAGGATATAGGCTCTGAGCTGAGGGCTACCATGCATTCCTGAACTATAGGCCCTGATTATGGGAGCCCTAGGAGGCTGAGTTTTCAGAAGAAAGTATAAAGACACTCTTGTTTGGTTCTGTTTTGATAACTAAATTGTTATTATTAGTATGTAAAATAATTCTTGTTGCCCCTGCCTCCCCCAAACTCCCCAGCCCCTGTCTCCAGTTAAAGAGGACTATTCTACAGAAATTCAATGGAACTGAAGTAAAGACAACTATTCTATAGAAATTCAGTGGAACTGAAGTTTGGTAGTAGCCACAGACTTAGTAGGGGCATTTGCCAACCTAGCAGTACCAAGGGAGGAGCTGCTAGCCCTGCAGACTCAGGGAGTCCTGACTGGATCTTCACAATGTACATTTTTAACGTTTAGTTTCTGGAGGAGAATAAAGAGTTTTCTGTAGGCTGGTGCGGAAGGCAGGGATTAGGCTCCTGCTGCAGAATGTAAACACAGACTCGGCGCATCTGTCACAGCACAGAGATCTGCTAGGGGAACAGTAATGGAGAAACATCGAAAATTCTAATCATCCCCTCCAGTCCACACCTTGTAATCACACTTCCCCCACCATAGCTCATGACATAAAATGCTGAATTTTTAATGAGTTTAACCGCTTGCATTACAAAAAGGAATGCTTGAACAGTGGGTGAAGGGCCTATGGGCGCGATGGTGTGTCACGCTGGTTTTTGTCTGTGAGGTGGAGGTGTTCTTTGTTGGATTAATAAACACCCGATATGTCATTAAAAGGGAGGGGAAAGACATTTTCTTTATACATAAATGCAAAAGAAATCATGGAAATAGTGTTAATGTTAATTTCCCCACATTGTTTGAATATTTCCATTTAACAACTCTCCTTGAAAGTACAGCTTTAACATTAAATTTTCTAAATATTATACTGAACGTTTTTAATGATCTGTAAACAAGTCAATAAGAATAGAAATGATCACCTAAAGGTCTATAATATCGTTTCTCTGTCTTTTATATAAAGATACAAGAACTATCACTAACCCTCCCTCAGGCTAGGTTTTCTGGAGTGACAATATAAACTGTTGTATACTGTTGTATTCCGTCAGGATATGCAATGATATTTACTAAAAAAAAAAAAAAAAAAACTATTCAAATAGTTGAACATTTTAAACTTTCACTTAGTGTTTATCACATTTCTTTTTCTTTGTGTTCCTGTGTAGATGTGTGCAATGCTCAGATAACAGCTTTTAAGATTTTATTCTCTCCTTCTGTCATGTGATTCCTAGCTCTGAACTCCAGGCAGCAAACTTGGGCAAGTGCTTTTATACATTGAGTTCTCTCTCTGGCCCTCTTGTTCATTCGCGCGCGCGCGCGCGCGTGCGTGTGTGTGTGTGTGTGTGTGTGTGTGTGTGTGTGTGTGAAGTTTTAATTTTTTTTATCCAATGATAAAATAACATGCTATAAAATGTACCAATTGTTACCTTGGCACACTTTGAAGGATTTTATGAGTCTGAGTTTCTATTGCTCCATGGCCTAAAACAGCTCTGGAAGGAAAGAGCCTATCTCATCTTATACTTCCAGACAACAGTCAATCTCTGGGCAATCGGGACAGGAATTCATCCAAGCTGGAATCTAGAGGCAGGAGCTGAAGTAGAAGCCATACAGAGGAGCATTGCTTACCGCTTGCTTCTCATAGTCTGCTCCGCCTGCCTTCCTAAAGCGCCCAGAACCACCAGCATAGGTAGGTGGTCCACCCACAGTGAGCGGTGATGGCTACCGTAAATCATCAATCAAGAAGAGGCACCACAGGCTTGCCCGCAAGCCAGTAGGATGAGAGCAGTTTCTCAATGAGGTTCCCTCTTTCCAAATGCCTCTAGTACACACCAAGTTGGTTTAAATCTAGCCAGCATGAGCTACCTAATAAAATTATAATTGATAAAGTAAAACGCTGGATCACAGGCATACAGGAGCTGCCTTGACTGTTAACATTGCTAAGTGTCTCAGGCTCTATGCTTGGCTTATTGTTATTCTAATTAAGAATATCTACATATGATAAGAATTCTGTTGGCCACAGATGCTAACAGCAAATGCTTATTGTGCTGGAATCTTGCTTCTCAATTGGCCAGGAGCTTAAACCAGACAATGGATAGAGCATTGACTGCCCTTCCTTAGGTCCTTAGTTCAATTCCCAGCAACCACATGGTGGCTCACAACCATCTGTAATGGGATCAGATGCCCTCTTCGGGTGTGTCTGAAGACAGCAACCGTGTACTCATATAGATAAAATAAAAAATAAAATAAAATAAAATCTTAAAAAATTCCCATGCTTGTCCATAGTGTGCCTCCGTGCAACCCTCTGCCCCCCACCAGACTTCGGTCCCTTAATCCTGAGGGTTACAGACAGCTGAAAACCATCTGTAGCTGCTTCCATGCTGTGTGAGGTCAAAGACCCTACTTACTGATGGATCAAAAGCCTGGTCTGAGGGAGCATGCAAGGGTCTGAGCTTGGAGATTGGAGAGTCAACATTTGGGAAGAACCTGGAAGAGATGATATCATTACTCAAGATAGCAAAGCTTGTTCAAGGAATCAAGCCAGTAATAGATTATTCTGACCAAGATTAGCACTTCTCTATCATGAAGTGTCTGATGATGACCCATGGTGAAAGTAAATTGTTAAAACTTAAGGTAGAATCTGACAAAGATTTAATTTGGGTATGTAAATTTTAGAGGGTCAGGATACATTGTCCCACTGTCAGGTATATCGATTACATCCTGCTTGTAGTGGAACAAGTTCCTTTAGTCTGAACCTTTAGCGCCACCAGGTCTTAGGTACAGCATTTTTTTTTTTTATCAACTTAACTTTGAGTTTAGGAGTGAGAGCTCACGTACTATAAAAAGAGTATTTTCATGGTTAATACTAATGTTATGGCAAAACATAAAAGAATGACTTGAAAAAGGGAATAAATTTAAAGGAAATCAGCACGAGGTTATCATTACAGAGTATGTGTGAGGCAAACAGTGTCTGAAAGAAAACAGTGAATTAATCTAACCGCAACTGAGGTGCTAGCCGCTAACAAGCTTAACGTAGCTTTGTAGTGTTATTAGGATGTCTGTGATTTGTCCTTCTTGGCATGACACTGGCTCATACTTAGAATCTAATGGGGAGGCCTCTAAGACCAGAATCATGGTAGGTCCTTTTAAAAAGTCTATGCTATTCCCCTTTCTGTTTTATTACCAATTATGTCATCATCATCATCATCATCATCATCATTGTCACCATCATCATCATCATCGTCGTCATCATCATCATCATCACTTGGTTATACTTTACTGCTGAGTTTTTGAGGCCATGCATATAGTCAAAAATTAGCCATTTTTTCTTTTAACCACTAAGGTCAGCTAAGACTCTTTAAGGAGAAGCCTTGTGGCTCTTTTAGTTTTCTTTTACTTGTACCATCTTCCCTTGGAAGCATTGAAGACAGTTCTCTGGGCTTGCCCTTCTCTTTCTAGACTGAAGGATGTATTTATAACATTTATCTGTGTTATAATACTTGAAACCTGACAAGGACTTCTAATAATCTTCCACATTGTTAAGTTTCAGTTCTCTGATGAGAAATTCAGTAGAAACCATAATTACTTTATTAGAACACATGCTTCTGTAAACCTATACTATCATTAATTTTCAACTTTCATAAAAAATGTTGCAGCATACTTTAACTTTGGTTTTGTACTAATCTGTTTTGTTTTAGTTTGGAATAATCATTTTCCTTAGAAAAAAATCTTTTTAATATATTTTCATCTTCTTAAGATGAGAAACTTTGTCGTTTTCTTTTTTAAACCAAACATTTACTCTATAACTTTTTTTTCTATTTCAAGGTTCTTATCTGATTTAGTTCCTTAAAATTTTTAGAAAACATTTCATTTTAAGTAAAATATTGAAAAAAACATGCAAAAATGTCAACAGTTGGGAAATATTTTTTAAATCAATAAATTTAAATGAACCAATTTGTAGAGAATATAATCCTATTATAGCAACTGTTTTTGTAACAAAGGATCCTCAACAATGCTTCAGAGAAATCCCAGACATGCCCGAAGAAGTTATCAATGAGGGACAGGACAGAGGTACAGTCTCCAGAGTCCCTCTAAGCAGCCTAAGTAGTTTTCCTAAACCTTTAGGGACCTCATCAAACGCAGTGGCACATACAGTTAGTTAATCTCGGCTCTCAGATCGAGGACGCAGAGGCCGATCTCCATGAGTTTGAAGCCGGTCGGGTTTACATAGTGAGTTCCAGGCCAGCCAGGGCTATCTAGTGAGACTTAGTCTCAAAACAAAATTTTAGGTAAACTTGACTCAGAACTAATTAGGATTCGTGGCTTTGATGCAGAAGAGAATTTCAAGACTAGCCAGTATTAAGCAGAGTTTGTTTAATGAAGATACAAGGATGCAGGTTAAGAGGGCTGTGGTGGCGCACACCTGTAATCCCAGCACTCTGGGAGGCAGAGGCAGGCGGATTTCTGAGTTCGAGGCCAGCCTGGTCTACAGAGTGAGTTCCAGGACAGCCAGGGCTATACAGAGAAACCCTCTCTCGAAAAAACCAAATCGAGGGAAAGAGAGAGAGAGAGAGAGAGAGAGAGAGAGAGAGAGAGAGAGAGAGAGATTGATTTAGAAGACACACCAGAAAACATGGCAATGGACTTCTTTAGGAGAGTAGCCAAAATTAATGCTAATGTTCTTAAAAAGCTAAACCCATCAAGAGATAGGGGGAAAAGCTAAACCCAGCAAAAGATAGGGGGTTGCTTGGTCCACAAGGTGGATGTCTCAGCTGACCTTCAGTCTATGGAATCCCTAAGAAACAGAATCCAATGCCAGTGAAGGAATGGACGTGCTAGCAAGGCCAGGGAAGCAGGTAAAGGACAAAAGCTTCCTTCTCCCGTGTCCTTACATATGGCTTCCAGCTGAAAGTGTGGCCCAGATTAGAAGTGTGTCTGGCCACCTCAAGACCCAAATTAAGGCCCGTGTCTTCCCACCTCAAGATCCGGATTAGAAGTGGATCTTCCTACTTCAAATTGAGCAAAAGAAAGCCCTGAGAAGTTCGCCCTCTCTTTCGGGGTTTTGTTTTAGATAAAGTCAAGTTGACAATCAGGCAAGCCATCACACTGAGCTCCACTCCAAGGGGCAGGAGCTGTGCAAGCATAGGTGGGCTCTCCATGAGATGACAGTCCCAGCCTGGTGAAGAAGGGGGTGGAGAAGCCCACAGCCATCGCATGCGGCTTCCTTGGCTCTGTTATGCCCAGAACAGTGTTTGCGTTCCCTAACCTGCATCCTCCAGTAAGCGCCCTTTACTCTAAGCTCTTTATTCAAATAAGCTCCAGTCACCATCCTGACTGTACTATGTCCTTTCATGATGTGGGGCCCTTAAAGAAATCAGTGATTCTGCATCTGGAGATGGCTTCACCTACCAAAGTCATACTTATCGCCTCAGTTCTGGCTCAGACACCCCCTCTGTTGGCTGTGCTGCCTCTCCTCTGCCTTCAGGTAGTTGCTTTATTTCCGATTAGTGTCACTTGGCACAGGCCTTTACCTTTTATGCTGTACTCCCTTAGAGGGAGAGAATGTGTTTTGTCTTCCTTCTACCCACAGCAGCTGTAGTTCCTCAGCTATAATAAACTCTCAGCAAACGTACAAGTGACAATTGGTTGGGTGGACAACGCACGTCGTCAACAATTACTTGTCTAATGCTAGTCTTGGTCCAGACACGAGCAAGGTGCTTAGAATGTAAAATTTCAAGGGTGCAGACACAGCTACTTCTAATATTTGATATTCAAAGACAGTCCAAAACTATACCAAACACCAAAGTAAGAAGTTTACATATACATGTGTTCTGTAGGTCAGTAACCTGGTCTTAAAATAAAGAAGGCACTGTTCCAACGGTGCCATTGAGAAAAGACTCTATGAGAAATAGCATGTTGGGTGCAAGCTGAAAGGTAAAACATTATCAAAAGAATATTCTAGAGACAGGGAATAATACATGGGAAACTACAAGACAACAAATCCCCAAAATTTGGAATGTTTAAAGAATTAAAGAAGGCAAATATAATTAAAGAAGGCAAGAATATGGCCACTAGGAGGGAGAATGTCAAAGGTCTAGCCTAGGCAAGGAATTGCTTAGCCTGCAGGGGAAGCTTGTTTCTTGGGTCTGAGGGAGCCAGGAGGGAGCCAGCTCATGTTATAAGGAAACACGACCACTCTTGACAATGTCAGTGCAAACAGTTGGAGGGATAGAAGTGATTGGCAGGAGATACATGCTGGATAATAATTCTTATAACATAAGTAAGATGCAATGAAGACTTGAAGGAGGCCATAGTAATGCCAGCTCAGAGAGACAGGCACTACACTGTGGAGGATGAATTCCTATCATAAGGGTTGACTCATGGGGACGGAAGACAGAAGTCAAGATGACCATTTAGCTTTAGCTAGTTTTGTTTTTGTTTTTGTTTTTTTGTTTGTTTGTTTTTTAACAAGCAAGGATCAAGAATGGGAAGAATCAAAGCATTCGGAGAATTGGAGGATGCAGAGTTCTGTTTTAAACGGTGGGACCTAAAGCAATCTACACCGGGTGACTGGTGTAAAGCTGGGGCGGGGCGGGGTGGCTGAAGGCATTGCTCTCTAGATGACACTTAAAGCAATACTTAAAACTACGAAGAAAAGAACCCAGCCCAAGCTCTGCACACCAGTGATCTTCGCTGTGACACAACACGATCAGCTGGGGACAGTTTATACAGCAAGTGAGGAATGCTACGAGTTCCACTCCAGTTTCAACCGTGGCCTCTGAGTTCGTATTTAAATCCCACGATTCCTACAAGATCAGAGATCTTCCTCTGATTGTCCCGCCAGGATCTCTCTCCAGCCCAGTTCACTCGCTGGAGTCTCCTCAACATTTCTGCAACCTGGAAATGAAGAGGCACACCCACCACTGAAGTCTCGTTCTTTCTACTTAAGAAAAAAGTTCCAATCCCATTTATAACTTATATTTAACATCTATCAGGCTAAGTTTCCATATGTAAAATACAGGGAAGTTTTAAAGTGCCCACGGTTATCCTAGATGACAATTAAAACTCTTTTATTCAGAGAAATAGTGACACTGATTTTAAAAATGATATTTTCTTCAAAACCGTCTCCTACAAGGTTATGTTTGGATTAAAGTATAGCAGTAGAAGAAAAAGAAAAAAAAACCCTAAGAGAGTCTACAAATCTATTAAGGGATTTACAATGGCAATGCCACTCAATCTTAGCCAAACAAACAGACAAACACACACACACAAACAAAACCCCTGTGTAGTTCTGCTTTCATCAGCACATCTTGAATGAATTAAAAACAGAAGTAGAAGCGGAGACGAGCAGGAAGGGTCTGGGATGTCCAGTCATCTGCTTGTAGTGAAGGGAATTTTCTATGTGAGAAAGAACTTAAGTAAGAGACTAGTTATATTCCGAGTTGTTGTCTGGACTCTTTCACACACTGCTGTTGTTAGGATGTTTCATCTGTACACAGAAGTGGCTGTGGACCACTAGGGGATGAAGGCTGACTATTTTTCGGAGTGGTGATAAGTCCCTGTTCTGTCTTCTTTATGAACCTTTTTGTGAACAGCAGTGCGCACTGGTGAGATCAGTGCCCAGAGTGAGCAATGGCCCAGCACATTATTTAAGTTGTCAGAAGCCTCCACAAGTGCGTTCCTAATGGCCCAGATGTTTTATTCTAATGGGCTTTCCACAGAGTACCCAGTTGTTCTGAAATTCTTTGACTATTGTTTACTGCCTCTGTCATCTTATGTGTCTCAGAAAAATTTGACGTAAGCTTTTAAAAAGGATTTATTTATGTATGTGTGTTTGAATGTATGCTTGTATGTGTGTGTATGTGTAAATGTATGCTTGTGTGTGTGTGTGTGTGTGTGTGTGTGTGTGTGTGTGTGTGTGAGAGAGAGAGAGGGGGATAAGTCCAGAAGAGAGTGTTAGATTCCTCAGAGCTGGAATCACACGTTTGTGGTGTTCTGGTCTTGTTCTGTGGGTCTTGGATCCAAACTCTAACCCTGACAATTATAAAATAGGCGTTCTTCAGCATTCAGCCATTTTATAGTCCTGATAGGCTCTTTACAAAATTTTCAAATCATTGACTAGCTTATAAATAAATATATATACATATATATACATGTATACATGTATATATATATGTATATATATATGGCTCTGGAGCAATGGCTCAGTGGTTAAGAGCACTGTCTGCTCTTCTAGAGGTTCTGGGCAACTTAATATATTATATGTAGCTTATTTTGTTTTTCAAATTTGTGGTGCTTAAACTAAAATTCAAGGCTTCACCATGCGGGGTAAGGGGTCTGCCTCTGGGCTTCATTCTCACGCCCTAACATAACTTTTTTCCTTTAATTTTTGAGATTACAAAATTAGTAGAATATTGCTCCATTCCTGTCCCTTCTTCCAAACCTTCCCATACATTACACCCATAAAGTCCCACCAACACAAATGCTTAGACCTGAGCTGAACAAGGACAGCACTACATCTGCCCAAGTGGGCGGGGAAAGCCCAGGAGATCTCAGTCCTACACAAAGACCCGCAGGCAACTGAGGAATGCCGGGAGCAGGAGACGTAGTCTTCCTCAGTGAAGAGCACCCCAACTAGTTACCCAGTACCGATGGTAAGCCCTGAAAACATACATACATGCAACATTATATAGACTGAGCCGGCTATATTTAAAAATATGTCCATATATGATATATATGACATATAAGTCCATAATTCTTAATCTGATTGAATCTCTTCTTATTCAAGTCAGTTGGTTTGTGCCAAAAAATCTAGATGGGCATATAAAAACTGGCTTTGAACTTTCTGAAACTTTAACACACAACTACAGTAATTTGAACATTATCTCTTTAAATTCTCCATGGAAATTTAGAGCATCCACAACTATCTGCTTATGATTTCTAATGGTTCAGGCCCTCTACATAATCACTGTTTTATGAGACTCCTCTTTTCGCCATAGCTGAGTCTTAAAAATAAAAGCCCAGGCAAAAGGCCCTCATTGGCTCTGGAGGCTAAGAATAGAAGGTTGGGTCTGGCTTAAGTTCTCTTACGTGTTAATGAGTTCTGGTGACTACCTGATAGCAGCGCATAACTGTTTTTCTAGGAAAATACATACACAGTGGAATTAGGAAATAGTTTTACGATTAGCCAGAACTGTTAATGGATGTGTTTGATTTTGTGAAGTGTAAGTCAGCCCGTCGCAGAGAACCATGCCCTTGAAGAGATTTCATTTCCAGTCTCAGCTGTGTTCTAGGGAACCCAAAGCCATAGGGATTGTGACAGGGTCGATAAATAAACCATCTATCCCACGTGCTTCCGTGAAAAAAGAGTTCAGCATTCCTTAACCTCTAGTTGTCGTCGTCATCATCATCATCATCATCATCATCATCATCATCATCATTAATAAAAAAAGAAAGAAAAGAAGAAAATGAGCATTAATTGAAATTAATTACTTTCTTAGGTAAAATTACTTAGTTTTTTTTTTTGCAGTGAGCCCCCAAGTGTTTATTCAAGTCTACATGTAAAAAAAAAAGTCACTATACTCATGATTTAAAGTTATTAAAATGATAGTACAAACTAAAAAAATGCAATAAATGAAGTATATGCTCATTATTAAATATGCAGTAGAATTAATGGTAGGCCTTTTACTTCTCCCCAGTGAAGAAAATAAAAAGGCATTCAGAAAAGATATAAATTTACATACATGAAATATCGCAGTGTTATGAATTGGAAGGAGACTTCTTTTAAAAGGCTACACATGCCAACACAAGGAAGACTATTATTAAGGAATTTCACAGAATTTTTATGTAAAGTTTTATTGCACTCTGTTATGATCTCGGGGATAGTTTGTGATATTTACTGAGTCTTCTGAGAGTTCATTTATTCAGGTCATATTTTAAGAAAGAACTTCTAAGATTCAGATCTATAATGTAATTCTGTGATATGCCCAGCTGATCCCATTAAATCCAGCCCTGCACATGCAGTATAATGATGTGAACAATTCCCTTTCTTTAAGCTGTTACACCTCACTTGAAATGCACTCCTTCTGGACTAAAAGTGATTCTTGTTTTCTTCTCTTCCAGGCTGAGGTTCAGCTCTGCTACCTGGAGGCGCAGAGAGACGCCGTCGAGCAGATGTCCCTCAAGCTGTACAGTGAGCAGTATAGCAGTGGTAGCAAGAGGAAAGAAGAGTTTGCCGACATGTCGAAAGCACATTCGGTGGGAAGCAATGGGTAGGGGGCTATTCTTTTTGTCGTTTTAGGCTCACTATGCCACTTTTTCATCAGCATTCCTCCGGCAGGTGGTAGGCAGGCTTTCCTTCCCAGCTAGTGGACCAGGAAAAAGCTCAGTCAAGTGTTGGAGCTGAGAATTGTGGGTTTTATCAGTTTCTACCATCTAAACCAAGACGTCTGACTTCTGTTACTGTCTGTAAAAGACAGCCTTGTGCTTTAGGAGTGCTTTTGAGACTGTGTTTTGTCCAGAATATTGATCTTTTTTCTTCATAGATTATTTTCAAAATTTATATCCACCTCCCTTTTTAACATCACAGTTTGTGTTAAAGCTTGTTTATGGAATTTCTGAGTACCAGAACTTGGAAGAACATAAGATTGAGATCTACTAATGGCTTAGAGACTGTGGTTTAGCCACCTACTTTCACACCAAGTCAGCTGGAATTATAGACTAGTTGTTGACTTTATTTTCAAATATTTGGGTAGGGTCTCATGTAATTCAGGCTGGACTTGAGCTCAGTGAATAGCAGTGGCTAAACCTGAACTCTTGATTCTCCCACCTCTACATCCTGAGTGCTGAGGTCACGTGCTACTGTGCTTGGACGGACTGACTGACCCCTGTGATGCTGATACGGTGTTAAAGGAGGTAACAGCACCTGTGAGTGATCCGGGAACAATTTCATTCAGCCCGAGATCTATGGTTCCACTTAGAAACAATTAGAATAGTCTTCAATAGCTGTCATGTCTTTAGATATTTCTGAATGTCTATAAAGCTATACAGATGTTGTCCAGTGCTTTTATATTTCTCTGTTTTCTAACTCAATTCTAATATTGATCATTAAAGAGCAAAAGTAAAGATGAAGTTAAATTATTTCATATTTTAATAAGCATTCATCTTTTTCACTTTTATATTGGGCTGGGCAACAAGAGATAGACATTCTTCTCTGTGGTTGCATTACATGTTTGTAGTATGATATAAACATGTGTAAATAACACTGCCCAGAATATTCCCCAAAATATTCTGCAGCAGAAAAGAAGCCTTTTTTTTTTTTTTTTTTTTTTTTTTGTCTTTTTTGAGACAGGGTTTCACTATGTACTTCTATCTTGGAACTCACTACATAGACCCAGGCTGGTCTTGAACTCACAGAGATCCACCGGCCTTTGCCTCCCAAGTCTTGGAATTAATGGTGTGCCCCACCACACCTGACTTGCATTTATTTTTTGAAGTACTTTGGTTTTTAATGGATTTACAAGCCTCATACAATGTTGAGGGTTAAATTAGCCCATAGATTAGAGATTATGTCCTATTATAAAAAAAATTCAGGGCATAAGAATATAAGATACATATTAGAGGCATAATTTTGTTTAGAGATGAGAACAAATAATCCATATGATATTTTCTACACACAAGACCTGTTATCTCTTTAGTTGACTTGCACTACTTGACTCGGTAGACTCAGAATTTTTCTATTCACTGGAGGGTAAGAACAGCCGCCATCGAGAAGGGAAAAGTTAAATCTCAGAGCAGGAACAATCGCTGCTTGGAGGCCTGAACGTGCTCTAAGTTCCCAAAGTGCCCGAGCAGTCTCCGGTGTGCATGCAAGCTCGGACTTTAGGTCACGTTGTCATGTTTTCTAAAAGCCCCGGGACTGAGCAGCACCCCGTGCTTCTGACCTCAGATTCCAAGGGCCCAACCTGCGTACACACTCTGAGCTCTGAACATCATAAATCTACCCTGGGAACTGCTTAGTTAGCAACAAGCATTGTTCTGGCATGTGGGAGTAGGTGGACTTTCCTGATAGCCTTTGTTCGTGCTCCTTAGGGCTCTGAAGGCTGCTCATTGTGCAGAAATTTAAGAGCACACTGAAGGAGAGTCAGCTATTTAATTGTAAGAACAGAAACCCATACTGCCTTGTGGCCCCTGTTGACACACAGAAAAGCACTGTTCGAGAAGTCCCTGTGGGTGAGGTTATCTGAGGCGTCTTGCCCCCCCAAGACTCTGCTCCCACAGTCAAATCTGTAACTCAGAAGCTTTAAAAACACAGCCTTGTAAAATTATTTATTCCAATGATAGATAAACCTCATTAACCATTACATACCATACTGAGTATAGTTTCTGATAAGCAGACGTGGGAATAGCATGGGCTTTGCAGGGTCTATATTGCAAATGCACATATCCAATAGGCTAAAGAGGACATCCGGTCAGTAACCCAACTCCTATATTTTCATTTCCTCCCCATTCTTACCCGCATGCCTAGATGGTGTGTACTAAAATAGTTGTACAAGAATGCTTCAGGGAAAACACAATTGCCACAATGAATGGTGCTCTTAAATTTCTACAAGTTTTACATGATAAGAATATTCCGTTTGAAATGAATTCGTAATCTCTCTGGCTTAGTGAGAGGATGTTTATTAGGGTGGCATATCAAAGTTAATACCCAACTATCTATTTTGTGGTTAGAAGTCCTGAGTGGATGTGGTGAGAGGACTTTCCTGAATGCAAAGGACCGTGTTCTGGTGAGAGCGCATGCTCACCTGTGGGAGACATGTATGTATTCACGGATGGGCTTATGTATCCTACCATGGAGCCATGACTCCTGGATGGCCTGCAATGTATCGTTCTCTGTGACTCTTGAGGGGGAATAAACACCATTACTTTTTTCTTTTTTAAGCGAGAAGCAATATTGATTATTTTGTTTCTTTCAACAAGCAAGTCTTCTCCGAGGCCCACTATGGGCATGACTTGATGCTCTAAATGTAACTCATCGAATACTTACACTCTATATGCTTCATAAACAGGAGCCTTCTCTTTTTTCAGGTGTTTCTTCCTATACACAGATTGTGTGGTTCCATTTTCAAGTAAAATTTAAAGCTGTAGTCTAATGTATTAAAGAGCTATATACTTACTAAGTAAATGTAGTTGATTTTCAGTCATGCCTTTTGGTCAACATATAAATGAGGGAATTAAAACACCCAACAGCTGAATGATTCTCTATCCCAGGATAGAAGAGTTAAGATGGAGCTAAAAACAAACAAACAAACAAACCTCACAGCTCAGAATCTTGCGTCATGAACTTAATGGCTGCTGGGCGTGGCTACATGCCTGTTGTCTCAGTGGGAGAAAGGGACAGATTGGGTTTGAAGCATTCTGTGAAACAGCAAGATCCGTCTGGAAAACTACAATAGTGAAGAGCAACAACAAAACAAAAGTGTAGACAGTCTAAAAGTCATATTATCTCCTCTCCAAGGGTTTGATCTGTACCCTGGACAGGCTTTATATCATGAACTCTGCATCATATAAATTCCATACCATATAAAACTTGCCATGGAAAAAATGCAGTAGTCTGAAGGTGGTTTTTGCCAAAACAGTGTGTCTGGTGCAAGCTTGTCAGCTCAGCCACTTGAGGACGCTGAGACAGGAAGCTCGCCGGAGCCAAAGACTTCAAGAGTAGTGAGACCATGTGTCCAAAGGGTAGAACAAAACCCTCGGAAAACTCAAATACACTCATTAATTTGACCAACACTTTTAAGTGCTTTCAAGCTCATTGTGAAGGGGAGACTGGCTGGGAGAAAGTGGGCTGAGCTTTACACTTGAAAACACACAGTTTATTTTTAGGAACAGGCAGATCTATAACCAAGTGGTAACGAGTTAGAAACATGGGAGGGTTAGAGGCGGGCTCCTGGCCAGCAGGGCTCAATTTGCACTGTGTCGAGAACGGGAGCAGATCTGGGAAGGCAACAGAGGGGGCCCTGGAGGTGAGAGAATTTCTCAGTGTAATCTGAAGAGTGCTTGCTGAACACCTACAAAGTCAGATCATAGCTCCGTACTTAGCTGTGCAGTAGGAGAGGGGAAATGGGGTTCTCAAAACGGATAAGATGGATGCCATGACCTGCACCCAGTGCCCTTCTCTTTGAGTGTGGTATGCTGCCTGGCACGTGCTAGGTGCCCATATGAATAAGCATCTGAGACTGATGATGTGGAGCCAGCAAGGGAGCAAAGGTCAAGAGGGTCAATCACTGGATTGCTGATGGTTCCTTACTCTGGATAGCAGGATAGAACGCTGAAGGAATGGAGAAACACATTTGAGAAGGAGGTTAACTCCAGCTCCTGGATCTAATCATTATGTGTGGTCTTAGCTATGGTCACCAATGGAACCTTAAAGCCAAAAGCACCCCTTTCCTCTACGGGTTGCTCTAAGTGCTTAAATTCTCATTCTCTAGGTCGTTTGGAGTGGGGGTGGAGTAGTGATTAGGTCTAAAACTCACTACTTACTAAGAACTGTTTCAGTGGTTTTTAAAGTGTGTTCTCTGAGACAGCAACATTGATGCCTCCTATGAATTTGCTAAAATGCCCTATCTGGATTTCAATTACACCTATAAATTTGGAGAATTTGGGAATAGACAGTATAGACATCCTAAGTGAACAAGCTTCCAATAATGATTCCTGGAAGTTTGGGAAGCACTACTTTGTACAATGAAGATTTTTTTTCAGGTTAGGAATTAATATACAGTTTACTAAAAAGATGGAAGACTGAAGATATATAAATAGACAGTCTTCGGAGGACTGTGGAATATAGGGAACGAGAGAGGGAGAAAGAGTCTGATGCCCTATGTGCTCAAATGATGTTGGTGTTACTAAAGACAACGCATATTGAAAGCCCCTTAAACAGAGGCCATGCAAGACATTGGGAATATGAAGTCAGTGACATACAAGGACTTTTAAAAGGCAAATATAATTCAATGGAGGATCATACAGGGTTGGAAATAACAACAGCAAAAAGTATGTTTCCCCAAGTGAGGTAGCATCTAAAAACAGCTAGAACAGTCAAGAAAGTTCATCATGACAAGAGGTGATGGTATTCTAGAGGGTTAGGAGATGACTCAGTAGAATAAAGTACCTGATTGGCAAGCTCAAGGACTTGAGTTCGAGTCCACAGTCTCCACACACAAACGGGGTATGACCTTGCAACCCTAAAACCCCAGCGTTGTGTGGGGTGTGATGTCAGAGACAAGTGGATCTCTGCGAAGTCACAGGCTGACTCAACTAGCCAGAACAGTGAATTTCCTGTTCAGTGAGATACGCTGTCTGTGGTAATAAGGTAGAGAATGATGATACTTTGTATACCTAGAATTTCTAAAGAATATTTAAAAATCTGTAGCTTCTTACCCATGATATTAGATATAATCAAAATACTTTAGCTACACACAAAAAAATCTATCTCTAGAGAAGGCCATGTGTTCTGTCTAATCTAGGTTGAATAAGAACATGTGCCAGGTTACAGAGACCAGCATTTCAGTGGCACCATGCTCCTTTATGGCTGCACAACCTTATTAAGACTTTAACCTCTCCACGATTCATTATTGGTATATAAAGTAGGAATCATTATCAGAGTGCACTCATTCAGGCAAATTTTTGCAGCAAGAAAATATGACAATTTATTAAAAAAATACAAAAATATATGTGAAAAATCAGTTAATGAAATATTTATTATGCAAATATTGCATTTGTGGGAGTATTGGGAGATACTAGAAATGCAAAAACATACGAAAGATTTCATCTCGAAAGTCTGGAAGGAGCGACAGAGAGACGAAGAAGAAAAGAGAACCAGTGACTTAGCTAAAACATTAAAAATTACCGGATACAATTCCAGATATCCAGCATTACCGGATTATTGAGTCTGACTAATGCAGCCTGACTTGGAAGGGTAAGGGAGACGTAGGAGAGAGAGGACCGTTTGGGTTACATGAAAAGATGCGTGCACTGTAGTAAACGGGAGAGCGGTGCGGAGGGGCTGCAGCTATCAGACAGTGAGTGTGCAGAGGGGGCACACGTTTCATGCTGAAGAAGCACACAGAGAAGGTCCCCAACTCTGCTCGCTTGGTCACGAGAGATTCCCAAGGAAGGTTTTACAAGATAACTTATTATCCATGGGTAAGGTTTCCGCTGCATCTGGGGGAAATTGAACAATGCTTGTTGGAAGCTGGGGTACAGGGGTGAGGGGGCGTTGTTAAGGGTTGTCTCTTATACTGAAGAAAATAGACATGTCATTCTCTCATCATACTAGATTTTAGCATAAAATTTCTTTTTTTAATGATTTTTTTAAAGATTTATTTATTTATTTTATGTATGTGAGTATACTGTCGCTGTCATCAGACACAACAGAAGAGTGCATCAGATCCCATCACAGATGATTGTGAGCCACCATGTGGTTGCTGGGAATTGAACTCAGGACCTCTGGAAGAGCAGTAGGTGCTCTTAACCACTGAGCCATCTCTCCAGCCCAAGAATTTTTTATTTTAAGAAAAAAATAAAAATTTTTAGAACATTTATTTTATTTTATTTTATTTATTTTTATTTCAAGGAATTTGTATTTAACCACATATAAGTTATTCTTTCACACTAACCAGAATGAAATGGCAAAGGGCTAAAAGTGTGATAAAAAAGATGAGGGAAAGACATGCCTCCTGGTTAGTGTGAAAACACATACAAAGTGCACACACAATATCCCCAAAGAGAACTGGTATTGACAAGTGAAAAGAAAATAAATCACTATTTAAAATATTGCTTGATTAAAGACCAGGCTTGTTTCTCTAAATTAATTAAGCAATAAGATACGCTCAGTGGCTTTAAACACCTGAGAAGAGACATAATCGCCCTGGATTTCAGTGCCTCGGGGTCTGTCTGGGTTTGTACTGAGCAATGGGCCACATATTTCTTTTCTTTTTAGTTTTCAGAATTATCTTTCTATTTTTTCTTTTTTAAATTTATTTATTTTTATTGAATATCGTCTTCATTTACAATGGTAAAACCTTTCCTGATATCCCTCCTCCCCTAAGACCCCCAACCTCTCCCCTTCCTCCTTCCCCCTGCCTCCATGTATATGTCTCTCCACCCAACACACTCCCTCCCCCCAGTTTCTATCCAGCTGAATGCAATTGTGCTCCATTCACCACCCTGCCTGCCTTCTAACACACACACACAAAGAACATTTTTAATTTCTGCTTGATGAGAATTTTTGGAACATGCTCATATAAAACATCTTCTATGGGTTTTCCACTAGTGATCCACTAGTCATAGAAAGGAAGTACTCCATCTTACATGTACTAGTATTGAAATTCTCCTTACAAACTAGTTAAATCACTAGAGATCCTCAATAAATCATCAATCTTTCCTGCATTTTGCCTCCTTCTGAATCTTACTGTTTCCCAATATAATAAGTAGTTGACCAGTGTTTGATTCAGATCATTTTGGCTTCTTTGAGAGTGATTAAAAGTATTATTAAAATGCAAAATGTAGTCAGAGAAGCAAAAATAGCCAGGCTCAGTGTTGTGTGCTGTATACCCAGCTACCCAGGAGACCAAAGCAGGATGATCACTGGAGACCTGCGGATTACAAAAACAGCACTCTGGGTGCTAAAACCGACAGAAAACACTAGCCAAGAGGACATATGCACTCGGTTCCACAAGTCTATGTTCTTTGAATATGTAAATTTATTAAATGAAGGAACTTAGGTTGTTTTCTTGTAATGTTCTAACCCCAGCCATACCAATGGCCAATAAACTGCAAATCAGAGAAGGTTGGAAGTCTATTTTGTAGGGAGGTATGACTTCAAAGTTATTAGTTAACAGTAAAGTCAAGTAATAAAGATTTATGTATATTGCTTCTGTCCACAGAACAGGCATATTGATAGGTGCTGAGAAGGGTAAAATGCTAACAGACCTTGAGAAGACAACACTAATCTAACACTGTAGTGTGTAGAACAGAAATGTTTTAAGGTTGTTCTTTGATCATTTTTCTGTGTTCTACCTCAAAGGATTTGAGTCACATTATAAAATCATTGATAATAAGACAAAAAGCTTCATTAAAATAACTTAGGAAAAATAAATATCAGTGCGCACAATAATGGAAGGCTCATCTCTTAAAAAAAAAAAGTCTAGTGTCTATTGGTTTGTCTTTAGAAATATAGGTTCCGTTGTTTCCCCAAATTTATTCTAAAATTCTTCAGGAAGTCTTTCAGTTTGGTGACTTACCTGAAAAATTGATCAAGAGTTTGACTTCCTCTCAGTCCTACAGAATCCTGAAAAAAGACAAAAAGAACATGCAGAGAAATATATGTGGGCATTTCTAAGTATACAGATTGTATCTGTTATTTCAGTGATAGATGTTTGTGAACAGGTGATCTATGAGGAAGGAAGACCAATTATAAATAAATTTCTAGTCTTGAATTTACTTTTCTGAGATATTTTCATGCATACATGCACATATGTATATTTGTGTTATATATTTAAACTGACATAGATATATATGTATACACACATATATATACATATACACACATACACACATATATACATATATATGTATATATATACATATATATGTATATATATGTGTGTGTATATATATATATATATACATATATATATATATATATATATATATATATATATATATAGAGAGAGAGAGAGAAAGAAATTATTGCTGCTGGAAAAAAACTCCATATTTTTTTTTAATTTATTAATGGCAAAATTAGGCTTCTTGTTTCCTGAGGAAGTTGCTCAGGAATTTTCATTCAAAATAGTAAATCATTGTCCACACTTATATTTTTAGAGTGGAAAAGGAATCTATATGCAACTGTGCCTATTAGGTTCCATACCTGGGAAGCTAAGTTTGATTCTGTAAGGATGTTATGATTGGGCTAGATGCCACTGTTAGCCCACTTCTGTGCTGCTTCTGTATGGAGCAGTGACTCATGGGAGATTCTGAGCTAGTATTAGTATTTCCCTGCAGTAAATCATGTATATTATATTTTTGTAAGATTTTCTTACCACTTCCTTTTATGTCTTTAAAAAAAAAAAAACAAGGACAAACGTCTCTGCTCAAATAATGTGAACAAAGTGAATATTTGGGGAAAGAATCAATACGTTAAAGTCGGTAGAAAACTTGGGTCATTTAATAAAGCTTTTAGTATAGGCAGGTGGGTGATTTTAGACATTTGTCAGTGCAAATTAAGCATTAAATATAAAAATATATGTGTATGTATATGTATAAAATACATATATATGAACATATAATGCTCAGCTTAAGGTAGAAAAGCAGCAGATATTTTAGTATTATCTTCTTTTCAACCTATAATCATTCTTATATGATTTCTTAATCTGGTTGTCTGTTTTAATCAAAATTCCTCAGTGAGTCAAGTTAAGGCCTCATATATTCACACACACCTCCCATTGATTTCACTTGGGTGAAACTGTATCGTTAAAGCAAAGTTTAAGTTGAAATGTTGAGTTAATGATGCTCACTTTAAATACCAAAGGCTGAATGCATTTGTGTATTAAACGCTTAGCCAGTCAAACAAAATTCCCATCAGGGGTTCAAGAAAACAGTATTTCTGAAACTATGCTAGCCTCACAAATATATACTGCTTTTCTATATACAGGGGATGTGCCAAATCCATTTGATTGTCTTCCTTTTTTCTTCCTTCCTTCCTTCCTTCCTTCCTTCCTTCCTTCCTTCCTTCCTTTCTTCCTTCCTTTGTTTCTTCTTTTTTTCTTCTTGGATAAAAAAGACATGGAATCTTTTTTAACAGTAACATGGGCATAGTCGAATGCATTCAAAAGTCATTTTGGCAATCAGCTGTAATTATTAAACCCAAACGGGAATAATACTGGAGAAACATTTGTGCATTTCTCAAGGTCGTGCCTCTTCTCTCTGTTTATCTGTTTGTGTTAGGTTCTCCAACTGTCCTGGTCACTGTCGTATTGCTGTGAAGAGACACCATGACCAAGACAAACAGAATATAAGAAAGCATTCACTTGGGGCTGGCTTACAGTTTCGGAGGTTTAGTACATTATCGTCATGGCGGGAGGCAGGGCAGCGGGCATGGCAAAGCATGATGCTGGAGACATAGCTGAGAGGTTCGTCCTAGTCTGCAGGCAGAGAGAGAGGGAGCTTCCCTGAGCTTGGCATGGGCTTTTGAAACCTCAGAGCCTACTCCAGTGATACACTTCCTCTAACACGAACCACACCCCCTAATCCTTTTAAATAGTGCCACCCCTGGGGACCAGGCATTCAAATATATAAGCCTATGGGGCCATCCTTACTCAAACCATCACATAATTATCAACTAAACACATTCCTTATTTCTCATTCGTCTAGCAAAAACTGACTTTAAGTTATAAGATTATTTATTCCCATGATTAAAATGGAAATATATATTATATATATTATATATAATACACATTATATATAATATATATTATATATATTATTATATTTAGAACAGGATGTCCAACTCTTAAGACCCAGGGATGAGACAATGGAGAGGAGCCTATGCTTAGTACACGTGACCACACACCCAGTTAGGTCCCTAGAACTGCAAAACAAGCACAACTATTTTCTTTTTTATTGTCAACCAGTTTAATATCGGTATATGGCAATTTAAAGGAAGTATGTCAAGGAATACTTAGGTGATATAGTCACTTTGTTGTACTTTTATATATCATATGTGAATTCCAATGTTTTATAACATTTTTATAGAGCATGTAACATAGCCTGAGAATAAAAGGCAGATGTGTTTTAAGATTGTTTAGAAATCTAGGAGGTGAGCTAGGGGAAAAGTTCATACCTGCCTAAGAATGAGCAGCCAGAGTCAGTCCCCAGATGCCATATACAAAGGCCACGTGGGTTAGTTTGCTTGTAAGCCTAACACTAGGGAGGCAGACATAGGAGACCCCTCGGGACTTACGGGCCAGACAGCCTAACTGACTTAGTAAACCCCGGGGTCGATGAGGGTTTAGAGGGAGAAGAAAGAAGGGGAAGTGTTGCAATTATATTATACTCTTAAAATTAAAATAAATAAAAATATAAGAGAATCTAGAAAGAGCATTTGCTCTTGTAGGCATCATATATTGATATTCACCACTTCATAAGCAAAAGGAGACATTTAAAATGCATTTGTTGTTAAATTCAAACTGTGTATTTCATCTCAGCATCAATAGACATTTTAAATGAAAAATAACTATTTTCAAAAATTAAAAAAAAATCAAAATAGTAAGAAGAGGAAAACAAAAAACAAAACAACAACAACAACAACAAAAAACAGACTCCTGCGGAGGGAGCGCTGCCTCGGATGAGACAGGGCACTTGCACCCGCGCATTTGTCCTCACACGCATGCGCACCCTAACAGACATGCGCATTACTCCCATCATACAGATATAATGGAGACGAATAATAGATTGATATAATAACCTCAATAATTGCCAATAAAATTTTGTGAAAAAAATCTCTCTAAAAGAGTATTCATGTACTTATAGGAATGTAATTCCTTATAAAAATTCTTGCCACTTAACCACACCATTAGTTACTCCTTCCTCTTTAAAAGGAGAAAAACCTGGGTGATTTTGCTTGAAAGTCAACAAAAGAAGCTAGTTGTAAATTCAGCTGATCAAACTCACATGTGCTTCAAGGGGATAAAGAGGCACTAACTGGGTCTGTGGTGCCACTGGGAGGAAGTCACGAAAGACCTTTCCATATATACCACACTGTAGCTGACATGCTACTTAAAATATATTACCTCTTAAAATTAATCAAATCCGTTGAAAATACATATCTTTGGAAATAATGTAAAGATAAGAAAGTTTTAATGACTTCCATGCCTACAAGGTTTCCTGTGATAGTGTTCACATAAAATTGTAGACATTTCTGAATGTTTCCCAAGAATCAACAAAGAAATTCAACAATTCCTTATTTGCTACAAAGTTATTTATTTGATTTTACTAAATTTGGAAAAAAATATAAAAATCTCCCATAAATCTACAAATTAACACAGGGCCAGTATTATCAGGCATACACGCCTTTTTTAAAAACCTTGCTTGTTTTCTGTGTGAGGACTTTGTGATTTTTTTTTTTCCAAAACATTGGTGCTAACTCTACATCAAAGAACCAAATATGTTACCAAGGCATTTACGAAATTACGTGAGAAACAGATTTCACAAATGCAATATCAAACCTAAATATCCTTAGCTGCAAAGAAGAGTGTGTCTTGAGGACATGCAGAGTCTCTTGTCCCTCATGCTCTGGTGTGGACTACCAGCTCAAAGCTGCATTCAGTAGCAATGAGAGCTTGTTCTAAGGCCCTTGGTAGGGAGACTAAGGAAGAAAGAGTTTAACAGGCCTAGTTCGAGCCAGTGGATAACTTCTCATGTTTCAAAGCCTTTTATGATCTTGCATATAGCCTACATATATTTCAAGGTCATTCATTCATCATTCTCTCATTCATAAATTTTCTTTAACTTTTGTGTAGGAAAATGGGTGAAAGGAATAAGCAGGTGTCTAATCAATTGAGTAGAAATTGTACTCAATGGTTTAAATAAACAAATGGATCCTTAAAATACATTGAAGGGCGGGAGGTGGGGGGTAAAACTTAACTCAGCAACTCCCTGCAATGTGCAAATTAAAATTACTATGAGTTTTCATTTCACCTCAATCTAAATGGCTGAGATTAAGAGAACTCCTCCCTGGCCTCTGCTTCAGTGTTTGCTCTGAGGTTTCCGTCCTGGGCTCCTGTCCTGGCTTCCCTTCACGACGGACTGTAATTTGTAAGCTGAAATAAACACCCTGCACCCTGGCAAGCTGCTTTGGTCATCGTGTTTATCATGACAACCAAAGCCAAACTAGAACAGCTGGGAGAGAAAGAAAAGGACAAATTTTAAGATCAGCGTTGAAGCTTTAAATGTATGATAGCCTCCTTAATTAATTCATTCTCCTTAGGGAGTAACGTCTTAGTGGATGCTCCGGTCTTCAGATCTCCTGTTCTCTTCCTTTTCTCCAAAATGACAGCTGAGCCAATGAAGGTTTACATGACCTTGTGATTTCTTGAATGCAGCGGCTAAACACAGGCTTTGGGTCCAGGCTAGCTGGATTCCCAGGCAAGCTGCTCCCTGTGGACAGCTGTGGCTGTTTTACTTGCTGTTTTCTGTTGGCTTGATCAGGCCATAGAGGAATTCTTGCTGACTAAGCCCCATCCCTGCCCTCATGGATCCTACCCGTTTTCTAAGAAGCCTGGCATCACATGTTGGATCCTCACCTCCCCGTCCTTAGGTTCACCGTGCCTTTGTTACCATGGAAACACCTCTGTCCAGTTTAGCCATTACACTTTCAGAAATCTTGGAGTCTTCTATTGGAGATTAGGTAACAGGGTGTCAAAGGGAGCCTTAACCATCTCCTTCCGTCTGCACACGCCTGCGTATTGCAGGTGCACCTCGTCAGACAATCGCTGTCCACAGTTCCCAGAGGGAGATGGAGATGCGGACCCTGTGCTTTCTGCTCCCTCCTCAGCCTGCCTTACTTACCCGCTCTCAAGGACTTGAGCCAAAAGAGAAGGGGAAAATAAATACATCAGAGTATCCACCCCTTCTGTGGAGTTCATGTGTGCCTCTGGCATCTAGTGAACATTTGCTGATCAGTTCCACAATCAAGGATCTTTGCAACTATGCTAAAACAATTAAAGCAAAATGGACAGCTCCAGATCTGGTTTTCCCTCTCCCAGATCCACCTTAAACTTGCTTGACATGTTTATTAAGATTAAGGATATGGAATGCATTTTTCCTTGAGAAGCAATCTGACACAGAGAGACAAGAACAGGGTGGTGATGAAATACCCCACTGACTATTCCACACTCGCCGCTGGGGTCACTACTCCTCGAGCACTAACAGGGAATCTGTGGTCTGCGTTCACTGAGTTTGAGGAAACAGTAGCATTTCTCTTAGGGGTGGTTTGGAGGTGGGAGGACAAAGTCATAGTTTTCATCCTGCACTTTCATTTTCTGATCACAGTGTTTTTAGAAGAATCTGGGTTTTACTTATTCACCAGGCTTTCAATAGAGAATCACATTAATCCTTTTAAGCTCCTTATTCTAATGATTTATTTTGTTGAAAACCATAGTGATACTCCTTTGAATTTTAATGATCGCTGGCTATTCAAAGATGCATTGTTTTGACTTCCTGTCCTTACCTTTGTCTCCTGAATGTCTGTGGGGAACACCTGTCTAATACTGGATCTGCCACTGGTTCTCACTGGCTTACCAGAGTCACTCAAGCCTATCTCTGAGTGTTAAGTTGAAATGCTAGCTACTCATCCATGACAATAAATGTAGGAGGTATGTTTGCAGAGATAGGCAGGTAGACAGCAGAGAGACGGATGAATGATTGAGTCATTTTCCAGTGAAAATAAATGTTTTGGATTTGTTAGCATATGCTATCATTGTTGAAAATCTGGAAAAATAATTTAGTAATAAACACTGAGGTGCCACATCTAGGAAATTTAAATGAGAAAGCAATTTGGATTTTGAAAGTGCCATCTCTACCCCAACCTGGGATTATGAAACTTTGGCAAGTCGCTGCCCCCTCACTTCTCAGTCTGTAAAGGGATGGCGTGCTCTGGTGCGCCTCTTTTCAAGGACATAGTCATGCTTTCTTTGTTTAGGAAGTGGTAGTAGTTGGTAACCACCATGATGTGGCTCAGGGGGAGTATAGGAATTACATGTTGTGCTTTCCAGACCTAGGAAGTGGCTGTCACAGCCCCGAGTTCCTGCTTTGTCCTCTGTGAAGCCACATGGAGGATTTTTTTTTCTCCTTTTACAGGTATTCACCTAGGAACATCCTGGGTTCTCAAGAATATATTATTCTAATATGAGATTTTAACAACTATGCTGTATTGATGCATAATACATTTTTGTGCCTTATCTTCAGGCTTCTGGACTTTGATTCAGAATATCAGGAGCTCTGGGATTGGCTGATTGACATGGAGTCCCTTGTGATGGACAGCCACGACCTGATGATGTCAGAGGAGCAGCAGCAGCATCTCTACAAGGTTAGAGCTACCCTTCCTGCTTTTACTTTGCTGTGGAAGATCTGATTAGCCTGACAAGTGTCTCTCTCAGGATAGCTTTGTGTTCACTGTATGTATCATGGTGTCTATTAGAATTCCCTCCCCTGTCCTCAAACTCATTTCCCTCCCTAGTGTGCTGACAGGCTGCACCGACATCATAATTCCAAGAAAGTTCCCTTTATCACATCCTGTTTGGTGTAATTCTAAAGAAGGACAAAGCTTTATCTTCAAGACCAATAGCAATAAATGAAACTGCATTAATAAAAAGACTGAAACAAAGCCAAGCGTAGATGGGCTGGTAACATTTAACAGGGGATGTTGTGATTGGAGCACTCAGGTAGATCCGGTCCACCTCTCAGAGCTTCTCAGAGAAGAAAGAAATTTGCCTTCATTTTGACTTGTTACCAAAGTACAGGGCTCATGCAATTTAAGACATGTTAGTGATGCATACAGCAGGCTCTCTCATTAAATCTGTGCATTTCAGGTGGTTTAAGAATTCTTGCTTGGAATTCATATTGATTTCAGACAATCCATCTGATAACTATCTATATTGCTTCCATGTCTGCCAGATCCCTCTTAACCTAGAGTGTTTTACCAATTCTACTTAATAGCCTTAGAAGTCCTTACAAGACAACCAGGTGATTTTTACTGGGGGGAAAATGGCCGTAAGTCCCTGAAAAGGCTGTGGGGGAAGGAAGAGGGGCGTTCTACTGAAATATCAGGCTGCAGTAAATCTTCCTCATTTAAGCAATTTTTATTGGAGTAATTCTGACAGTTGTCATCCTTGAATTGCTTTGAGCATATGGCATATTTCAAAGAGCAGATTGTGAATCATAAAAAATAAAATTAATAACTAACCACAGAATCAGCAACAGTATAATGACAAGAAACAACTACCCTCTAGCTTTTTAAAAATTCTTATAGAATAAGAAGTATATTCAAGGTCAAATAAAAGTTATCTTCTTCAACTTTACCATTTTAGGTAATCTATCTTTAATAAAGTATTTTAACTTGTTTCTCCTCTCATGAGAAAGACATACTTTAACAGAGTCTGATTGACATTAATTATTGTCCCTTGAGAATCATCTTAGTTAAGAAAAGATATAGGTTCCCTATGGACTCAGCAACTGGGGACATTTTACTCTCCGAAGAGTTCTGTATAGCATTGATGTTGTTCAGTGACTTTTCTGTTTCCTGTATGGACAGCTGTCCACACTACCCAAAATGTTTTCCAGCATAATAACCTTTCCAACTCATGTAACTAAAGCCAGGCTATTTCACATCTTGTGTCAGGACCGGAAATTACATATGAAAAATGCTTAGAAACCTATATTAATTCAGTGCTAGAAAAATATTTTATTTCTAAAGCGTCATCTCAGAACTTATTGGAGTCACGTTGCCAAATAGCATTTCTTTCCTTCTTGAAGCATTTTGTATTTTGCCTATAAGCCACTATTCTTCTGAAACAGTGCTGTTCTTTGTCAAAATCACAGCCATATAATTTACATCACAATTAATAGGAAATCATTGAATGAAAAAAGCAGTTGTCTATTTTCTTGTGGTTTCCTTGTAAGTGCTTCGCCTGAGAATTCTTGTCCTGTGAGCAGTGAGCAGTTATCCCACCCACTCAGGACGTCTGGGTTAAAGTATTTCTCCAAACATTTTCCCTACTGTGTCACTCTCATCCGTGACTCAACCTGTCACTGCGCCTCTGCTTTTAGGTGTTCAGCATAGACAGATACTCTCTTTGCATTTGCTTTTGTAAAGAAAATATAACCAAGAAACCAAGGGAAAATGCTATAGGTCTGCAAGGGTCTTGACGTGAGCCCCACAGGATTGCAGAGATCTAGAAACTTCCAAGGCAATCTGGGGGATAGAGGAATCCTGTAGAAATGTGGCTTTTAGATTAGAGAACACTTGATAAGGAGAATTGGTTGGAGGTCTTACTCAAGAATTCCGTGGGCTTCCAGGGTGAAGTCAACATTGTGAGTGCTTCAGTTGTCTTCTACCATCCTGCCAATCAATGCTTTATCAAACTTTTTATTAAAAGCACCATGGGTGTTTTGAGTTTTGGGGACTATGTCTCCCAGCACAGAGTGTTTACTATTCTTACTCCTGAGTCATAAGATGATCTGAACCTACTTCAGAGGGTTTCTAACCTATAACCTATCTTAAGCTATCTTCATTTTCTTCTACATCTTTTATAGTCGTGTGTGTGTGTGTGTGTGTGTGTGTGTGTGTGTGTGTGTACCGCTTTGAACACATGAAGGTCAAAGGCCAATTTATGAGAATTTAGTTCTCACCTTCTACCAATGGGAAGCCAGGAACTAAACTCATGAATTCAAACTTGGCACCAAGTATCTCTGTCTGCTGAGCTATCTTTCTGGCTTTTGCATTTATTGAAAGAGTTAACATCTAACCAGGCGGTAGTAGTACACACCTTGAATCCTAGTACTCGGAAGGAAGGCAGAGGCAAATAGATTTCTGTGAGTCTGAGGATCAGTTTGGTCAACAGAGAAAGTGTCAGCACAGCCAGGGCTACACAAAGAAACCCTGTCTCAAAAAAGGGGTGTGTGTGTTAACTTGAAGAGAGATGACTTCACTTACGGCGCACGCGCCACACACACACACACACACACACACACACACACGTCTATAATCCCAGCTAGGAGAATAACTTTATGGGAGCATGCCTGATGGCATGTGTGATGTGTGAAGCCCTGGGTTCAAACCCCAAACAACTCTGAAAACTGGAACTGAAGCTCGTCCTGTGTGGCGTCATTGAGGATAATGGTGAAATTTCCAAAGTGACTCTCGCGTTGAGTGAAGGTAACGACTAAAGCAAGCACAGGCAGTGGCTGCTGTTCATCCTGCCTCTGTTGCATCCGAAGCCTTTGATCTTCCGTACCTGGGTAGCTCTATATCCCACCACCCAGCTCCTTCCCTGGCACAGATGGCTGCGTCTGGATTTATGCGTTGGTGTAGTCCTGGGTGAGCCCCGGCATCCACACTTGGACATGTCAGGTCGAGAGGACCCAGCCTTTCCAGCGCTCAGAAAGCAAAGCTTGCTTGGCACTTCCCACCGGGAGCCCCTGCTTTCTCATCTACTCTGGCCTCTACTAGAAAGTCAGCTAAGCCTCAGCGTCTAGGTGTGGCAGGGCTTGTTCAGCACAGCGCCCGAGAGGGATGCTGCTTGTTATAGGCTGTTCACCCTGAGCCAGCCAAGCACAAAGGACAGTATACAGGGACAGAAGAGGCTGGGACTGGCCAAGCAGACATCGACACGAGATGGCGGAGTTTATAGGCCTCAGTATAGCCATGAAATACAAAGCACATTTTCTGTTTAAATCATTTTCTGTCCTCAGATTGTTAGACATTTAAGACCCTGTCTTTCTAATTAACTTTACACTACATCATTTTCAGAACAACTCAATTCTCACTAAAAATTAACTATTCACTAGATTACATTTTTTTCCAGTTTTGAGTTGGTACCACCAGAGTTCCCCCTGCCCCTTCTCTTTCTTGCCCTACCTCTGAATAGGAGTCCTCTGTGTCTATTTCCTAATAAACGCTGGCAGTGTCTTCAGCCTAGAAAATACAAACATCAGCCTTCTTGTTTTTTCTTCCTCAATCTGAGAATTGCCTCCAAGGAGGAATTGCTCCCACCCTCGCAGGTTCTTTCTCTCCGTTCTTTCTACTCTCCTAAGTAGGACAATTTAATTTGTCAAAAGTAACCACCGTGATTTCGAAAGTTCAGCTCCTATTTGGACTAGAGTTACGGAGCCAGAATTCATAATACGGGGAGCTGTCATTCTGCTGGTCTGCTTGTGCATTAACTATTAATGGAGAAATATTTAAAATCCCACTTGCAAAGGAAAAGCTCCATTTTTTTCATTTCTGCAGATCAAAGGTGACATTATTCTTGGGCTCGAGGAAGCTCTGTCACCTCCTCCCATCCTACACATTTTATAGACTGAGTGATCTGGAAATCTGTCATGGGTAGGAGAGCTGAGCTCTGCCCAGGCACCTCTCCCCGCAGTCACTGCTGACTTTGGGATGTTTTAAAGGTGCGCCCTCTCTGGACCACCTGACTTCCACCAGTTTTATACTACCTCCTAAGCGCAACCGCGGAGCTCATAGCAATCCTATATTGATGTATTAACCAAAGGAAATGCTAATCTCAGCACTCGGTTTCAGAGGTCGGAGTCTGGTGATGATTGCTATAATCGAACAATAAGTCGCTTTCAGATGACATGAATAGGTGTATGTCTTGAGTGAGTCCCTCAGCTGGGTCACAACGATATTAGATCAGAGGATTTCCAAGGGGCTAAGAGTAACTCTCCCAGCTTGGAAACAATCTCAGATAGATACCCACCAAGACTTTAACAGCAGGAAATTTACAGTGGATTTTTTATATTTAATTTTGTTATTTAATTTATTATTTATATATTGACCATATACTTGCACGTTTTATGAACACAATGCAACTTTTCTGTATCTTTTCTCCATTAATGTCTGATCCTAATATCCTGATTGTGAAAACAATTTGTTTTGCCTAATAGTAGGCAAATGTATTACTGAATGTACTGATCAATTTTTATGTTTATGAATTTTGGATTGTTAAGAACATTCATGAAAATACTCAAAATATTTAAGAAAAAATACCAGATGCAGTAGCTACACAGAGTATAATGGGTGAAGAATCGCTTTGACTTTATTGTTCAGACTGGGCAGCATAGCAACACTTTATTTCAAAAGAATGCTTTAAAGTAAAACTACAAACCAGAACTAGGCAAACTATGCATAGACTAGCGGCCGCTTCTGTGAGGAGTAGGTATGGCTGACAGGAGCTGCATAGCCAGTAACATCCCTCACCGTAAAAACTAGAGGTTTGAGTTTCCTGGTAGCAAAAGCAAAAAAGGAAATATGTTCACTTATACAGTATGCATTTTGTATGAAAAAGCCATAATAGTGCCTTTGAAGAAGCTAACGTCATTGGACACACACACACACACACACACACACACACACACACATATATCATCTCTTAAGAATATTTATTAAATAGGGTTTTTTTTTTGTTTTTTGTTTTTTTTACAAGTACAATTGCAAACATAGTATTTGTAGCATCTGAACGAATTTGCAGTTCCGTGACTTAGTCGCTAAGTACATGATAGAGACTTGGAGCACAGACCTCACCAAGAGACTCCTGTTGATGCAGGTGAACCAAGCAGACGGGGCAACAGGGGTGAACTAAAGTAACAGACTGAATAAACACGGGCAACAATGCTAAGTAAGAACCCAAACAGCCTTGGAGGCATGACAATGAAGGGGCCGGCTTGGAAGCAATAGCGAGGGCACAGGGTACCCTCGGAGGAGCTCGGGAAAACCTCACTGGAGAGCATTCAGACGTGTGTGTAAAAGGTTCTGCAGCTTTAAATGTGTGTGAAGTGCGATTATATATTCCAAGGAATAAGAAATACAGAGTAAAGGAAGATAAATGGGACATACTTGGCTTGTTATCTTACGACAGCTGATGCCAAAGTGATGTTGTCATTGCTATGAACTGATCATAGAAAACAGATTAATCACGCTATGCCTATATTTTATAAACTCACGAATATCAGCCCCCTGGAACAGATTCCTTTCATTTTGCTCTGGATGGAGCTGTTGTAAATAATTTCAGATGTTTCTTGATACTCTCATGCTAAAGTTGAGTTCCTACAACTGGACTGCGTAGCTGCTTCCTGGCTGTGTCGACCAGGTTTAGGATTAAAGAATATCCACTGTGTATATTTTCCATATGTTGGTTTGTAGAATAGAAATGTGAATCCGTTCCAAATTTTACGTTTCAATATTGATTTTACCAAATGAAACAAATCAGCAGTCATTCAGTTAGGGGAAAGTGACCACAGAGAGAGGACGTGCACACGCATGTAAACACACACACACACACACACACACACACACACTTCATGATATTTTTTAACCTCGTTCCTAGTTGATTAATTGGATAGCCTAACTGTATGTTACATTAAAACTTCATTAAGATAAGAAAAATATGCTTAAAATCATTTAATATTTCAAATAACATTATCTAGTCATCTTTCAAGTAACCAGAACTGAATAAAACCCACCCTGTCTCCACTACTATCTAGAAATGAACTTGTTCCTTTTTTTAATTAAAGTTCAAAAAGCCCTTAGACTAACCGTCACGTTAATCTGAGCATTGATGAGTCACTGTTTGATATGGCTACTCAAATATATATTTTTCTCTTTTTAATTTGAGAGAGGGCAAAACTCTTCATGGACTGTTTAGGGGAAAGGCAGATGGACAGGTTCCCAAACATCCCATGAAACGCGGTTCCTGCTGGAGCCTGCAGGTCCCATTTGATTCACCTTCTTTTAAAAGGGGGAGGGGGAGGGGAAAAAAAAGAAAGATTTTAGAGAAGAGGATGCCAAGAAACAGTTGGCTCTGCGCAGAGGTCGAGGCAGGGAAGCCGGGCCAGCAGTCTCTGTCTCCAGTGGTGCTGCGGTCCGGAAGGTGCGCTGGCCCTGGGGCTGGCCCTGTGGCCTTGTGGCGCTCTTCTCTCTCTGGCTGGCCGGCTCTGGCCTAGAGTGGATCAAACAAGCGGTGGGGGAAAGTTTCCCTCATTTGCATCACTTCTAGACAGCCCTGTCGTACTCTTTGCTGACAGGAAATCACTGTCTTTGTCACCTTTTCTCAGGGCCCTCCTTTTGGCAGAGACGGGCCATGTGACCACGCTTAATCACAACAACAGGGCTGGCTGGAGGCGCTGACATGTTTTCCTCCGCACTTCAATAAATGGGGGAGAGGAGTCGGTGGAAAATGACTACATTAATTTTATAGCGGAAAAAGATAATTAACAGAACTTATAACTAGAAATGAACGCTCTAATGCTAGAACCTATGGAGTTACTATTCAAATCAAAGTCAATTTATCAAAAACTTGTGAAAACTATCTTCTTTTTTTTTAAATCTTAAATGGTGAGAGCTGGGCACATTGGAGAGAGAAAAGGAGCAGGGCAGGAGAAGGGAGTATTTGCATGTGAGGAAGAGAGAGAAGTGGAGGAAAAAAGAAGAGGAAATCCTAGCAGGCGTTAGCTATGTTTGAAAAAGCAACTTAACTGGGCTAAACCTCCGCCATTCGGGGCTGGCGGCGGGAGCTGTGTAAAGCGCTGCCTCCATGATATGAATAGACACGGCAAACAAAAGCAGCAGTGTGCTCCTAGAAAACTGGGCTTAAAGGAGTTTCCTTGGCAACAGAAATGCCGTTCCAAAAGTAGACAGAACTTTCCTCAGAAAACATACTATTAATAACACCCTTCCGGAACAACTTGGAACAATTTGACGACTTGGCAATAATACTGCCGAGCGTTCAGCAAATTAATCTCACACATAGAGTTTATATTTCTCTTGTCTGCGGTTCTGCTGGACCCCGCCTAGACCTCCGCTTTTCAGTGGCTCAAGGGTGAAAAGTGTTTCTAAACGCTGTCATGGAGAAAGGAAACCAAAGAAATCTCAGTGTCCAACGTCACTGGCCAGCAGTTGTGTTCAGCCTTGGGAACCTACCAAGAGATCTTAGTTTGAGGAGTATTTTTTTTTTGAGTGTATTTCAGGGAGAGCTGCTACAGGAAATCACACACTTTAATCACCCTCTTGAATATCTCTTTCCAATAGAGATGCTTCCTGGAAAAAGACTTACTAAAGGGTTAACAGCCTGAGTCAGCCTCTGATGTGAAGCACATTTGAGGCCATAGTCTATATAAATGTAATATATAAATGTAATGCCTAATATGGGGTGGCTGTTATTTTTTAAAAGAATCATCATTTCTTGTCAGCTCAGAATGGACTCATCTTGAGTCTACTTAGCCGCAGGGAATCATTTGAATTCTCCTAAAGGCTGCTTGCCAGCTGAGAGTAGAATGCGCCCCTCCTCCGACCTTTCTTGAATCCTTGGATGTAAAGGTTAAAAGTAATCAATATCTCATTGTGCTGCTTGGTTTCAGGGTAATAAGTAATAACCATCATGTTAAATCCAAATGATCCCAGATTGCACCTAAATGAGCTGACCCGTTAGAGAGGTGGCGTTAATCGCAATCAGGATAACCAAGAGAGTTTGCTAATAAAAGTTTGATTTAATTGTAAGACAACAACAACAACAACAACAACAACAACAAACCAACAAAATTTAATCTCTAACTTTTTAAAAACTTTTACTTAATTAAATAGAAATGTAAGAATGTATCTGCTTCTTCTATGTTAAGCTGAGAGCTTTGGCTCCGTGCCCGGATGTTTGTAGATTTCCTTCCGATTTCTATAAAAGTCCTAACAAGAAAGGGCACCACTTTCACTGACTTCTTTGGGTTCCAATACTCAATGAAACATATGAATTTTAGATAAATGATTTAATGGAAATATCATCTACCAATTTTGTTAGCATCTTCTTGTTTTAAATTACTTCTATCTTTACAGCTTATATTCATTCATATTTTGACTAATCTGGTTTAGAGATAGAAAATTATGTGATGTGTGATTAGACTTTATAGACCACTATAGTATGAGTTTGGACTTGCTATTTTGTTAAAAATTAGTACAGTACAAAGCTTAAATATGAAAACCAAGTATTCTCATTGACAAAGGAATAAGCAAATGATAAGAATTAGGTTTAATGCTCCATGTAATTACATCAGGAAGGGATTGTCTATAACCTTAATAAAAAGTACTGCATTAGACATAAATTCCACTGAATGCAAAAAAAATTCATCTTTATTATGATTCTATGAACTGTAAGGTAGGGACCAAATCTATAGGGGCAGTATTTAGTTATTTCAAAAGAAGTTGGAGAATTTGTTCAGAATACATCGTCAGCCCCGGGAAACTGTCTGAATCTCAGAACTGTCAGTCACGAACTTGCTACCCTGGTTCTCTTTGTCCTTGTCTCACAACCATGTCTAACTGTACAGGAAAAAAAGGGTTGTGGGTTGTGATACACAAGACACATTGTCTCGGAGCACTAGGAGTGCTCCCGCTGCACCACTTCATTCCCAAGCTCCAAGACCCATGTCTCAATAACTTAAAGAATGAACTCTGATAGATACTGGTATTTATTTGGGGTGGGTGGGGGGTAATAATATTGAATGAAATGCTGATCTTAAAATCTAGTTTCAGTGGGGACTGAAGCCCTGTTGACAGAGTATCTAGTATGCATGAAGCTCCAACCACCAGGCATAGTAATCCCAACCTTCACAGAAGAGAGACAAGAGGTCGCAAGTTCAAGGTGATCCTAGGCTATGCAGTGAGATTAAGGGCACATCCCTGGGCTACTTGGGGCTCTGTCTCAAAAATAAAATGTCCTTTCATTGGGAGGGCCTTGGACAATGAAGTGAATATTGAAAGTCAACAGAAGATATCAGGAAGATGGGTCAAGTGCAGATATCTACTTTATCACATGATAAAAAGGGACTGTGTTCACAAGTATGCATGTGTGTTTGTGAATGCTCATATACCAAGGAATGGGAGCACCATCTGAGGACCCATGAGCCTGTGAGGGGCCACTCACATCCACACCATAACAATTTTCAAAAAAACCCCACCGTGGGTCTGAGCTGGGTCTTTATTCACCAGGCCTTACATGTTTTAAGGCATCTTTACACTCCAGCAAAGTGCTGTATTCTGTCAGATTCCAAAAAGTTAAATCTGAAAATGTTTATCTGTTTGGGAGATTCACTAAAGGCAAGAAGAGTCCACCTTGTGAACCCTGTTTTCACCAAAGGAAGTTCCCAAATATCCCACAGGAACACCATTTGTGGAATACACACTTTCCAGTGCTGTCAAGACAGCAGTTACAGTTCTCAGAAGAACTAGGGGCATTTCTCACCTTCTTTTTAATAATGTGGGCATTTTTAAAGTTCATACAGTCTTAAATGTGTAGGCACTTCTGTGACACTCTATCCCCAAAGAGGTACACCAGGGCGGGATAAGGAGGGAGTACCAGTTCTGCTGATGATTTAGGTGATTTGCTCAAGACACAAAAGTCATAAGCACACACATCTACATGCGTGTCTATATACATACTTTTTTCTGAAGGAAACACCCACCATGTTTATGCTCTATTGCTTTCAGGTTTATTTCAGTGTTATTATGAGACGTCCTTATACCGAGGTAGGACGTTTCTCTGGAAGAGCATCTCTGTGTCCTGAGACCCATCTGAACATACTACTCAGCTGTTTTCCCTAGTTGATTCCATATGTCTGTAGGCATTTGCATAGAAAATTTATGATTGTGATATTCCTCTTGTCATGTTATCCATTAAAAACTGAGAAGCTTGTGGCAGAAGTATGCACAGAAATGCATTTATGCACACACATTTACATATGGGCACACACGTGGATGAAGTATTAATTTGTTTAATTAAAAAAAGTCTTTCATCAGAATTGAATTTAGATGAAACCAGAGCCCTTGGACTCAAGACATTTAAAGCATGCATATATAAATAAGAACACAAAATTCCTTCATATTTGCCAAGTTTTCAGTCAGGAGGACATTTCTGTGTTATAAATCTTGGCATTTTGGATTTTACTGCCTTTTTGACAACATCTCAATGCCTTTTAATACTCAAAACTGCATTCCAAGAGACCTTCCTTCCAAATATCACACCGAGGTCTTGGTTGTTAATTAAATACATACCCTAAGCAATGCTGGTAGAGTTAGGCTCGGTGGACTAAGAATGAACAATTCGTGGCAGGTGAGATGCCCACAGGTTGCAGGGCTGATGGTCCCTGTTTGTCAAGCCTGTAGACCTGAGTTTGATCCCTAGGATCTATATGGTAGAAGGAGAAAACTCATCTACACTCTCATACACACCTTAGCACATGCATTTGTGCATATCTACAATAAATAACTATAATAAATAAAACTTCTAAAAGAATTAATGATTACAATTTTTGTTAAAATTTTATGTGCCAAAAGGGCAGACTTCATGTGTGTGGTGCTTATGGCTCATCTCCAGTGTATGGCAAAATGTCTGGGGCATTATAGAAACAATAATTATACTTCAAAAATATTTCCAGCAAAGTTTATTCAATTGTTAAACTCTGTGAATTAGAAGTATGCTATTATTTCATGACTTTATCAAGTAAGTCATTGAGTATAAAATTTCATGTTTTTTTATATTAAACATAAAACCAAAATCTTTATCTTTGAAAACTAAAACCAGGAAAGACAGTTATTAATAATAATAATTACTGTTCTGTCTTTTGACCAAATTGCCTTCAGGAGAAAAGAATCGAGAGAGAGAGAGAGAGAGAGAGAGAGAGAGAGAGAGAGAGAGAGAGAGAGAAGGAAGGAAAAGACCTAGTCATGACTGAGATGTAAACAGCACCATAGTGTAAAGCTGATCAACATAAATGTGTAGGCAATCTCTAATCTCTCAATCAGTAGCATCCTGATATAATATCCATTATTTATATTAAAGAAATATTTTTAAATGATGACTTGGTAGCCCAAATTTAAGAATGAACAGTAGAGAATAGAGAGGTGGATTAATGGGGAAAGGCACTTTGTACTGAACCTGCTCTCATATATATATGAGAATGACATGCACTGTGAAAATTTGAGTGTAAAAGTCAAACAGTATATGCAGGTGAGAGCATGGTTAGCAGTTCAAGATGGTTGGCACAAACATCAGCCAGTTTTGCTCTTGGAACTGTGGTGACCTAAGGGTTTGTCCATTTTCATTTTCTTAATTACTTTTTAGTGTAAAAATGAATGGATTTTATTATGACATTTTCAAATACATAATTCATGGTACTCTGCTCCTATTTAGCCCCTCCCCATTGCCGTCAATTGCCACTCCCGTACGAGCTAGGAGAGTTATTTACATAGTACACATCATAGGAAATTAGACTTGCAGGCTGGAGAAAGGGCTTAGCGGATAAAGGTGACCTAAGTTTGAGGCCCAGAATCAACACGGTGGAAGAAGGAGGACCATCTCCTGTGGGCTGCCCTCTGTGCCCCACGTGTGCAGCATGGCACACATATGCCCATCTATAATCAAATAGATCTAGATGGGAATCTGGCTTGACTTGAGATAGCTGAGCACTTTCAAAGGCTGTGGTCAGTGAGAAGGGAGGACAAAGCGTGAAGAGCGTGGAGGGACTCAGTCTACTCTTTAATCCTATGGCGTTGAGGGTCCAAAGAAGGCTCCTGCTTTAGAAGCTGCTTCTAGCTAAACTCGACTATTATGCTTCTCTTCCACTATTCTAGAGGCTGACACATGGGCTTTATTTTAGGGTTTCTCCAATATTTTCATTTTAGACAACATTATTGTCATATGTGGCATTTTATATATTTCACCTAGCAATTAATTGTGAACTTTTTTTTCTTGAAGAATGGATGTATTTAATTTTATTGGAGTGCCTTAAGGAAACCCCATGGCCTCAAATATGTTCCTTGGCACCTTTAAAAGATAATAGTTTCAAAACACAACAAAGTCCCGTCTGTGGCTCTTGTAGAAACAGATTAGCCGTGCTTCTGTTCTCAACAGACTCTTGCTTTCTTCTTGCCTGTCCCTTCTCTTTATTAATACTAATGATATTTATCGTTTAAATGTTTAGCATTTAATGTGGAAATTCATATAAAAGAAAAAGTTCATCCCACAGCAAGATAGAAATATTAGTGTTAAAATGTTTTCCATTTGAAGGTTGGGCCTTTCTTTTTTATTTACAGGTATGAAAGGCTACAGGAAAAGCTTGTGATTGAGTGATTTAATTTTGTCATCTCCTTAATTTGAATAGGTTGCCTACAATACGGATGCTACCAAAGAATAAGAATATGTAAACACAAAATTGTGACCAATGTAGAATAAATAATTATTATTAGTTGTGTTGTAGAGGTATCAATTTGAGCTTATGCAGTTATGAAAAGGCTAAACTATACATCATTTAGAATTAGAATTTGGTTGGTACTTGTAATGAACTTGTATTTTACTCTTTTTTTTATGTCCACCTTGAGATCCATTAGGGGTTATATCTTCTCACTGCAGTCTTACTTCCTGCTCCTGACACACTGAGACTTGAAAACTTGCATGAAGAATGTTACTGTCCGTATGATTTGCTTCCTCCTCTTCCCCCTCCTCTTCCTCCTCCTCTTCCTCCTCTTCTTCCCCTTCCCTTCCTTTTCCTCCTCCTCTTCCTCCTCTTCCTCCTCTTCCCCCTCCTCTTTCTCCTCCTCTTCCTCCTCTTCCCCCTCCTCTTCCTCCTCCTTTTCCTCCTCTTCCCCTCCTCTTCCTCCTCTTCCCCCTCCTCTTCCTCCTCCTCTTCCTCCTCTTCCCCTCCTCTTCCTCCTCTCCCCCTTCTTCCCCCTCCTCTTCCCATTCCCTTCCTTTTCCTCCTCCTCCTCCTCCTCCTCCTCCTCCTCCTCCTCCTCCTTCTCCTCCTCCCCTCTTCACTCTTATCTGCCTGATGATACCTAAGACCTGTTCTGTGAGGTGTGGGCTGTCTTATGAATCATAGGGGGATAATCTTTATATTCACTGAACTTGTGGCACAGATAAATCTCTACGATTGAGCTAACTGGAATCTGTCCGACAGCATGGGAATACAGCAGAAGGACTCCAATTCAGCCAGCATTCCATGACCTATGCTTTGATGATCCTTTCTCAAGCTTCCATTCTTCCAAGTCTGTATTAGAAAAAGAATTAAAATACAAAACCACCATTGGTAGCCTTTTCTGTTTAAAAAACAATAACAAAAATAGGGCCACCAGGATCAGTGCCACAAATACCAGGAATCGGTCAACTAGAGCACTGAGTTTAGTCTTTAAAACATTTTAACAGAAGCAAATCATTTTATTCCTCACCCTCTGCCCACACTGTTGCTCAGATCTGTGTCCTGCAAGGGTGGGATTCCCTGCAAGGGTGGGCATTCCCAGGGTTGTGTAAGTTCGCTCAGCAACACTCTTCTGTTTGAGGCACCATGTAATCGTGTATTCCTCCCAAATATTCCAAAGTTAACTCCTATGGAGTTTGTACAGCTATTTAGTTCTGTGAAGGGTGAGGATTTTAGTAGAACTTTATGGACTAAAAGCGACCTCAAAGGCATCTTTATTTCATTTCTTCCCTTCAAGGATTTTAAAAAATTCATTTCAGATAAGAGAAAATTTATCCTCTGTTAAAGATCTTTCTAGAAGGAATTATACAAACTCCCATTAAAATGTTTAACAACTTTATCTACCCTTGAAGTCTTCTTGTATCCAGTGCAAATGCCTTCTGTTGTTAGGTTTAATTGTCAAATCAAATCCACCACAACCTATGCTCTATAATTAAATATCTTCTCTCTCTCCTTTGTAGTCACATTTTTACAAGTTTTTGCAGTTTTCTTTTCAAGCTAACAAAACCATATTTTTAGATTGTTTATTTCAGTTTTCTGGACACACCACCCAACTAAGCCTATTCCCATACTCTTTTCTAAGAGAAAACATGCCAACACGGAGAGACTACTACCATATTCATATATGTGAGGAATCCATGGATTTCTCAATCAGATTTTTCAGCTCTCTTATTGGCAGCTAATAAAGGGCTTCGCGGATGGTTTAGGAGCTGGATGTGACTTGTCTGGGATGGTTTTCCATATAGTGTGCACCTATTCTCAACAATAAAAGAATCTCTGGTGGAATCACCATCCCTGACCTCAAGCTATATGACAGAGCAATAGTGATAAAAACTGCATGGTATTGGTACAATGGCAGGCAGGTAGATCAATGGAATAGGATTGAAGATCCAGAAATGAACCCACGCACCTATGGTCAGGTGATCTTTGACAAAGGAGCTAAATCCATCCAGTGGATAAAAAGATAGCATTTTCAACAAATGGTGCTGGTTCATCTGTCAGTCAACGTGTAGAAGATTGCAAATTGATCCATTCTTATCTCCCTGTACAAAGCTCAAGTCCAAGTGGATCAAGGACCTCCACATAAAACCAGATACACTGAATCTAATAGAAGAGAAAGTGGGGAAGAGCCTGAAAATGAATTTAAAAATAAAATGAAAGCAACATAAAAATGGACCCTCAAGCAACCCTCTTTTCACATGGGGCCAGAGTCACATCTTCTTGCAGCTGATATATAATCTATTATTCATGAAGGCATGAGGCATCATGGTTTGGCCCCAGTTTCCACCTAGAACCTACACAGTATGTCAGTTTCTTTGGCTTATTGTCATATATGTGACTATTTTTAATACATTGTTTCTGTCTCTTTCTCAAGCTTGGTTACATCTAGTATTCTAAAAACTACCGATATAAAGTTTTTAAATATAAAAGAAGCTATGAAAGAAGAAACAGCAAGAGGCAGTATTTCAAGGGAACATGCAGTGGAAAGCCAGGCGTGCTTTATTTTCACCCACTAAGAAAAAAAATAGAATCTGCAACAGAAATGGGAAAGGGCCAAAGCAAGTGTGTTGCATTCTGTCTCCGAGGAAAAGGCGGGACTACACAAAGCATTTCCAAGTTAGTAAGAGCTTGTCATATTTTCCACCAAGATTTTAAAACATTGGAAGCACCAGATTTTACACTCAGGCACTAGGAATGATGGTACTCACCTTGAATGGTTCTTGTTAAAGTTCAGTCAAATACTGTATCATCTGGAACAGAAATCTGCTAACAGATTTGGCCTTGCAGGTCAAATCTCATCTTTAAATAAAGCTTTATTGGGACACAACCTCATGCATCATTTGTGTAGCTACGGCTATTTTTACAGTAAAAGAGCAGATCTCAGTAGGTTGAGCATTGATCACACAGCTGACATTCCTAAACCATTTATAATTTAACATCATGGGAACAATGCTAATCCCTATTGTAAACAATAATAATTACAACTGTGCTCTATGAATGTATAGTGTTCCTCGGGTTTGAATGATTTCTCAGTTCAATTTTCTGTCTGTTATACTGAAAGTCACCTCTTTTCCTTCAGTCGGTGTTTAAGGTTCCAATCATCTTTTTACAAACAACCCAAATTTTCCATTTTCTTGCTTTTCCGTGCACTGCTAAACAGCGAGTTGGCTCCTTTCACCACCAGGTGGCCTCCTCTGCTCTGCTGTGCTGTAGGATCCAAAGTGAGAAAATGGCCCTTTCAGTTCTCTGAACTTCAGCCATTGTCTAGTACTTCACGGGCGGGCAGCTTGGCTCCTGCCTTCCATGTTTGGCCCAAGAGCATAAGTAAAATCATACCGACTACCTTAGGAAACTAGTTCTAGTTCAGAGATGGAAATAGTTTAGACAGTAGATAAAAAAAGATTGGAGTGTGTGTGTGTGTGTGTGTGTGTGTGTGTGAGAGAGAGAGAGAGAGAGAGAGAGAGAGAGAGAGAGAGAGAGAGAGAACCGCTGCACCCACAGTGGAGTTCTAGTGCAGATGACCTGTTTCCTTTCAACCACCTTACCACTCCTCAGCCCCACTCACACTGTACACAAGAGTAGCCGATAGAAGTTGATAGAAGTTTTCTCAGGAAGACAAGGTTACTCAGACTCAGATTTCCATGTGTAACTCTTTTTTGAAGAGAATCTATATGCCTCATCTTTGAGCTCCTGTTCAGGTTTTAATCTTATAGAGACAGACCCTTGTGAGTCTTTGGTAAGCATCACTAAAGACACTGTAAAGAAATCACATGATCAAGTCCTGAAAAAGTAAACCAGAGACAGTTATGCACCGGCCTATTTTTATTATTATTGTTATTTCATTTGTTTATATGTGTGTATGTATGTACATGTAGTATGTGTGTGTGTGTGTGTGTGTGTGTGTGTGTGTGTGTGTGTGTGTAGGCACATGCATGCCATGCGGCTCAGTGGACCTCAGAGGCCAACGTGTCTGACAGGTCATCAGGGTCAGCCATGGTGCTTCCTCTGCTGCTCCCTCTTCTCAGGCCTCGTTTCCTCATTGGGAAGTGAGGCGGGCTTGGACCGAGTCACTCGAATGTGGGGTCCAGCTTTGCCGTTCTCTCTGGAGGAGAACCACAAACGAGTGTTTCAGCACTTGGCCGTGGCCGGTTCTGTGACATCTTCCTTTCCACCTCAATCTTCTTGCTTTCTCTGTAGGAACACCTGCTAAGCGCTCCTCTGTGATTCACAACATCTAAAAACTAAACACTAAACCTCCGAAAAATGTCATATCATTTGAGGAACTTGTTTTCCCTTCTGTTTGCATTGTGTTATTGGTTTATATCTGAGTTATTACATTGGCTCTCAGAGCAGGATGGCTAAAAGCGTTTAGGTGTTTATGAGTGTCCAAGTTTGCTTTTTTTTGTTGTAACAAACACCATGACCAAAATCAACCTGGGGAGGAAAACCTTAATTTCAGCTTACAGGTTGGTCCATCACTGAAGGAAGTTAAGGCAGGAGCTAGAAGCAGAAGCCTTGTAAGAACTCAGCTTACTGGCCCGAGTGGACTTTCTTTCCCAGGCTAGGCTCACCTGCCTAGGGAAGGCACTGCCCGCAGTGGGCCAGGTGACTCTACATTCATAGCACTGAAGAACATGCCTACATGTCCTACAAACAACAGGTCCTTCAAACACGCCCATAGGCCTCTCTGACGGAGGCAATCTCTAATAGGGGTTCCCTTCCCCCAGGTGAGTCTAACGAACAAACAAGATTAGCTATTGCTTTGAGGGAAGGACCTCCAGGACTCTTAGTTTATTGGGTAAAGATCTAGCTCAGATATGGGATCAAAAAATGTTGATTTCATTTAACAGTGAATTGTTGAGGTTAAGTTAGCTAAAGGGGAGAGTAATGGGGGATTATGGGAAAAGGTGTAGAGCTACACTTAGGCAGAAAGAATACTTTTTCAAATGTTCAGAATATGCTAATGTATAAAGACAGAGGTAGGGTAAGGCACAGGGAGAGAACCAGGGTGTGACTTTTAGTGGTTAGAGTGAGTTCTGAATTTATATAGTGATGCCCACACAACTCCGTGTACGAAGTAAAAACTGCCATGCTGTGCGCCTTCAGTGTTAAATTGTATTCGATATTAATTATATCTCAATAAAGCTGAAACAAAGCAGGTTATAACTGAATAAAAGCACTTCCGGGTGACCTAGCGACAGGCCCAAATTCCCAACTGGAGTGTCTTCTCTGGAGGACCGTGTGGCTGAAGGGAGCTGGGCTCAGTGGCTGGACACAGATGCTTATTTGCTTGAGAAGAAGCTGATCACAAGTTTGTAACTTGCAAAGTGCTTTAATTAGTATCAAACCTGGTTAATAATTAAGGAAATTTACATCACTTTCTGTTTGCCAAAACACAAAGATACCTTAGTTCTTACCTTTTAATCATATGTTTTGAAAGTTGTCTTAGGTCCTAATACATATATTAAGAATTAACTGGAAATAGAAAGCTGGCTCAGTAAGGGTCTGAGTTCGAGTATCCTGAGCCAATGTGAACTCAATTTGAATCTGTAATCCCAGCACTCCTAGATGGAGCTAGGAGCTAGGAGCTAGGAGCTGGAAGGAAGAGAGTCCCTGGAGCCGGGGACCAGCTAGTCTGGCACATTCAGTGACAAACAAGAAGAGAGTTTGCCTCACAAAAGATTGAAGGGACCATACTTTAGGTTGTCCAATACATACACTATGGCACACACCCACAGTCACATACATCTGCATAGACACACACACTCACACACACAGGCATGCAGTACACACGTACACACGCAGACCATATATACATGGTACACACAGTTAAAGTAAAAAGAATCTGAAGAGTGGGTAAAGGCACCTGCCACCAACCCGGGACCTAAACGATGGAAGTAGAGAGGTGACCCCTGAAAGCTGTCCTCTGGCTTCCAAGTGCAAGCCTTGGTGCACATGTGCTCACAAATAAGTCAGTGTGATTTTTTTTAAACCTGCCAAGGCCATACTTTCCTTTAGGTAATTTATAATCTATATTTAGAAAAGTAAAAGCAAATGGTATGCTATACCAGCAGACAGCTAGTCTGTGTGCATGCAGAGTGCACATTAGCTTTCCCATAGTGTATGTAAGAAAGAATGGTTGAACTGGAGAAAATTAAATAAGGGAGCAGACGTAGATCCTCGGCAGAAAAAAATGCAATGTGAGAAAGACAACAGCAACAAACCCTCAGATCTGAAAATTTTCCTTTCATGCGTCTAGAACTTTACCAAAACCAGGAAATCTCCCTAGAGAGGAGGAGAGAGCCCACAGTGACTTGCAGTAGGTTTATCCAGTGTGTTTAATGGAAGTTACTAACAAACAACATCTTTTTCCTTTGTACTGATAATGCAGTGTTCTATTTTGGAAAGAGAAGTCATGTATACAAGTATGTAAACCATCGCTAGGAACATATAAATAGACGAGAACAGCGCACAAGGTCCTCCATGCCGACACGCAACATTTGGATCAAGTCTGAGCAGACACTGGGATAGTGCTTGTTACATGGCAGGCCTTAGATCTTACATGCTAGTTCATCCAACTCCATAGCAGCTTGATGGAGTATTAACATTATTCTTGGGCAGAGAACGAAGACCCAAGGAAGTGCTAAACGGATTATTTGTTTATGGGGTGTGTGAAGTTCCTAGCACTGGCTAATACCAACATGTTCCCTCTCCCCTTCCTAAGAGGAGAGAAAAATACTTTTACCTTGCCTTGTATATTCTGCAAGAAAGGAATTGAATGGTTATGTAATATTTACTTTTTCAATTCTTCTTCTTCTTCGTTTTTTTTGTTTGTTTGTTTGTTTGTTTGTTTTTTAAGTCTACGGCACCCAGTAGTCCCATCCAAGTACTAACCAGGCCAGATGAGCTCAAGTGCGTTCAGGGTGATTTGGCCGTAGACTCAATGATTCTTCTTTGATATGTCTTATTTTATTGTCTAATGAGGCCAGAGAACAATTATATTATTTCTCAGACAGAAAAAAAGTGGGGATTTGCAGTCTTGCATGCAAATATATAACAGACTAAAACCAAAAAAAAAAAAAAAAAAAAAAAAGGAAAAAAAAAAGGAAAAAAAAGAATCTTAGAAAATTCATGGTGTTAAAAATTGCAGAAACCCTTTGAATGATGCAGTTTATATAGAATGTGGAATTCTTACAAACGTGGTCTGATTGCATCTCCAAATGCGAGTGGTTAAAAAGGCAAGCCTGTCATCTTTGTTTTGCGAAGCCAGGAAAAAACGAAATGACTTCCCCTGGACTCCACAGCGCGACATCATCCGCAGGCCGAAGGCAGGAAGACGGTCTCAGGGCAGATGGCGCTCAGCAACATGTGTTCATTCTCAGTGATGCACGGGCGACAGTCCTCGGCACCACAGCTTTAGTCCCCACTTCGTCTTTAAGCTCGGCCATTGTTGTGGCAACATCCTGCCTGCAATGGCCACATCCCACACGTCCCTTTCTTAGACTTCTTGTCTCCTCTCCATGAGTGCTTAGTCTTTCTCAGCCAACACACTCTCTCCTGCTGTGTGACTGTTTCTGGGGTGTTGTGCACTGAAGACTTCTCCAGCTATATTCTCCCTTATCCCTCCCTCTGTCTTTTTAATTTTGTTCTCTGAACCTGTACCACTTCCTCCTTTTTTTATTACTCTGCCCCTTGTGGTTGAGACACACACACACACACAAGGGGCTTGTACTCCATCTCTATCTCTCTGTCTGCCTCTGTTTCTCTTTCTCTCTGTCTCTGTCTTTCACTGTCTTTGTCTCTGTCTCCCTCTCCCTCTCCCTCTCCCGTACAACAATTTTAATAAACTTCCTTGACCACTTATGGCAGATTCCTCTCTAGCAGTGGGGTTTGGTGTGTGCATCAAAGCATTTACCAGTTACCATGACCAAAATTTGCGGCTTGGAACCTTAGTTTATGCCAAGAAATGTCTACTGTAGCCCAGGGCATCTTTAAACTCGGAGCTGTCATTCTCCTGAGGGACAGGCATGGCTGTCACTGAGAACTCTTCTATCTGACCTTTTAGCCTCCACCTCACACTATTTAAAATATATGATAGTTGGAGGACAAGCAACAGGGACATGAGAGAGCCATCGAGGGCCACAGGGCGGGGTCTTCAGTGTGTTTTGGCTACTTCAAAGTCACTTTGAATGGCATTCTTGACTTGTTTACATTCAACTCCTAGGGCCCACCATTTTCCTCAGACTTTTGGGCTGAATCTAAAGAAACATTTTTGGAGAGCGGTAATCCAGACTTGCATGCTAAGCCACAATGTTCTCTGTTTCTGGGCTCCAGCATTACCTGGTGAGCAGCTTAGCATTGACTTTCTTAAACCAGTAATAGTCTAACCGTTTCTTGGGGGCTTTCCTTAGGGGCCCCGGCAGTAATAACAACAGAGCAACAGACTTCAAAGCTAATCAAGCTTCCTGAGGCTAGAACAGCAAACCGGCTTTAGGTAGGAAACCCTAAAATCTATGCACTTGATAAACATGAAAAAGTACTGCCTTCTCCTCCAAAAGAAACAAGAGTGGGAAGGATTTGAAGAGAATTTTGGAACTGGGAATTAGAATTAGCCTCTTGTGTGCTGATAAATGTTCTCCTGAAAATATTCTCCTGCCTGGCAAGAGGTGCTCTTAAGTGTTTACAAGATGCCTTACTTGGCCTTCCCCTTTTCCTACATGTTTCATAGGTGCTAATTGTTCTTGGCCACGGGAAGCAATTAACTTCGTGTCTATCTGAAAACTGAAAATATTTCTCGATTGGATGTTTTACCAAGTAAGACTCCCACAGAGGGAAGTTCGAAGATAAACAAGGCAGCCATGGCCTTTTCGTTTCTGTGCACTGACTTTGCTTAACATGGATTTCCACAACTGATTTAGGTCTGTCTGATCTCTCTTTTGGGAGAAATTCAAATGAATAAATATTTTCCAACTTCCTCCACCTAAACCATAATGTCAATACTTACAGTGGATGAAGGATAAATAATATATGGTTCTTGTCCATTTGTTGCAGAATCTATGATCTAATTCGTAAACCACATTTATCCTCATCTGAAAAAGGCATCATAGGTATTTTTTGAAATGTGGCCCTAAGGTATCAGACATTTTACCATTCAAGGATTGGTCCAAGAACACTTTTAACCCATTATAGATCTATTAAGATTATAGGCGTGGCCAGTTGATGAAGTGCTTGCAGTGCAAGGATGAGTATATACATTTGATCACAGAACTCAAAAAAAAATCAAGAGTGCTGGTCTATGCTTGTAATCCCAGAACTGGAGCTGCAGACAGGCCATTCCCCAGGGCTCACTGTCCCCTCAACCTAGCCTTCTTGGCAAGTTTCAAGACAATGAGAGGAACTTTCTCAAAAACAATAACAAGTAGACAAAGACAAATTAAACAAAAAGAAAACAGTGGGTGGTGCTTAAGGATTGCCATTCGAAGTTTTTGTGACCTTCAAATTTACACACCTTCAAATTTACACACACACATATACACAGACACACACACATGTGCACTCATACACAAAGGCATCTGCGCATACATATGCATCTGTGCACACATGAACTTACATACCCAAGATTATAAATATGAAAATTCTCCTGTATTTATAAAAAAAGATTTATTTGTATGTGTGTGTGTGTATGTGTGTGTGTGTGTATGTGTGTGTGTGTGCATGCACTACATATGTGTGGGTACCCTGCAGAACAGGGAGGGTGTTTGATTCCATCCAGCTAAAGTAATAGGCAGTTGTAACAATCCTGTTATGGTTGCTGGGAACTGAACTCAGGTCCTCTGAAAGAACAGCATTCTTTTTTTATACTGTCTATTCTTTGTGTGTGTGTGTGTGTGTGTGTGTGTGTGTGTGTGTGTAACCGTGGCTATCTTGGACCTAGCTCTGTAGATGAGGCTTGCCTTAATCTCAATGGACCTACCTCTGCCTCTGCTTCCTTGGTGCTGGAATTAAAAGTGTGTGTCACCACCACCCTTCTAAACTTTTTTTAAAGTTAGGAGTGGTAGTGCTTTTACTCCCAGCATTCTGGAGTCAGAGGCTGACAGATCTTTGTGAGCTTCAAGCCCAGCCTGATTTACATAGTGAATTCTCTAGGGTCACTCAGGGCCACCTTGCCAAAAAAATATTTTATTTATCTATTCTTTGAGAACTTAATATGTGTATCTAAAACATGTGTGCAATATCTTCTGAGCATCTCCAACCTGCTTTCCTTCTCTGCATCTCACTGTATTCTCCCCTTTCCAACTTCATATTCTCTTCATTTTCTTTTCTTTATGGCTCACTGAGTCCAATTAGAGCTGCAGCTATGTACCTGGGCCTGGGGTCATCTACCGAAATAGGACAGTCCAAGAGAGACCACACCACTGAGAAGAGCTGAGCCCACCCGATCTGCCAACAAATTTCACTAGTGCTCATGCTCAGGGCCCTTTGCCACCTAAGCCGAAATGTTGATAGACTTGATCATGTACACATTTTGTGTAGGCGGCCACAGTCCTGTGATTTCATGAGCGAATGGCCGTCATGTTCAGAAAACACTATTTCACAAAACCTGTCGCTGCGCTCTGGTTCTTACAGTCTGCCTGCCTCCTCTTTGGTGATGTTCCTTGAGACTTTGGGGAAAGGTTCATACAGAAGCCCTTCTTGAGGCCGAGCTTACTGCCATTTCTCCATCTTTGCCCTTTAACTAGTAGAGAGTCTCCGGGTTAGCTTCTATCCCTGTAATAAAAAGCATCTGCAATGGATGTAAACACTGCACTAATCCAAGGCTAGAAAGGTAAATATTTTAAAGACAGTATGATACTATGTCCATTTAGCAGAATAACCACATTTGAATCTTCTCTAGAGCATATGACCTCACTAGCTGTGAGTTATTGACCAAGTTTACAGTACCGGATATGGATTTCTTCCTTTGGAGCAGTCTTTAAATTGAATCAGGAACTTGTTGGTTATCTCTGTCACGTTCAGGCCACTATTGCACCAATGGGCGTTAGATAGGAAAATGTAAAAATTTAACATTAAAATTCACAATTTAAGGACATACCCATTGGATGGCATTTCAATTTTGTTTCCTGGAGACATGATCCTGAAAACAGGTTTGTCATGTGTTAGGTCTGTGATTAAATCTGGGTGTGGCTTCTCTGTGTAGGAGCCATTAGCCCCTGGGGAAGGCACAGCACAGTCCCCAGGAAGTTTTTGTGTGGTTATTGTTCTCGTCATGTCGATATTCATGTGTGTCATTTATGACAGTGTCTCATTGTGTAACTCAGGTGGCCTAGAACTTACAATCCTGCTGCCTCAGCCTTCTTAGTTTTGGAATTAAAGATTTGCAGCACTACACCAAGTTTTGGGGGGAAAGGTGATGAAAATAAGGTCACTGATTCTAGAGACTTCAAAAGTCACAATGTTATGTACCAACACCTTTCTAATGAATACAGCTACAGACTTCACATTCTTTCTCCCTTTTTTTTTCCAAAGAGGAAGCAAGATATTCCCTTTTGGGGGAAACGTTATCAACAAGGTTAACCTAAGAAGTACATATTTTTTCCTTATGAAATTAATTTGGTTTTTTGGCATTATTTTTGAGGTATACAGCATCTTGGCAGTTTCTTTGGTTTGAAACTATGTGATTTTAGAAAAGCACGTTTCAGAATGTTTAATTCATCGATACAAAAGCACTAATGAGATATGCATGTATGAATTTTATATCATATTAGTTCCCTCGTTCTTAAAATCTGAATAAAAGCCAAACATCTGGATTATGTTTGAAAAGCCTGAATTTCCAATTTTCAGAGAGACCCGATCTATTTTGACATTGCACACTTAGCCTTAACATTTACAGCGTGCTATTAGCATTACTTGCAATTGTAGAAAAAAAAATCCTGTGATTTAAACAAACTTAGTGCCTCCTAATGCTAAAAATATATCTGTATTTCAACTGACTGCTGCTGCACAGCCACACACATCCATAGCTTAGGCCTCATCAGCATTTCCATGATAAATGCTGTACTGAGCAGGCCTGTAATTGTGCTATAAAGATATGGGGGTAAGCTTTGACATATAAATTCTCCTGTTGCTGTACATGAAAACAACAAACAGCAGTTCATCTAACACTTAACTTGAGAAACTATTCATTGACTTTCTAAAGGCCCCAATTATTGAAAATACTTCCCACCGTCAAAAGGACAAAACGGCAACCAACAAATTGGGAAAAGATCTTCACCAACCCTACATCCCACAGAGGGCTAATATCCAATGTATACAAAGAACTCAAGAAGTCAGACCTCAGAGAACCAAATAACCCTATTAAAAATGGGGGTACAGAGCCTAAACAAAGAAGGTTCACCTGAAGAACTTCAGATGGCTGCGAAGCACCTTAAGAAATGTTCAACATCATTAGTCATTAGGGAATGCAAATCAAAACAACCCTGAGATTTCACCTCACACCAGTCAGAATGGCTAAGATTAAAAACGCAAGAGACAACAGGTGTTGGTGAGGATGTGGAGAAAGAGGAACACTCCTCCACTGTTGATGGGAGTGCAAGATGGTACAACCACTCTGGAAATCAGTCTGGAGGTCCTCAGAAAACTGGGCATGACACTTCCGGAGGACCCTGCTATACTACTCCTGGGCATATACCCAGAGGATTCCCCGGCATGCAATAAGGATACGTGCTCCACTATGTTCATAGCAGCCTTATTTATAATAGCCAGAAACTGGAAAGAACCCAGATGTCCCTCAATGGAGGAATGGATACAGAAAATGTGGTATATTTACACAATGGAATACTACTCACCAATTAAAAACAATCAATTCATGAAATTCTTAGGCAAATGGTTCTAACTGGAAAATATCATCCTAAGTGTGGTAACTCATTCACAAAAGAGCACAGATGGAAGGCAGTCACTGATAAGTGGATATTAGCCCAGAAGCTCTGAATACCCAAGGCACAACCCACATATGAAATCATTCCCAAGAAGGAAGGAAGGAGAGGGCCCTGGTCCTGGAAAGTCTTGATTCAGCATCCTGGGGGATTGCCAGGACAGAGAAGTGGGAGGGGGTTGATTGGGGAACTGGTGGAGGGAAGAGGGCTTATGGGACTTAGGGGGAGGGGGTAACCGGGAAAGGGAAAATCATTTGGAATGTAAATAAAGAATATAGAAAATAAAAAAAAGAAAATACTTCCTCATCACCCAAAGAAGACATGAAAGCCATCATCCTTTGGGGACTCTTTTCTCCATTAATAACCAATAATCAATAACCAGCTTCTGCTGATTATTTTGAGGATATTTTGACACCCAAGTAAGTATTTATGGTGAGAATGTAGGGGAATAACTAAGAAAACGATTGTTTATTCTACTGTCATACCATATGTTGTAGAATCTGATTGATAAATCAAGTTTTAGGGGAGAGGATATATACATGAGAGGTCAGTGCAGACCGTGTAGGAATGTGATGTGTTTGACTTAAGTCTCAAGTGAGGTTTAGCCTATATGTTTGTTATAGTAAAGGCTAAATTTGTTCTTTTACTACATATAAAAGACAGCAAAAGTCTGTAAATTTCCTTCTCAATTCTTCTTTTGTCTGGCTTAAGAAAATGCAGCAGCAGCGTTGTACTCGATTACATGAAAATCAATGTGTTTAGAGGTGTCTTTTGGTAAGGGGCTAGAAAACAAAAGAAACTATACTCTAAAAAAGAAATGTCTGGAAAAGAGAAGCTGCATTTGTTCTGCTAATTTCTGCTCCTCACACTTCCCACCCTACACTGCACTCTGACATACAATGCATATTTGCACAACTGTGGTTACTCCATGCTGACATGACATTCTATCATTTCCTATGTGGAACTGCAAACCTTAATTAGAGCAGTTATGACCGACATCCTCACTGAGATGTACAGAAAGGTAGAGAAAGCCATAGTTTCATAGCTTAAGGCACATTGCCACTGTACCCCCCCCCCTCTGTCTGTGTGGGAGTGTGTGTGTGTGTGTGGGGGGGGTGTCTTGTGTGTATGGGCATTTTGCCTGCCTCCCTCCCTCCCTCTCTCTCTCTCTCTCTCTCTCTCTCTCTCTCTCTCTCTCTGTGTGTGTGTGTGTGTGTGTGTGTATGTACAAATGTGATCAACATAAAGGGCCTTGCTGAAATAAGGGCTGGCTATGTAAGGTCTGGAGGAGAAACACCTCTCTGATATGTTTTTATCAAGTAAAGGGACCTGACAGGTTTCACTCCGTGGCTCACGGATGAACTGCCTTCACTCGTGCGAGGGGAAGATGCCTGTAGAAGTTTTGACTCATTTGCTGTCTTCCGTGTCTCTGTGTTTTGCCCAGCTTGCTTTTACGTGATTGTGTATCTTCTCCACTGCGTTCCCAGGTTTGCTTGTACTACAATCTGCTATTTTAATCCTATCCCAACAAGCGACCGTCTCTCAGTTGGTAGTTTGGGTTTTTGGCTTTTCTTCTGTACAGAATGGCATGGTTATTACGGTGGACCTCATGAGTGCTGGCGAAAAGAAAAAGTTCTAAAACAGAAAGCTTAGATCCATTTCCAGGCCAGCATTCACTCCACCCCATAGCACTTTTCAGCCAGCGAGACTTCGCTCTCTGCCTGGACTTCTGGTGACTTGGAGGATGCTCTCTCTGTGTGGATTTAGGCCTTGGGCTTGGATCTCCTGTATAACCTTCATGGAGTAGGTAAAACCAGTTATTTCCTGTGTGAAGTTCTCCAGCACCCAGTCTGCAACGAGTCCTCTTTGCCTGCCCTGAACTCTTGTTCCCCTCATGACTAAATACCCATCCCTCAGTGGCTTTCCACTCTGGAAGGGTCAAATCTTCTCGATTCCTTTAGAGGTTTTCTTTGGTATTCAATACAGTGTCTCAGTCTTCTTTTTCTCAATCTAACAAAGTGGTTATTTGTTTGTTTGTCTCTTTGCATCTCTCTTTTAGTGTTTGCTGACTCAAATCGAACCAGAAGGCAAGTGGAACCCTTGTGGCTTCTGTTCTGTATGCAGTTTAGTTTCTATCTTTTGGTGAGGCTAGGCTGGGACGGAGGGTCATGCTTGACCCTCGTCATTTCTCCGAAGGTTTAATTCATTATGCCAGCATCTTTGTTTCTTTTAGAGTCTAATATTCTCATCCAAAACTGACAGCATGAAGTGGTCCCCGGTGGATTCAGATCCAAGACACAGGCATTGTGTGGTTTGTATACTAAAAGTTTCAGCATAACATAAAAATTATGAGATTTTTACATAAACATATGTATTCCTGGCTTCACTTAAAACAACCTATTAACGGCACTGAAGCCATATTGAAGCCACATTTCCATGCGAGGATAGTTGGCTTAGGATAGGGCAGAGGCTTGCGCGTCTGCCACAGACCACACTACCATCTCCCTTCTCCTATCACTGGGATCAGATTCTAGTAACAATGACACTTGTGGGTTTGTTTTCCTTTCATTTGAGAAATGGCTGTCTTTTATCACAATACTAGCAGTCATTTAATATGAATGAGAGAAGAGGACGTGTCCTGACCTTCCTCTAGTCTTTGGCATCACCTTCTAGGCAGTTGGGTACGAGAGCCAGCTATTGCTAGTTTGTGATAGCTGGATAGAAATTCGTGAATGTTCCCGACAGTAACAACCACTGGCAGCTCAGAATCTACCCTGGTGGGAGTGTTTATACTAGAGAAATCAGCAAACACTATAAATCAGCACTTTTGTTTTTCTCCTTGAGGACCAGTTAATTAGCATATAATACCTGTAAGTATTTGACCTTATGATCTCTGAGCTAAAATTGTTTGCAGTTTTATCAAGCAGTAAGATTGGTATAATCTGGCAGTCTGATCAATCTGCTCTTATGCATGCTTTTCTTGTTCATGTTGTTAAAACACTGGAGAAGACTGGACAGCACAGGAGGCGGCTGGGTGCCCGCCATGGTCTTTACAGTCTGTAATCCACAGGTTCTTTGCAGAGCTCCCTGAACACGGCGCTTCTGAGCGCCTGTATCCATCCGCTCCCTTCGCACTGAGGAAAACCGAATGGAGGCCCATCCATCTAACGCACGGATTCACCTCCTTGCTATAGGGACTTAAGTCATTAGATTCCGGGTGTTTGTTGCTAGAAATTTAATCATGTTTAAAATCTGGCTGGCAGCGTAGTGAAGAACTAACTGCCAGTTCTTGCTACAAAACTGCATGGAGAAAGTGAAAGGGCTGAATTTCTACCCACATTGACAATTCCGATTCCATAGATGCAGAGTTAGCCAGCTCCTGTAGGGGACCCAGAGCCAAAGCCTTTCTGAGCACTTCAAACAGTCAAAATTATAATAGAGTCAAATCAAGACTAAATACGTCAGCTGAAACTGGAGTTTAGCTTATCAAGCCCAGATCCAAAGCAAGAAGTGGAAAGCATTTTGGATATTTCTTCCTTAAATTCCTCTATGCTTTTATTTTTTTTTTATTGGCACTGGAGAAAAAAATAACACATTAAAACCTCCTGACTGAATTACTGTCCTAAACCAATAGATCCACCACGGGGCTTGTTTAGCTAAAAGCCACAACAGACTTTGTAATGCAATGATGTAATCTTGGCTTTGTGTCATTTATATTCAACCTAAAATTTTTTTTTCCTGAATAGACAGGCTGACAACAATATTGTTCAGTGTGGGTTTTTATTTGGATTCTTTCCAAATGGCTCACATGCCTTCACAGTACCACATCATGCCGCTATGGTTTTCCCCCTTTGCCTGAATTCTAAACTTTCCCCCTCATACTAGCTTTCTATTTTTCTTTTAATGTCTCAGTTATGTTTGTAAAACTAACCAGCTCCACCACAAAATTAGGATGTATCTTGCAGAGAGCATTCATTTTACTTTTTGCATATTTTTCCGGAGGTCATGTCAAGGTTAGTTTGAATTCCATCCTACATTAAGACTTCTTTCACAGCTATTTAGCTCGGCAGCCTGCTCCCCGCTGGGGTCTGCCCCTTGGGCACGTCAAAGCTTCAGACCTGACAAATCACACACAGATGAAGCTGTACAGTTTTTTAAACAGTTTGATCAGTAACTTTTTTTTTTCCTTCTTCACCATCCTTCGTAGTAAGATTCTTTTTCACTTTGAATTGCCGTTTCAGGAATTGAGGGATTCTATTCGAGACAGTCTGCTTTTACATGAGAGCCGTCAACTATCTCTGTCACTGATTACAGTATGCTGATAGTCTTCTGGTCACAAGACGGCAGACATACAGACACGCTCTTAGCTAGCAGGACTGGAATTGTGTTTTTAAAACCTACTTGTAGCAGGAAGGTTAGTGTTGGGCTATTACAGATTTCCTTGGGATCAAAAAGGAATAAAAAATATATATATATCCAGTTTATATCCCGTTATGAGCTGAGCCTAAAAAATGACTCTCAAATGCTTCCAAATAGGCTCTTATCAGTATTTTAGCAAACTGTGTAACTGACAGTCCACCTCCCTTTCCTGTTTAATTGATGAACTTAAGGTGCTTGCCTGTAACGAGTGTATCAGCAGTCTCCTTTACCACTGAAGGAGATCACAAATTTTGAAAATCAGCACACTGCCCATGTTTTTATGAGTTGAAAAATATTGACTGCCACGAACCTGCTAAATCAACTGCAGAGACGGTGCGATTATGCTGCTGCTATCTTGGCAATGCCATGGCAGAACAGAGTTGTTTTGAAAAAATAAGTCATATACACATTTCATTACATTTTCACACAGGACAGACAAAAACCACAGGGAGGTTTTTTAGCTTTGGACTAAGCTGAACACTTACAGGGAAGAGAGGGAAATAATATTTAAATGATTCTCAGCAGGAAAGTACCCAATGAAGGTCCCATAAAAGGTTGCCTAGTTGAAACTAATTAAAGACAGGTCTAAGTAAGAATAGAGAAAAAGAGATCAAAGGAATTACATTAGGTGTCACTATGCCATTTGGGGGCATTTTATGTAATTTTTATAATTTTGTTCTAGGGAAACACCAAATTCTGAAAATGTCCACTTCTGTCATCATGCCGTTATTTTTTTTTTTGCAAGAGCTACACGTCAGCAGGCAAGCATCTAGCAGAAAACACTGCAGCACTGGCGCATTAACACGTTACGGTGAAAAGAGGGGCTTGTGCTTTTCACGCGGCCGCGCCTCAGCCTTCAATTAATGGGAAAGCACTACAATGCCCAGGCAACTTCTCCTGCCTAGTGGTGCACCGTTTATCATTGCAGTTTTACATTGACCTTGACACCCACTTCATTAGAATAAAGATTGTCTACCATTTAGGTTACATTGTTCCTCTGCACAGAGACCCCATGCAAATTTCTGTTCAGATAGAAGAGCTGCGCGGCTGTCAGAGGTCATCTGCATTAAATGATTGCAGCTATTTTCCAACCGCTTCTTTTCATTCTACTCAATTCAGGCTACGAGGATCAATCAAGTTCTCTGCCTGAAACAGTGGGACTGCTGGGAATATAACTGTTTTTGGTAGGAGTGGATATGCCCTAAACAGTGTTAAATATTTAATATAAACTCATTAAAGGCCATGCAAAGGCTTGAGAAAGATGCCACCTTTATAGAAATATCAAGAGGGACAGGGAACCCTTTGGAAAAAAAAATAAACAGAATAGTAATTATCAATTTTATAATTCCAGAAGATGTAATCACAATATTTCTTAGACTTAGTGACTCTTTCCTACTGTTTTTTTTCCCTCACCCTTGACCTGGGTTAGGAAGAGGGAAACTGGGAGACTTCATATTCTTATGTAGTATTTTATAAGAGGTTGACAGGAAAAGTTTTTAGTTTGTTGGTACTTCTATTTAACTTCTATTTAACTCAGTAACAATAAATCCTGTCCTGGCTGCGTTTGTTTTAAAACACATAGATATTCTTTATGTAAAAGAAAAAAAATGATTGGGGAAATAAGTCGCCTCGTCTCCTCCTTAAGTTTCCTGAGTGATATAATTGGAATTAAATTATTAATGGGAGATACTTTTAAAAAGATTGTTTTATGATCTCCTATTAGGGAATTTGCAATTCATTTTAATATTTGTAGTTTGATTTATATTAAAGATAATGCAATCTATGTTCAATTAACAATACATGGCCAATGTAATGTGATTTCCAGATCATGCAAATGGAATAAGCTAGAAGAGGGGGGAAACTCAATTCTTAACCTCAGATGTAATTTGCTGTTCGAGTTCTGGCAATTTTAAATGACATTGCACTTTTTAATTTTTCCAAAGGCTCAGCAGCAAATTTATCCCAATCAAGAAAGCCTATTATTAATTTACAAGGACAATTGTAGGAGTCTTTATAATTTCTTTGTGCAATTATTCACCCTAAATTCTAATGGTAAAATACAAATAGTTTGCAAGAAATAACCACTATTACTTGTCTTGCGCTTGAACCTTCTTCTTGAATGTTGAACATCCTCTCCAAGTGTTAGTGATACTGACTCCTTGTGAAGCATCCCAGGCTTTTGTGAGGTGCTGGACATTGGCTGTCTTAAAGAGGGCAGCACAAGAGCCGCTGCAGAGGCAGCCCTGGCCTCTACCAGTCCAGCTGAGCTGTGGACCTGGACTTTCCTATAAAAAGATTCTTTGTTCACCACTGAATAGCATTAGGCATGGGCTAGCTGAGGGGCCACCATGAAGCCTCAAAAGAGGAGGGCAAACACTAGCTTGAGAATACAGTGTGAGAGTCACAGACATAGCTTTGCATTTGTGAGCAAAATACATATTTTTACATATTATTTTGTGGTAGTTTGGGTTTCCGGTAGTGTGTGTTCTCTGAATATACTTTCTTATTGATACACTAAGATATATTTTGCCTTCACAGTGTGTTTTCTTTTCCTGTCTGTTGTGGGGCAGGCGGGGGGGGGGGAGGATAATCATGACAAATATACAGGTGTTTGATATACTAATTTGCACAGGCAAAGATTCAAATGTGTCATTATTATAACTAGATAATTTTCCTTGTCTTAACTATTCTAAATATAAAGTCACCTGATGCCCGGTTAAAAACAACACATGCAGGATAGAAATACTCAAACCTTGATGTCTCAGAATTAGACAGCCATATTCTTCAATCGGGAAAATTGTTTGCTTTAATTCGTGTGTTCCTCGTAGCCAAAGCTTCGCTCTCCGTTTAGTAATGTCTGCTCTTTTCAGCATGACCACCAGAAGCACCATACAAAAGTCTTACAATGGACGTCTTAATCTCTCTGTGTGCTTTTAGAGCATTATTTTGAATTCCATCATGCTGCCTTTTTTTCTCCCCTCTTCTGATGTTTTATTACAACAGCAGAATTCCCAGGGAGCTTTGGGGGCAAGGTTCACATAATATAGCCCTGAAGTTTTGCTAGGTGGGAGCCATCCCCCAGGCCTGGCCATCTTTTGGCAATCTTTCTATTTAAAAAAAAAAAAAAAAAAAAAGATTCACTAGGTAGAGTCCTTTACGGCATTTGCTGGGTATGGTTTATTTTTTATTTTTATTTTTATTTTATTTACTAGAGAGTGAATATCTACAACCCTTTCATGACGCTTTCTTTTCGCTGACCTCACTGTGACAAGGCATCTTGTTCTTTAACATTGAGGGAGGCAGAAAAATGCTTGAGTTTCTCAATGTGTGCCTTCTATACCAGTTTCAAAATGGCTTATTCTTCTGGTTTCCATGGTGACAATTAACAGTGTTTCAAGGCATTGTTCCACTCTCCATTTGGGCAGAATTTTCGGTGTGATTTTTAACAAAAACAGAGAGGGAGAGAGAGAGAGAGAGAGAGAGAGAGAGAGAGAGAGAGAGAGAGAGGAAGAAAGGAAAGGGGAAAGGTTTTAAGGGAAGGAGGAATGTCTGGCAAAAGTGTCAAAAAAGTTATCTCAATCAAGCCTGCATTTGCTACTAAATTCATTTATTTTCATAAATCCATGTTTTTTATTGCTTAGATAATTCAGTTTTAGTATTTGTGCATTAAAAATGTAAATTATAAGTAAGAATTTCAATTTAAATTCTTACTTAAAACAGTGAACTCCTATTAACTCTGTATTTTCTCTAACTTTTCTTTATGCCCAAAGAAATAGCTTTTAGGACACTAGAAGCCTGCATCTTTAATTTAGATCATTCACAAATCTATTAAGAGGATTCATTAGACCAAATTGAATTGGCCAAGCAAATACACTTAATAATGTAAATATGCTCTCTGAATAGAGTAGATTTTATTTTTGACCAGACAGCACGGCCCACAGCAGGTTCTGTGGAAAGCTGAACACGGGCTGCTTATTTACCTTAGCACTCAAGAAAGCCAGCGGACTTTAACTTTGCTAATCTCATTTTCGGCTATTGAAAACTGGTCTGTATCATAACCTCCCCATACATCTGAGCATAATGGGGCAGCTTCTGCTCACTTACTGCTGTGGGTGAAATGAATATGAAGATGAAATTATCTTCTCACCACAGGATGGAGAAGCCCCTTGCTACGGGGGGAGGGAGAGCAGATTGAGCTGGTGGCTAATTCTACCCATCTAATGCTTCTGGTAAGAAGCTAGAGGCAGAGGAGCACACGTACGGTAGAGTCAACCAAAGCGAAGCCCTCCTGGTATTATGTACACAGTCTTCAGGCCCTAAACCTCATTGGAGTCAACCTTCACAAGGTCTCAAACCTCAAATAGTTTCACTTCAAATTACACGGCATGCTAAGTACTCTCCACTCACATATCAATATATCTACCAATTAACTAGGTTCTGGTAGCTTTTATCGTCTGAAGGCATTGACTATCAATCACATCTTTTGTTGGGCTGTTTATGCAGTAGGCATATCCAGTGACAACGAGGGCATACATAATGACAAGGACTTTTTAGTCTAATAAGCATCTTAGTAGCTAATGCCATAACTATTCATACCACATTCCTTCCATAAGAAAAAAAAATCACAGTGTCTAAAATCAGATTAATTGCTTTTCATGTGTGCAAGGCTCCCATTTTCAGGAGACAATCTAAACTGTTCTCCTGTTTTATGAACATGCAACGAAGGAGATATTTAAAGTTGGGGAAGAGAAAAGATGAGTTTGTCACAAGAAAGTCCAATAACCAGTAGAAGCCACTCTGGGAAGGCACAACTGGAGGGTTCTCTCTGTTGATTAATACATGTGACAGAGGGGAAAGATTTGAATAATAGTCCTCTGCCTGACTGAAATACCACCCCCCCAACATCATGTCAGTCTTACCTAATTAGTTATGTAAATCTTACATAGGAATCTGATTACATAAAGCAGATTGCCTCTCCTCCAGTCACCACACTGACAAATCATATACTATCTGGGTTTCTAGAATACTTGTTGAGTAGTGAGTTGAAAAACCTTAAGTGGACAGTGCGTTTTCTGTACTGGAGAGCCATAGTCCTGGTAATTGTCTGCAGTTAGAAATGCAATCAGAATTTCCAGTGTTTCATAGTCCAAATTCTGAAAGCGCTCTAAAGCAACCCTTGATTTTCTTCAGTATGCATATTCATGTAATTTTGGATACTTTGACACCCTGATCAACATGCATTAATAATATAAAATGCTTTAAATCACCTCATTTACAACATTTTGTTCTGTGATCCACAAATGCCTAACATTTGGAGAAGTTTACATAATACAAATGATGTGCATGTTTAGTGTAAATGGAAGATTAAAATATGAAACGGAAAGTATGCAAACACACGCGCACAAATGCTGAAGGTCTATTAACCGACGCAGAGGTGCACACCTTTTTCTTCTTTCAAGCTAATTCCAATTCTAGCTTTGTTTAGAATTTTATAAAAAGTGTTTTTGAGGGGACTAAAATCATCCAAGTGTTTAGGGAAATTATGAACCTGTGGATCAGCAACACTCTCTCCCCACAAGAGCTTTCCTGGTTAGATCTGATAGTGGTGTTTACCTTCGGGCAGAGGGCAAAGGAACAGTGGTGCCATAGAACTCAGAACTTGACGTCATTGTTTCAAAGAACTATATTTTGGCAATATGCATATTTAATATTTTACCCACAACCTACATTTTATACTCAAGAATATATTTTTTTATTTTTTATTTTTGTTTTTCGAGACAGGTTTCTCTGTGTAGCCCTGGCTGTCCTGGAACTCACTCTGTAGACCAGGCTGGCCTCGAACTCAGAAATCCACCTGCCTCTGCCTCCCAAGTGCTGGGATTACAGGCGTGTGCCCCCACTCCCAGCTCACTCAAGGATATTTTGATGTACACTTCCCCATGTGCATGGTAGCCCTTTACAGTTGTTCAAAGACTTTCTGACTGTGAACTTTCCCAAATCCAGGTATACCTGTGAAAAATACCACCACAAAACGCTTTTTACCGAGGCGCTATTACATTGTCTCCAAGAAATGTCTGTGAAGAGACTCACTCGGCAGTTTGTTAGAACACAGAGTGGGTTAGTTGGGTCAGGAGGGCTCAGGACTTAGCTGAGAAGTTCAGGGCAGCTCATGGTCATCAATCGGCAATCGTGGGTCTGTAACTATCCCAAGGAACAGGCGAGCATCCTTCCACTTCATGTGTGTGCTTTCTCTTTAGCTCTCAAAGAGTTTTTAAGTAAAAGAAAAATAAAAACAAAACATTACCTGAGTCTTTAATTAATAGGGAACTTAAAAGAAGTAAGCCATATAACCCTTATGGATAATGTTTTTCTTTCCAAGATAAATTTGTTTGTTTGTCAATAGAGTCTAGATACATTAGACAATAACCAGCCTTGCTTTAACTTTTGTAACTCGCAGTCCAATGTGTGGGTTGTTTGTGGCACAAACATTTTCCTCTACCAATCTCCTTCATTTGGAAAGTGCCTCTCCTTAAAGAAGAAAGGCTCACCTCTCAGGAGAGTGCTTGACACGTGTGTGTCATAGGAGAAAAAAAAAAAGAGAGAGAAATACTTTGAACTCTTGTAAGACTGATGGACCGAGAGTGAGGGCTCTACAACCAAATGGTGACCCAAGCGAACTGGAATGGTAAGTCCTTCCAGGCCAGGCACCTTCTCATTTATTATATTTTAAATTAAAAAAAAAAACATAAATTGTATGTGCAAACTTAGTTTTTAAAAGACCAAAATCGCCGAATCCAACTCAATACAAGAAGTATGTATGCAGGCCCGTGTGGTAAGTGATGTGTTCCCAGCCGCATTACTGGGTCTCTCAAGGTAATCAGGCTTCGCCTCCCAAGGAAATTGTATTGTAAACAAAACCTTCCAGTTCCATACACAGTATACGTTCTGCTTAAAGATTTTTCTAAGAACAGCTCTGCGCCCTAACCGTCAGCTTTCTCTTGCCATTTCAGCGGTACAGTGTGGAAATGTCCATCAGGCACCTGAAGAAGACAGAACTACTTAGCAAGGTGGAAGCTTTGAAGAAAGGTGGCCTTTCACTACCAAACGATATCTTGGAAAAAGTGGATTCAATTAATGAAAAATGGGAGCTGCTTGGGGTATTTGCATTTTTATTACTGTTTGTAGGTTCTGTGTACATTTTTGTGCGTGGTGAAGTACTCTATCTGTCTGATTTCTAATTTGAGGCACAAATCTCTCTCTCTTTCAATTCACTCCTTACATTTCAGGCAAGCTACTCATGTTATTACGGGAAAAACATTGCTTTTCCTCCTCTTCTTTTTTTTTTTTTTTTAATTTATTCTGAGCTATCTCCTCTCAGATTTTAATAATTTTGGTTCTTTAATACATAAAAAAGTAAGTAAAATATGCCATGTATTACGGGTATGCACCAAGTCAACTCTAATACAGTATATCTGATATACACCGCCTGTCATGCTTGGGTGGATGTTAATAGAATTTGTTCCGAAGGTACATGTTAGAGACGTCCACTGTTTAACTGTTCAGTGTCACCTTAAGATGGAAAGCACAGTTGCCCCTGCAGCTTTCAGGCCCTATGAAAGCCAACCAAGTCAAATGTGCAAATTTGACCCAAGTCTCAATTGCAAAATTGAATCTGCTAATTTTTTTTTTTTTTTTTTTTTTTGTGACTCAATTTTCTGGGCACTTTTAACAAAAGAAAAAAGATTTTCGTAGCTCATTTCTTGCAATGATGGCCTGGGTCTCAACCAAAGAAATGCAAGAATGTGACAAAAAGACAATCTAGATATCCTGCTACCAGAGGCTCCAGGGGTCTCATGCAGGAGTCTGCACTGTCCTGTTGTTGGAAGACAGCAGAGAGAGAACTTAGCCTGTGTGTAGTTGTTCATCAGCTTCTATCCTAAATTGCCTTCCCTTCAAATCAAGGGTAAGCTAAATTTGCCAATTACCTAAATGATTAATTATGATAGCTACTATGGGTGGTGTCAGTTACAGAGCATAATTTTTCAAGCCCTCTATTTTTCTGCCTCTTTAATTTTTTTTAAAAGAAATAATACTCTAGAAATATTTTGAATTAGGAGCTCTCCAAGTACAGTGATGACTTGGAGACATGCCAGAGTTCCGTTTATGCCATGCCTAATCTAAGTGATTAAAAACCTGCACATTTATGCCCTTGTTTCTCATCTAAATTCTCTACACTGTGTACTTGTTCAAAGTAACTTCAAATGTTAAAAATTCTGATTCCTAGTTATTATGGCCTTGCATGGTGGTTTAAATTAGGACCTCAGAAGGAATGACTGTATGATATTCTCAAAGGTTATTTACAAAACAGAGAAAAATGGCAACTTTGTTGACCTCATAGATAAAGGACAGCCTGTTGGCACTGCATTTAAAGGCATCTTTCCTAATTTGATAAGTAACAGTACACGCTAAGGAACCTGTTTACAGTGTGTCATGATTATCAATTCCTCACCAAAATAATTTTAATTATTACACTGAAGACACAGTATTTAGTCAGTCTCTAGGAGTCAGATGCCACTCAGACACTTGCCATTTTGGCAACATGTCACTCCAATCCCATATAGTTTCTAGAGTCACTTTGCGAGAGTCGGCTGGGAGAAGAGTTCAGTAAAGCTGGAGCCACGCTGACCCCAGGAGGCACACTGCTTTAATTGGCATGATTACATTTTAATTGGCATGGAAAAAAATTACAGACAAGGACTTTAACTTCTAACAATAGTAAAATAGAGGGATATGGTTTTTAATATTTCTTTCATCTAAGGTGAACAGTGTAGAATGGAAATACATTAGAATGAAATGTCAGTGGTGCGTACAGTCTAATCTGTGAAATTCTGTCCCCTGTGCTGCATATGACTCTGTCTCGATTGCATATTAAACAACCCTATCAAGGCACCCATTGGCATCTGCTGCGCTGACACAAATTGTGAATTAAATGAAATTGATGTCCTCTGTCGTATATTTATGAAGACGGACCATTCTCTGAAGTATTCTGTTTATAAAGAATTTATGATTGCAAACTGTTCCAGAACAAAAAAGTGGCAATAAATTCCTTTTTGTGACCCTAGCCTCCAAGGGCATTGATTTCACCTCCTGCTGCTCCTTTTGTTACAGCATAAAAACAATAGCTAAATCTGGATTCCACTGAGGGTCTTCAAATTATCAATATTTGCCCCATGAAAATGCAAGGGTGTTGCCAAGACAGGCTATTTTTCTGTCATGATCTCCTAAAGATACTATTTACAGAGCACTGTGGAGCAGATGAATGTTTGTTGACTTAATTTTATTTGTGTTTTAAAGCGTATTTTTCTAGGTTTAATTTATCATTATAGATTAAATCCTATTGATTCTGTAAAGAGAGTGCTTCTACCAAAGAGGGAGAAAAGAAAACCAGCTCAGAAGAGCACCTCTATACCATAGTGCTCAGTCTACACAGGCTTATAATACAGCGAATTGAGGATTATTTTAACATACAGATTAAATAAGTCTCATTCAAAAGGAAAACCAGAAAGAACCTTGGAACTGAAGAGTTCCAAGTCAGGTGAAATCGACAGCTGAACCTAGTACCTCTGTCATATCATTAGGGGAATTGTACTGCAGCAGAACCAATGTGTGTGTGTGTGTGTGTGTGTGTGTGTGTGTGTGTGGTATTTTTATCTACTCTTGGCTTCTGATTAAATTCAGGCCTCTATCTCTTGAACACTTTATATAGACAATTCCTTACTGTAAATTTTTTGTCAAGAGTATTCAAATGAATTTTTGTCCATGATCATCCTGAACTTGGACTAAACCTCTTTCCTGTTAGAGCAATGTCTACGGAATGAAGTTTGCGTGTGTATCCTCTGGTAGTGGGGGTAATGTGCACTAAATAATCAAACCCCAGAGACACAATCAAGCCAATCAGAGCTGCAGGTCGGTTCTGAGGTACCCGCACTTCCTTGAATCTCTTGTGATAAGTGATGGCTTTTGGGCTAATCAGCTAATATGTTTCTGTTTTGTTTTTGTTTTTCTTCTTCCTTTTTAATCCGATGCATTAGAAAACCCTAAGAGAGAAGATACAGGACACAATGGCAGTCCACAGTGGGTCTGGCCCACGTGACCTGCTCTCTCCTGAAAGTGGAAGCCTAGTAAGGCAGCTGGAGGTCAGGATCAAAGAGCTGAAAAGGTGGCTAAGAGATACGGAGCTTTTCATCTTCAATTCCTGTCTCAGACAAGAGAAGGAAGGAACGAGCGCTGAGAAACAACTCCAATACTTTAAGGTAATAAAAAAAAAACAATCGAAGTTGATAAAAAGCTTTCTTTATGGGAGAGACGAAATATTTATCAAGTACTTAAAGTTGTGCTCCTGCGTCTGTGTCTGGCTGGACCCTTAAATGCTTCTTTGAATTTCCAGACATTATCCACACTTACACTAACTGCTATGTAAGTCAAAGAGGAACACCAAGCATATCAGATACACATTGTATATAGAGGAAGTCTGTGCTGGCCCTGTGTTTGTGCAATGTCTGTTAAGAGAGAACTTTGATGAATTAAAAGCAGATCAGTAAACACGGAAGATAACTGAGGACTCCATAAATAGCATAACAAAACGTACTTCCATAAATTGATGTGGGGGGGGGGAAACCACATGATTTAATTGATATTCGTAATGCTAACAAAAGAAAATGTAATCTTACAGATGAAAAAGTCGACTACTCACGGAGAAAAGAAATAAAAGAGATCTTGCATTACAAGTGCATTCCACTGTAAACGGGGCTTAATCTTAACAACAGGATCGATATTGCTTTGGTGGTTTTGTCCAAGGAGAAACATTCCTCCAGTTTGTTCCTGTTCCTTATGTAGTGCCAATTGGTTAAGGTTTAAAAGGCTTTTTAAGATACGTGTTTGTGTTTGTGTGTGTGTATACGCATGCACACTTGCATGAACCCTCCTACACCACAGCATGCATGTGGTGGTCAGAGGATAGCATCTGGCAACGGGTTCTTCTGTCATATATGCTGCAGGGGTTGAACTTGGCCTTCAGGCTTGTGGCAAATGCCTTTACCCACTAAGCTATCTTGCTGGTCCATAGAATGCAATTTAACATTCGAATGTTTTGCCTCAGTGTCCAGAAGAGCCTATGCTATTTCCGTAAACCAAATATTATTATGATGATGATGATGACTCTGCCTGATCAGTTTGAGGCTTTGGGGTTATGGAATGAATTAGTAGCAAGGTGCCTTATAGCACTGAGGCTCTTGAAAGGGAAGAAGAGACCAGCTAAGGAGGAAAGAACTTTCTGGAACAAACATTTCCTCTCAAAGACTAGAAGCAGGTCTTATTCACCTGATGTCATTGAGCAGTCTATCAGAAAATGTGGTCACCTGTCGTCTGCCGTACATTCCTGCTTACTTTGCTCACTGCTGTAACAGACAGGGCACCCTCAAAGGCAGTTGCCAGCAAACTACCTGAATCATGCTCATAGTAACTGTTTTAGTCAAATACTTCATCTTCTGCCATTGCACTGAAAAGTTCAGATGATCGAGCCCCCGGTACAGGGAGAAAGCATAGTCAGGCATGCACCTCTATGTCATTTGGGCGTAGCATGCATGTACAGATTAGCCGAACAACTACAGGGTAGACGCTGCAAAGTAATTTTACACTTCCATTGTGTCTTCATTGCAGTTTTAGTGAACTCACCAGTGTCCCCAGCTTTGGAATTAGGTCACATTCAAGTTCCTTTGGTTGTTTGACAGATGGTCATATTTCTTGCACAGTCCCACAATTGCTTGATCACTTTCTCTGTAAAATGGCCTTCTGACGGTATTTATTTTGCAATTACATATACAAGTTACTATTTTTACTTTATGTAGTGAGTTCCTTGATGAAGCACAGAAATCTCTTAACATTGTAAGCCCCAAAGTGGAGAAAACAGCAACTTTATTATCGCAAATATCGATCAGCATACATATGTATTCCCATATCTTATACATGGATGTGTATAGTTATTTGAAATAAAGTGTTTTTAAGAGAACATGTGCTGTCATTACAGGTGGAAGTGGGAAGCACATCACTTCTGTAGGTCTTGAAGGCCTGTAGGTTTGAACTCTAGCTTTCTGTCGTGCCAATAGCATCCAGGTCTAAGTAACAGTTTAAAAGTGTGAGAGGGAAATGGGGGGAAGAAGAGGTTGGGGAAGAAAGAAGGAGAACAGGAGAGAGAAGGAGGGAGAAGAGGAGGGGACAAAGGAGGGAAAGGGAAACACCAGGAAGTGGACTTTGGACTTCGAATCACTGAATAATACCCAGTGTCCGAGTCGTTGTAGGTCCCTACATCACTAACCTAGCTCAGTGCTTACTTAGTACCCCAGAGTAGCAGGGCAGTGCTGCTCAGCACATCGGGGGCTGCCACATGCTTTTCCCCATCTTATATCTGTTCTTCAGTGATGTGTCTTTGCAGTGTTTTTGTGTGTCACTATCTGTTACCTGTGTTTACACCCCACTCTCTCTCTCTTGTTAAAAAGCTATTTTTAAATCCTATAATAATATAATAACTGCAGAGAAGCACCTATCCTAAAGAAAACGTAAAACCTTAACCAACAGTGTAAACCTGACTCTGCGGCTCCTATCCACATCCTGTCCCCGCCTTCCTCCTCTAAGGCAATCAGGCCCCCAAGCCCAGGTGTCATTCTAGAGTGTTTCCTATAGGTAGATTGAATTTCTTAATGTTAGTTGCGTTTCATTTTATTACAGAGATATTCATGCTGTAAGCCACCCTTTAGGACTTCCTTCTTCATTTACGATTATAATGCAAAGATCATTCACAGTGTTGGCTGCGGGAATAATGTGCTTCCTCTGAAAACTCCACTTCTCCATTTTGAATATGTAAATATATCTCATTTAATCCTAACAGCAGAACTATGAATTAGCTATGAGGATCTTGATTTGGGTTATAGGCATCAGAGGCACAGAGAAGTTAAGTTTTGTGTGTCCAAGGTCATCTTTAACGAGCAATGTAGCATTATATTGAAATGCAGGGCTGTCTGGCTCTAATGATCTTTGGATGAATTACTGTGTAAAATTGATCTTAACTGATATTTCCAAAGTATTCTTCCATATCAGGTGACTCACAGGGAAGGACAGGACAGAAGTACATTTCGTTTCTTTATTGTAGCCTTGGAACCCTCTTCAGTTTTTACCCAAAAGCCATAGCTTTAGCTATTGTGCGCAGGATTTGTGTATCCCAAGGTTGTGTTGTTGTTGTTTCTCTATCAGTGTCCTTTGCGATGTGCCATCTTTTAAGCTGAAACTCTTCAAACCTTTAGAGATCATGGAGCTCCAACGTGTTTCCTTTATGACTTGGAAGCTGGCTTTTCTCTTCTTATGATGGGAGGATAGAGCACAGTTCTTGTGCGTGCGCGACAGCTAAGCTAAGTCCTACAGCTAAGCTAAGTTCCCAGCCCTAAAATTGGCCACCAGGAGTCTGAGTAGACAAGTTAAGGATCTGGCAGAACACTCTTTTTGTTGTTGTTTTCTTTTGAAGAAAAATTTATACATATCTGTTGGAATAAATATATCGCATAGCCAAGATTTTAATATTTATAAGCTATTTGCAAGTTTCTCTCAGTACTTCTTGTATAATTAATCAAGTGTTCTGTGCCTTACCAGGTTCACTGGAAGAACAGAATCAAATGTTTGTAATTTAGTATAAAAATGTAATAGTATGTATGATGTCTCAAAAATCATAATTTTAATAAGCACACACAGAATAAAAGCTTTCGCTTACAAGAAGTCTAAAGAAAACATACATTAAAACAGTTCAGGTCAGGGAGGGGTGAAGACTCTATGCAGAGGAGCATGCAGTTCGTGTGAAGGAGAGTGCAACGCCTTTCTGCTGGGTCCCCCCATGTCTTCTACCATCACTGGCTGCACAGAACACACCTCTACCTCCAGGCCTTATCTCTATGACTCATCATCTCATCATTCTCTGAAACCACAAGGCTTTACTGATCCCCCAGCAGATGATCCAGAAGACAGGAAGGTGCTATATTTGAAAGATAAAGGTCATCCCTTTGTAGACAGAACTGTTTCCTACTCAGTTTGATATGAGATAAGAAAAGAGATCAGGATTTTAATGTTTCATTGGAAAAAAAAGAGAGAGAGATAGAAAAAGCAATTCTAGATTATTTTTCTGTAAGGCAGTGGGGTGGTTTGAATATGCTTGGCCCGTGGGAATTGGCACTATTAGGAGGTGTGGCCTTGTTGGAGTAGGTGTGGCCTTGTTGGAGGAAATGCTTCACTGTGTAGGTGGGCTTTGGAGAGTTCCGGTGCTCAAGCAATGCCCCGTGAGGAAGAGAGACCCTCCTGATGCCTCTGGAAGACAGTCTTGCCTTGTCTGCCTTCAGATCAAGATGTGGAACTCTCAGCTCCTTCCCCAGCACCGTGTCTGCCTGCACGCTGCCATGCTTCCCGCCATAGTGACAGGCTGAACCGCAACCGTAAGGCAGCCCCGATGAGATGAAGTGTTTTCCTTATTAAGAGTGGCCTTGGTCATGGTTTCTCTTCACTGCAATGAAACCCTAACTAAGACAGACAGTAAATGTGGTAGATGAGGGATTAGACACAAGAGAAATTCTGTACAATGAAGAGTCTAAGCCCAGCAGAGGGGTGTCATGAAGGGAAGAACCCAAAGCCCTGGGCTAGAAATATAAAATTATTGAGGACTAAACACAGTCTTACAAGAAAGCATGGGAACGCATGTCAAGGACTTAATGAGGCCGACTGGCAAAGGGCCCTGACCACTCAGAGAGTGCGACTTCAGTGCCATTGGCTAGAAGGCACTGCCTTTTAACCATGACCCTTCAGAGAGAAAGGAAAGTAATTACTTAATCATATGCTCCTTGTATCCCCAAACCATATTCATTTATTCTAAAGATGCTAAATTAGGAACAAATTGTCTATTGCCAGCTAAAGAAACCCACAGCATTGGCCTAAGCCCAGAGCCAGCCTGGGAAGGGGAATGGGAAGGCCTGCTAGAAGGCTGTCACCCAGAAGGGGACGTGAAAGAAACAGACCTCAGCGTTTAATGCTGTAGATTTGCATAGCAATTTGTCTGACCAAGCACTTTCTTGTTTGTTACTAATTACCTCCTTATATGTGCACTTATTTATTTTTATGAATGAAGAACTTGAGTCGTAGGAAATAGATGTGATTTGTCTGAGTGCACACACAGACAGCGACAGGGGGGCGAAAGCAATGCTCTGTGCATGCACATTCCAGTAGTTACCCACCGTGTCACTCATTGCTCTTTCAGAGAACTGTGGAAACTTTGTTTTCTTCCCAAAGCGCCTTTTCCACAAAAAAACTAAGTAATATAATCTGTCAGTTACACAACCGATGCTATGGTGTAAAAGCAGCCACACACAGTATATTAAATAATAGATGTTGGCTGTGGTGGATTAATTTTAACACTCCTTATAAAAGCAAGCAGTAAACTAGATTTGGCCCAAAGGCCATATTTATCTGACCATGTGTTAGACTTTAACAACTTCCCATGTAGAAATGGCTGCTTCTAAATGCCTAAGAAATGGAAACCAGGATGGAGAGATAGCCATGGATGTAAGAACCTGAGCTCAAATCCCCACCACCTTAATGAAAGGTCCGCTGTAGCTTTACATCAGCAACCCCAGAGATAAGGATGGGAACAGAGACTGCAGAAGGCTCGCTGGGGCTCCAATCCCATTGAGAAAGGCAAGCTCAGGTTCACTGAGAGGCTCTGCCTTGAGGGAATCAAGCTGACAGTAATAGAGCAGCACAGTGATGCATTCCTCTGGCCTCCACACATGCACACATGTACCTGCTACACACATACACACACACATACACACAGAGAGAGACAGAGACAGAGACACAGAGAGACAGAGACACACACACACACAGAGAATATGGCCATAGCATTATACTATAACCACAATTTATATTTGTTGAGTGTTTTTACACATGTTGCCATTTCTAAGTGTTTTGTCTGTCTGAAGTTGCTTATTAATCGTACTGTTGCATAGTGGGTGCCTGAGGCAGGTAATAGGGTTTGTTATTCCCTAGTTATAGAGGATAATATTGAGATGGGATCTATTACTCTACATTCCATATCCTGTCTCTAAATACTCAATGACCAGCTGTGGTGTTTTGGATGTGAAAGGCCCACCAACACCTGGTGGTACTGTTTTAAGAGGCTGCAGAGTCTTTAGGAGATGGGCTGTAACTCTAAGAGGGAGTCAGCCAGGGCGGCACTGAGGTGTACAAAGCCCAGCTTTGTGTTTCAATCCTGCTTCTCTACCCTTCCACATGGGAGCAAGCACACTCATGGTACTACAGCCATAGCCTCAAGCAGCTCCCACCAGCATGCTTTCACCGCCAAGACAGATGGGAGCTTCAATCATTTTCCATAATAGACGCTTCTTCCTATCCAGTGTTTATTCACAGAAATGAGAAAAGTAGTTAATACACATAACTAAAAGAAATCGGTGTCAATGTTTTATGTCATGAGAATGAAAAGTTATGGAGTCGAGCTTCTAAAAGGATTTAAGGTTAACTATGAACTGTGCAGCAGTAACAAGTGATCACAATGGAAATAAGTGTTACCCTTTCTGGATGTGATAGCATATACCTGTAATCTCTGTACTCATGAGAGTGAGTCAGGAAGTTCACAAATTTGAGGTCAACCTTGAGGCAACCTTGAGAGACCCTGTCTTAAAATTTCCAAAAACAAAACAACAACAACAACAACAACAACAACAACACAAAATAATCAAACAAATGAAGAGACAGACCAAAATCAGAAATACTGTTGCATAGCAGTTTCCTCCTTGATAAAGTCCTCTGTCTTGGAGTAAAGTTAATTAAGATGCAGGGTATTCCAAGAAAAGACAAGCATTCCATCATTTGGGGAACTTTATTAAGCACAAGAAGCAAACAAAGCAAAGGCTTCAGGAAATCCCTAAAATTGACTGGCTTCTCCAGGATCCTCCCTCCCCAAGCATTTTTAAGTAAGTTGTAAGAACTGCAAAGAGGTGCTGTTGGACAAACCAAGCTCCCTAGAAGAAGCTAGACTACCTAAAGTGGTTCAGACCAATTGTGCTCTGTCAAAGAGCACTCTCCAACTTCCAATCCTAATAAAATTCACTGTAAGTTAAACCACAATGGAAGAAGTCAGTATGCAGATTTCCTAGAAAAACAAAAAACTAAAACAAGAAAGATAATATAATAAAATTATACCACTCCTGCTCTAGAATCATGGGATTAAAGCCAGCATACAACAGTAATGTGAAAATCGCATCTCTGTGTTGTCACACTTATTCATAGAGTTAAACCATGGAGTCAGCCTAGGTTCCATCAATAGGTGAATGGATAAAGACACCAAAGTATTTTTTTCAGCCACAAGGAAGAGCAAAATAATGCCATTTAAGGGAAACAGATGCAACTGGAGATCCTGTTGAGTGAACTACACAATTATCAAAGACAAACACCACATATTTTCGCTTATACGCAGAATCTAGACTTTATAAAGACATGATAATAGAAGAGGAATGAAGCAGAAGGGAGAATGAGAGTGGAAAACTAATGAATGAGAATGAGAATAAAGGAGGCTGGGGAAGATGATTGCAATCAAAGTACATTTACTCGTGTATGAAAATGTATTTTTACAATTAATAGACACTAACACAGGAAATAAATATCACTAAACAGACCTTGGGAATAAAAAGAAGACCAACGTAATTGAGACATTAGGGGAAAATTCTCCATAGCTACTGTAAGTATCCTAAATGGCACTGTGAGTAATCTCATTTCCTGTGAGCCTCAAATGTCAAGGTTAAGAAACAGGAGAGAATATTTGCAACTTTCAGTACATGGGAGAACTGGCCATGGTTCTTATTGCTGCCTGGGTCGTCCTGATGCTCTCCTGAGTTGTCCTGACGCTGGCCTGGGTCGTCCTGGTGCTCACCTGGGTCATCCTGATGCTCACCTGGGTTGTCTTGACGCTGGCTGGGTCATTCTAATGCTCACACCTCTAATGATACTATGGACAATGCTGTGAAAGTCTGTGTTCAATAAGATCCAAAGCCAGGCAACATTTCAAACCAACTGCCATGGTACAGGTTTGATTCTTTCAAGGGGCTTAGATATATTTTAGAGGCATAATATTAGCCACATGTGCTAGTCAAAAGGAAACAAGATGGGCTCATCAAAATGTATCAGATTTTTCTAGCACATATTAAAATCTCCTGCTACCCCATACTATATAATATTTTAAGTAGTTGGATACAATCTAAAAAGGACTTGTGAAAAGAACTGACTGATTAAAATTGAAATCCAGTGATAGAATTTAAGTAAATCCGGTTCATAATAGTAATCTTTTGAGGCACAGTCGAGATAGTTCAAGCTGGTCTCCCTTGTTATATAACCAAGAGTGATCTTAAACTTCTGATCTTCAGTCTACTCCTGCTGACAGTTGGGGTTATATATGCGTTCCACCATGCTTATCTCAACCAAAGAAAACTTTACAGGTAGTTTTGGTATATTTTTCTAAAGTAAATTGATGCAACAGGAGATCAACAGATAAACCAGGTTCAGAAAGAGGAAAAACACATATTTTCTCTCATTTGTGGATTTTATATCATGACAAAAATCAGCGTGTGTATGTGTGTGTGTGTGTGTGGGGGGGTGATTTTGTGTGTGGGTGGACAGAATGAAAACAGGTTCAAGAATTGAGAAGAGGAGGCTGGAGTATGGATAAAGCACTTGATTAAAACGGTTTTAAAATCACTATGTACAATGAATATATGCCAGTAATAAAAACAATTAAGGAACATCAAAGACACTCTCCTCTAATTACATTCTTCATGAGAGAACACCCTAGGTCTCCCCATGACCTGGGGAGCCCGGTGGGGCTGAGGAGGCACCCAGATGTGCATTCACTTTCACCTCTGCTCCCAAGTAACCCAGATCCACAGAAGCTGAAGACAAAGGTCAGCTCAGACACCCAGCTGAACTGCACTCTGAAATCACAGTGATGGAGGTCACTATGCTTCATATCTCCCTTATCATTTTAATGTAGTTTTATTTGTTAGTAAGCCCAAAGAAAGGAACCTGGAGAACAGAATTTCAAAGGTATTTCTGTACTCTGTATCTATATTGTGTATTCTGTATCTATCTTGGGGTCCTTTTCCACCACCAGGACAAAACACCATGTTCAAAGCATCTTATGAAAGGAAGAGTTTATAAGGAGCTTACAGCTGCAGGAGTTGAGAGTTCACGACCTCCATGGTGGGATGCATGGCAGAAGTCAGGCAGGCATGATGCTGATGCGATAGCTGAGAGCTCATATCTTGAGACAACAACCACCAAGGGGTAGGGGTAAGGCAGAAAGACAGTGACAGAACCAGAAACAGAGACAGAGACACTGGGAAGGGCAGGGCTTTTAAAATCTTAAAAGTTCATTTTCCAGTAACATATCTCCAACAAATCCACACCCCCTAATCCCTCCCAAACAGTTCCATCAACCAGGGACCAAGTATTCAACTGTATGACTTTATAGAGGCTGCTGTCATTATCATTAACATTGCCACAGCACCTGAACAAGTGTGGAACTGTAGTGCAAAAAATAAGCATGGGATCTTTGCTCCTTTTTTTATTTATTACTCTGATAAAAAAATAAAATACCATGACAAAGGCAACTGAAAATAAAAAGACTTACTTTGGTTCACAGTTAGAGGGTACAGTCCATGAGAAAACATCCTAGCAGCAGGAGCTGGGGGCATCTGGTCATTGCATCGACAGTTAGGAAGCAGAGAATAATGATTACTTTCACTTTAAGAACTAAACCCAGGAAATAGTATTACACAATTTTAAGGTCTAGTATTCCCACTTCAACTAACCAAGATCATCCCTCACAGGCATATCCTGAAGCCTGTCACTAGCTCTAATTCTATAGCCTCCCCTGGGAATAACATCACATCATGTCTTAGTTAGGGTTTGACTGCTGTGAACAGACACCTTGACCAAGGCAACTCTAATAAAGGACAAGATCTAATTGGGGCTGGCTTACAGGTTCAGAGGTTCAGTCCATTATCATCAAGGTAGGGGCATGGCAGCATGCAAGCAGGGATGGTGCAGGAGGAATTGAGAGCTGTACATCTTCATCTCAAGGCTGCTAAGAGAAGACTGGCTTCCAGGCAGCTAGGACAAGGGTCTTAAAGCCATGCCCACAGTGACACACTTCCTCCAATAAGGTCACACCTACTTCAACAAGGCCACACCTCCTAATAGTGCCACTCCCTGGGCCAAGCATATATAAACCACGTGCCTTATTTTTAGGCGATATCTATTTGAGAGTTCAAGGATTTTTCTGAGATTAATGAATTAAAGAGATTAATGAGTTAAATGAGATAGTATGTCTATGTTTTAAACAGGTCAGTGGTTAAGAGTACTGACTGCTCTTTCTGGAGACATGAATTTGGTTCCCAGCACCCACATGGCAGCTCACAACTGTCTGTAACTCCAGTTACAAGGGACCAGACACCTTCTTCTGGCCTCCTCAGGTACCAGGCATTCATGTGATGCATAGATATGTATGTATTCAGGCAAACTATCCATACAGTCAATCAATCAATCAATCAATCAATCAATCAATCAATCAATGATAGTAAGAGCTCATTGTTGTAACTATCTGCATTATAAGTACTGAGAAACTACCTTTAATATTTTTAACTTTTAATTTTTATCTTTTAATCATTTCTTTTAGTTTTTGAGATTATAGTACAGTTGTCCCATTTCTGCCTTTTTCTCCCTTCAAACACTCATACTAACCTCCTTGATGCCTTTCATATTCATAACTTTTTTTCATTAATGGTTGTTCATGACATACATTTATATAAATATATATTCCTAAATACATAAACACCCCGTGCTCAGTTTGTATATTACCTGTGCGTGTGTTTTCAGTAGCCAGTGGCTGTGCTTTTCCCTGGGTGAGACTGTTTCTTCAGCTCTCAGCACTTCTCAGTGGCCTGCAGTTCTTCGAGTCGTGTTGAAGCCTTGTAGTCTTCCTACCAATCTTTTGACAGGTCTATTGCTGTTGTCATGGTTCAGCTAATATTTAGGCAGTCACATTCTTGAGAAATTTGGCACGTAGCTTTTGGCATTTCTAGGAGATACGGTCTCACAGCAAATTCCCTGATTTGGTTGGATATTACAACCTTTCTACACTTTTTTCTTTCAATGTTCACTGAGCCTTAGGGGGCTGTTTTGTAGATGTATCCAATGTGCCTGGGCTCCACAACTCTGTATTTTGATTGGTCATGGTTTTCTACAATTGTATCCACCTGCTGCAAAGAGAAGTTTTCTTAATGAGGGATTGAAGACTATACTTCTTTGTCGGGTATGAGGGTAAACACTTAGAATATAGTTAGGGATTATGCTATGAGCATGTATATTTTTGGACATTTATGTGTGAAACATTGAAGATGTGATAAAGCAAGTCCTTTGAGTTTCAATTACTTTGGTTGAATTTAATTTTAAACATTCATATTGAATTGTTTGTTATCTTCCATTACTTCACTCTTACATCATTCCTTCATAATTGACCAGTTTATAGTATTAAGTACCACAAATAGGGTCTCTTAGTTGTTAAGAGAACCTTTGGTTGTCTAATCTCCAGTGTGTAATATCTCTTTACCCGATATTCTTTGTTTATATTTTTGATTTCTAGTTTTAAATGATTCTAATTTTTGTATTCTACATCTCTCTAATATTTTTCCACTGGTAAATTTATTTAATTACAAATGATGCCATGTAAGTCCTCTAAACATCACTTCTAGCTTGGCACAGACTTCCATATGATGTAGTCAGTGCTGCAGAGGATTCTGTTGCATCCTTCATTGAGATGACCCATGAAGAAGGGAAGGCATCTTTTGTACCAAAGATGCAGGGCTATTGCCTCTGTCACAGTGGCAACCTTACTCTTTGGATCTACAATCTTTCCAATCTGAATACTCTTAATACCTTTAAAATCTGAATACTGGTTCTGAAAGTCAAGGAAGAAGTCGTCTTTCTAGTCACGAATTCTAGCCTGGATGGCTGTACTGATAACATGACTATGTTTCATTGGTTTTATAAATCATCATGATCTTGTTCAAGTCATTTCTAAAATACAAAGAGTCCTACCAATAAACTGATAGTGCAGCAACAAAAACATTGAATAGGCCTATAAAAAGATCAAAAATGGAAAACTCTGGATTAAAATTAATGACCAAGCTAATAAATAAGCTCAACCTAATATTCCTTTATTTCTTAAGTGATTTCAAGTCCCTTACCACCACCACCCCCGACATACAGGCACACATGCAGGCTTGCATGCATGCACACACACATGCACACAAACACATACATACACACATATGGTTTACGATATGGTCCATTTCTGTCCTTGTTACCCATTTTGTTGTTTTAAGTAAGTTTAGTATACACTGCATTCTTAACAAATTTTGGTGCATATCTTCCAATAAGCAAATTAAGTCTGTTCATCACACTTTCTTGATTAGGGTCGCTGATCACCCCTTGCATTCCATTCCTTCATATCCTCATTCAATATATAGACATCAAACACCTACCACATAGCAAGGACTAGGATATGTGTTTGCAAACCATGAAGCTTACAGTGTTGTCATGTTTAAACATGCTGGAGTGTAGGGTGTTGTTTGTTCATAGACACTTTAGTGAACGGGAAGGTTTGTTAAACTCGTTGCTCTACTTACAGGGTTGTGAATGAACTGAGAGATACTTGTATCAAGGCAAAAGCATTGAGCTTCATTTCCTCAGTTTCCTCTGTTGTTGACACATCTAAGATTTGATTGTTAGCTACAATTTTTATTCTAGGAACACAATTAGATGTTTTTTTTTCAAGAAAAAGAACACGTGCTCTCGGTAGCTGAGTCATCTTTCTTACTCCTATACAGAGAAGTTTCAAGTCTATTTTTTCTTTCATTTACTTATCTAGGACTTCTGGTAGAATTCTCAAGCTTCTTTTCTATTTCTGACATATCTCACTTTCAGTGCTTTTAAAAAGTACGTGTACAAAGTACTTTGATCAAATCTCTTTCCTATCTCCTCCCCTTCAAGCCCTCTATTATCCTTCCAACAATTTTTTCTCCCAACCTCATTGGGTCTACAATATCATATCATATCATATCATATCATATCATATCATATCATATCATATCATATCATATCATATCATATCTACCTCTCATTGGTGTGTGTGTGTGTGTCTGTCTGTCTGTCTGTATGTATGTATGTATGTATGTATGTATGTCTCTCAGTACCTACTGAATCTATTAAGTGCTGTATGAGTGTCCACAGATATGGGACCATCTATTGGAACTTGGGAATCTTCTCAGGGTCTGCATCTCTGAAGCCATAGCTCTTTGGAAAGGGGTGGGACCTTATGAACTATTCTCCTATTCATCCTGGGACTTTGACTAGCTTGATCTTGAGCAAATCTTGTGCCTGAAGTCCCAGACACTGCAAATTCATGAGTGCAGCTGTGCTTTTGTGTGCTCTATGTCCCTCTATCACCCTCATATCATTCCCTTGGGACTGGGTCTTTCCCTGAACCTGAAGCTAGGCTGGTGGCCATCAACCCGCCACAATCCTGTCTCTGCTCCACCCCACACTGATACAAGGCTTTTAGTAAACATGCACTGTTTTCTCTTGGACTAATTTGTTGTCTTTTGACTAATTTCAGGAGTATGTTGCTTAATTTCTATGTATGAGGATTTTTCCCCTATTTCTTATGTCATACCCTAGAAGTTAATACAAAGACATTTGTCCAATTTCAGAGTCCTTAAGTTGGCTGAGAGTTGTTTTCTGGTCTAGTGAATGCTCTAAGGGGCAATGTTTCTGTGTACTTGAGTGCATGCTCTGCTGCACATCACTGTGGCTTTTCATGAAACTCAAGTCTGTTCTACTCTTACTGATTTTTTTGTTTAGATCTTTCCACTGTTGAAAGTGGGGGTCTTAAAGTCCATGATTGTCAATGCATTAATATTCACATTTCATTTATGTTACATTTTACCTATATATTTAGCTATTTATAACTGTTGCATCCTTTTGGGCAATTAACTGTTGTTATAACGTGACACTGGGTCACTTGTCACAGTTTCTGACTTAAGGTCTGTTTTGCATGAAGTACGTGTAGACATCCTTGGTCCTCTTCCATCAATGTTTCCGAGGATGGTTTCTTCCAACCCTTCACTTCCTTCCTTTTGTGTGTTTAAAGCTACAGTGACTCTTCTGTAGGTAGCAAATTGTTGAATCTTGTTTTCCTTAATCTGTTTGTCTACCTTCCCTTTTGGCTAGATAATTTACATTTAAACTAATTATTGGTATAGGTAACAGTTCACTGCTCTTCTTTTCTAGTTTGCTTTGTTTGCTTGTTTTGTTTTCAATTGTTTTGCAGTTCCTTTGGCTTATTCTTTCTTGTTGTCTTCCTCTGTGACATGCCTTTTGTAATGGTTTATATGGATTCGCTTTTCTTTATCTTTTATGTCTGCTACAGGCTTTTTCTTTGTTATTGGCATAAAGCTCAAACAAAACATTTTAGTTACCGTGGTCTACTTTTTAAAAGATAACTTTGTTTCTATACAAAAAAATTACACATTTTAAATTCTCCCACATTTTGTGTTGTTGATGTAGTTAGAAATAAGTTCATGGTTGCAAAGAAGGAGACTACCACTCCAATTACAGCGTCTCAACAAGACAAAATTATCTCTGATCAAAAGGGTGCCCTACACACAGGAGGGAAGAGTGAGCTTCCCGGGACAGGGATTTGGCAGATGGTGACTGTATCTTTTCCTCACTGGCTGGGGTCCAACCTCACAGCTTTTTTTGTGATTGTCTAGTCTCTAAAGAATCAGTTCAAAGGAAATGAAGGAAAGTGGGGAGGAGCTGGCCACATCAGTAATCAGAGAATACAGTAGGGGAAAAAGGGCTTTATAGGGTTGGGGCATTAAATCATTTTCATAAAAGCTTTACAAAGTGAGTGAGAAATAGAAAGATTTAAATTCCTTGCCTTAAGCAAAAGTTTTATAGTGTTTGACAGAAAAGACTAATATTTAATGTTTCTTAAAATGTCACAATTTATGTCTTTTACATAATAATCAGTTACTAACCAAATCAGTGTAGCTATAGTAATTTTTAGCTTTTGTCTTATAATTTTATATTAGAATTAGAAATGAGTTACCAAAGTAGTTAGATATTCCTAATTTCATTATATTCTGAACTTCATAGTAGATTTTATGCTGTCATATGATTTAGCATTGCTTCCACGTTTTAATTTTAACTTGAAGAATCCCCTGTAGCATTCAAGTAATGTAACTGTACTGGTGTTAAACTCCTAGGCTTTTGTTTCTGAAGTCTGAGTCCCTAAGGTCAGGCTAAGCCTGGGTATAAGTGCTTTGAGATGAGTTCTGCTGCTCAGGGCCTGTGACTATGTGGAAGTTAGACTATGCTGTAATGAGCCCAGGACCATGGAAACATTTGGAGCCAGAGTCCATTGGGTCCACCCAATCCCAGAGCAGTTGTGTAATGTGGGTTCACAGAGGCCAAACTGTAACTAGAATGCTGGAGTAGACCAGGGTAGAATAAGACCTGGAGTGTGCTATAGTAAACCTGGATCCTGAGTCTTTTGGAACTTATAACGCTTTGGGTGTCAGCATAGGACATATGTCTACAAGTGCTTGTCTGGACTCTGGGTCAGCATATGTGAGACCATGGTGCTAACTTGGAACCTATGCTAAAAAAGCTAGTCTAGGGATAGGTGGACATGAAATTTAGGCCCTCAGGTACCTTCCAAGACTAGAGCAATAGCCTCTGGTGTTGACCTGGCCTGTGACTCATGACCTGGGCCTCTAGGAACAAACCAGTACTAGAGGCTGTGGTACCTAGAGTCCCAGGTAAATCTGGAGGTTAACTTCACTCTCCTTCCTCCTAGCATACAGTGTTTCTCTATGACATATGGATTAAGTTAAGGGGAAGAATGATACTGACCGTGAGAAACTGTCCTAACTCCGTGTGTATGTGTGCGTGTGCATGTGTTTGTGTGTGTGTGTGTGTGTGTGTGTGTGTGTGTGTGTGTAATACAAGTACTATAATCTCTTACCAGTTTTTCTTAGCCTTATGTTCATATTCCTTTTAATAATAAACATATTCTTCAACAAAATTCAGTTTTGAAAATGACAGAATGTGTTTGAGAATGAAGGGATTCTGATACTTGGAAATATGAATTAGTTCAATATTATTCTGAAAGTGTGAATGGAACTTTTTTTTTTCATTTATTGACTGTCTTTTTCTTTGGAAAATCCATGTGTCAAGGACTATCATGGAACTAAGGCAAACAGTGAACAATCCATACTTCTCTTAGAACATATAACACACAGTCTAGAGTGGGATGCAGATGAGTAGGCAAGCAGATAAGATCTACCATATGATTTGATAGACATTAAATGGTACACATATGTACATAGGAAAGGTAACTGTTCTCATGAGGGAAAGCAAGAAATTCACAGAGCAAATGACTCTTTTCCCCATACTTTTAGATATTTCCCTTAAAATATTTTTTATTCATTCTTTGAGAATTTCATGCAATGTATTTGTACTAGTCACTGTTCTATTATTTTGAAGAGACATCATGACCATGGCAACTCTTATAAAATAAAGTATTTAATTTGGGCTTCCTTACAGTTTTAGAGGTTTAGTCTATTATCAGCATGTCAGAAAGCATGGCAGTGCACAAGCAGACATTGTGCTGAAAAGGTAGCTGAGCGTTCTATATCCAGATCTGTAGGCAACAGCAAGAGATGGGGGGAGGGAGGGAGAGAAACAAAGAGATGCAGAGACAGAGACAGACAGACAGATAGAAACTGGGCCTGGAATGGGCTTTTGAACCTCAAAGACTACTCCAGTGACACCCTTCCTCCAACAAGGCCACACCTTCTAATCCTTTCCAAATAGTACCACTCCCTGACTACTAAGCATTCAAATTATAAACCTATGGGGGGGTCCCTGTTATTCAGAAGACCACAATATTTTCCATTTTCCCTCCCCTTTCACCTAATTCCTTCCACATTCCTTCCCACTTCCCCACAGATACTTCTTTTTTAAAATTTAAGTTTTTAGTAGTACACCATATAATGGGAATCTTAATGACATACTCACATGTCTGTCATTGCTCCTGGCTCCTCTTTGTCTTCCATGACTCTTCTTAGTCCTGTCTTCCACTAGTCCCCTTCCTCTCCTGAATTAATTCCAGTTTCTCTCTCTCCCAGGCCCCTTTCTCCTCCCACATAAGTGACTCTACACTAAGATCTGTAGTAAAGCAAGGTCTGAAAAACAGAATGCTACATGCCTGTGCAGAATTCCAGAAAGAAAAACAAACAAGAAGAAAATTCCTATTGGCTCTGTGTACTTACTTTTTACTAAACTCTGAATTAAAAGGGCACTATTGTATGTGCTATCAGAGAAGAACAACCTTGATTTTGTTTTACGACAATGTAGTCAATACCTTGGAGTCAGTAAATCTTCAGCAAGGGCAGAATGAGCTATAGCACTTCACCTTTAGATGAGTCCTGAGAACACCTCTCTCTATACCTTATTCCAAAGAGAGAAGCCAAGCCTCTGATGTTGTCAGTGACTCTCTCAGGACGCAACAACCAGCGCCATACCAAAGCCTGCATCTTCTTAATTCCAACTCAGTCCCCAATCCAGTAATGTGGCTTTTTGTAGATCATTGCATGTTTCTGCAATATTCAAATTGTTTTATTTTTTGTGAAATATGCAGAAGAAGCCTATCTGATTTGGCAAATAGAAGTAAAATGATCTTCGCAAAGGACACAATGATTAATGGGAGATTTAGAAATGCATATTACAGCTACTGAGTGCTACTTTAAACAGAAGTAAACATAAGACACACACCAAGGTTCCCCTGACATCGGAACTCAGAGATTTACCATCATGACCCTCAACAGCTTCTACTTCTCCGGGGCTGTACTCTTGGGAGCCCACACTGGCATAGAGTGTGCTATCATTTTTCACCTTGTGTTTGTGTTGCAGCTCCGTATGAGGCGCTTAAAGAGCTTTAGAGACATTAGCTCATTAATCCTCCCAAAACCTCTCTAAGATACAGCTGAGGCATAAATCATTATTCTATCTGAAAAAAAAATCTTAACATTTTTTTCTTCATTTTACTGATACTCTAAATTGTTGGTTAATCCTGAATTATACACTGTACATGTAGAATACCACATTCTCTTCTCCGACAAGATTTTTCTTTCTTCTTAGAATTTGATTTCATGAGGCTAGTATAAAAATAGAATGATAGGTCTCGTGTTGAAATCTCCTCTGAGAATCATAGATTAGGAAGTGGCTTGGCTTTTTGAGCTCTGTTTGTACTTCTTTTCTAAAACGTCCTTTATTGCCCTCTGTTCATGACTAGGAAACATGATTTTGAGGAACTGGAGGGATACTTCATGATCCAGTCAGTGCTCTATGAGCTGAGAACACCAAATAAGCCAATGAGTATTCATTTAACCACGTTACCCAAGTTCCCAATAAAATACAGGCGCAACAAACGTCAAAGCTTTATCATCAAAACAATACAAGTTAAAGCTTTTCACCTCTCATTGTGTTACTTAGGCAAATGGATTTCACCGTGAGGTTATTTAGAGTTAGACTTTGAAGATGCTGGAATATCCTCATAAAGTAGAGGATCTGAAGGTTTCAAGGCACGGCTTTCTAGAGATGGCTGCAATGTACATGTCTTAGGGTTTCTATTGCTGTGATATAATACCATGATCAGCAGCAATGGGGAGGTGTGGCTGTCCGGGTGAGAATGGCCCCCATAGGCCTGCATGTTTGAATACTTGGTCCCTGGTTGGTGGGACTGTGTGGAAGTGTGGCGTTGCTGGAGAAGGCATTGCGCTGGGGGCGTGGTTTGAGATTTCAGAAATGGCACCATTCCCTCATTCCTCTCTGCCTTCTGCTTGTGAATCAAGACGTAAGCTCTCAGCTACTGCTCCGGCACCATGCCTGCTGCCCTGCGGCCATGCTCCCAGCCATGATGATCACAAACTTAAACCCTCTGAATCTGTAAGCCGCCAATAAATGATTCCTTCTATAAATTGTCTTGGCCATGGTGTTTCATCGTGACAGTAGAAAAGTAACTAAGACTTTTCTTCCTTGGTATCAGTTGGAGAGTTGGTATCAGGAAGTAGGCTATTGCTGTGGTGGGCCTGACTTTGCTGTACTGTTTCTTTAGAAAGATGTGGAAGACTTTGGAACTTCGGAATAGGAAGGTTGTTTGATGCTGTAAGCAAGGCTTAATGAGCATCATCGTGGGAGCTCGGGAGAGAGCAATGTGGACTACCTAGGCCCAGCTTAAGACGTTTCCCAGGGAAGAATATCATCAACTGCGTTAGAGACCATTCTCATGATGTTTTGTCAAAGAATCTGACTGACTTCTGCTCTTGTCCTAAAAATCTGTCTGAAGCTAAATTGAAAGTTTTTAAACTAGTTTCATTGACAGAGTTCCAAGACAGCCTAATGTTGTCCCTGTCCTGTATTTATTAGTAATTGCTCTTACACAGAGGTATGGTGAAAAGGAACAAATGAAAAAGAAAGAAATACAAAATGTGCAGTTTGAGAAGAAAAAAAAGCCAGGAAAAGTTTAATGCTGGTACCAAAGCTTATGATAAATGAGATAAAGAAAAACCTTATTGTAAATGGAATAAGGGGACTGGTGCCCTGGGGGTAAGACCCTGCCTGGCTAAATTTATGGCTTGTAAAAAGGAAAGCTTATGCAACAAGAGAAAGCATGGGCAGATGTAACTCAAAGAGGAGACCGGATTCTACTCTAAGCAGACTGCTGAACTTGGAAGCATCAGGCCCAAGGCTCTGACTTTAGAGTCATTGAAGATACAGGTGTAAAGGGTTTGTGGAATCTTCCTCTTGGACGAGCTGTCTAGCAGGAGACTCCTTGCTTGGAGGCCTGGAGTAGCTACTGTTGAAGCTGTAAAAATGAACACTGTATTGCACTGGAGACCCCAAGATATTGGAGATGCCAGAGAGAAGAGACAAGAAGTGAAACCATCCCAAGAGGGAGAAGCATGCTTCAGTCAGCACCTGAGAAGGCAGACCCGTCTACATGCTTTCACGTCAGACATGGAACTGTAGGATTTAGAGTTTGTCCTGGTTAGGTTTTGGTTTTCCTTTGGTCCAGCTTTTCCTCATGCTCCCCCCTTTTCCCTTTTTGTAATGGTAATGCATATTCTGTGCCATTGTATGTTGGAAGTGTATTATTAGCTTCTTTGATTTTTTTTACATGAATTATAGTTGTGAGATTTCCTTTACCCTCATAAGAGACTTTGAATTCTGAAACTCTGTTGAGACTGTGAAAGACTACAGGGATTTTTATAGTTGTACTAAATACGTTTTACATTATATGGTCATAAACCTATGGGGGGCAGGGAGTAAAATGGTAGCTTGAGTGGAACAGGCTCCCATAAGCTCATGTGATTGAACAGTTGTTACCCAGTTGGTAGAACTGTTTGAAAGGGTTAGGAGGCGTGGTCTTGCTAGAGGGGGTGTGTCGCTGGCATGGGCGGTGAGGTTTCAAGAACAGCCATTCCCAGTTGCCACTCTCAATTTCACGCTTTTGGGCCAAGTTGTAAGCGCTCAGCTATCATGCTAGCCCTTTCCCTGCCTCCCTGCTGCCTGCCGTCATGGCCATGGGCTCTAGACATCTGAAACTACAAGACAACACTTTCTTTTACAATTTTTCCATGGTCATGATATCGCACCAATAGAAAAGTGACTAAGACAGAAGGAAAGGACTTGTTTCACTTTATACTTCCAGGTATCAGGCATTGCTAGGGGAAATGAGGGCAAGAGTTCAAGCAGGGCAGACGCCTGGAGGCGAGAGCTGACACAGAAGCCATGAAGGACACTGCTTACTGGCTCACTCCTCACAAGGCCTCAGCCTGCTTTCTTACCATGCCCAGGACCACCAGCTCAGAGGCGGCCCAGCCTGCAACAGGCTGGGCACTCCCACATCAATCACCAGTCAAAAAAATGCCTCACAAGAGGCATTTTCTGATGGAGGTATTTTCTCAACTGAGAATACTTTTTCTGAAGGACTCTAGCTTGTGTCAAGTTGACATAAAACTAGCCAGCATAGGACATTATCCAGAAAAGGCAGCTATAGTTATAGCCAATGGTAGTGAAAATAATAAGAGCACAATAAAAGTTAAAGAAATTAATACTATAATACCTCCATGATTCCTCATGAAAGGTGACAGCTACCTTGTAACTTATATAATAGATATTCAAAGTTTATTTTTACAGTATTTTCAAAGAGGCCATCCTAGTATATTTTTCCTAAGTATAAACTTACATAATATCTGGTGCCAGAATATGTTAGAAGGTAAAAGATAGTTTGCTTTCGGAGGTAGACTATTGTGTGGATATATTTTGGAATTTACAAGATGACAAAACCGGTTTTTGTAGAACCAGACTATCCTCTGATGTGGTTTCTTCCTCATTCCAAATGGCTTTTCAAATGTTAAACTAATCCCTCCTTTGTGGTTATACAACTTATGCTCTTTCTTGCTGTTAATATGTCAAAATGGAATAATATCTCCCACTCTATTTGGAGAATATACCCTGTATATATGGTTCTCCTTGGAGAAACATGCAGAAAAGATATGTGGTACCTCTTCCCAGAAGATAAGAAAGTAGATTCCTTTAAAAGAACGCTTAGGCTTATTTAACAGAGGTTTCTGGACTCTATTTTGTTTTTGCTGTTAAGGTAAATAACGCAGTTCTTACATTTTCTTTTCACAAGGTTCTGAGATGTTTTAAACTAATAAATCATAGTAATTTACAAGTTAGTTAAAACTTATGGTCTCTCTGCCATCTTATATATAATAAAGGAAGCCAGTTTGATTTTACTTATAAGTTAAATATTTCTAAATGATCCCAGGGACGCAGTTCATATTTCTAAGTTTCTGAGAATACTGAAAAGTGGATTAAAACCATTTAAAATTTTTAAATACACTGGGTTTCTACCACAGATACAAAGTAAAAAGCTAAGAAGCAAATGATAAGTAGTCCAAACTCATTTGGAAATTCTGTTTAGTTTAGATGTGCTAAGAATAAATGGGGGGGGGGTTCTGGAGTTTAATGATGTCTCTACAGACCAAAGAGGAACAGAGGGTGAAGAAGAGCTTTTTCATTGTGGATTTTTTCTCCCCATGTACAACTTTCTCTTTGCTAGTATTTCCCCCAGCTCTCCTCTTCCTTCTTTGTCATTTTACCATCGAGTTCTAAAAACCCTGCATTCCCCCACCAGTCTGGAATAATAAGACTGCTTTCCTAAAACATTCATTTCTAGATGTTGTATTTCAAGTAACATCAAGTCGATGGTGAGGCCAGGGGTGTTTTCATGAGAAGCAACATAAAAATCTAAAATGTAGGGCTCGATACAGGGAAGGGGCAGTGAAGAGCCGACTGTCACATGGATGGAAGAGTAAGGAGTAAGGGAAGCACTGTGCCTTGGGGCTAAGCAAGATGCAAAAGGAAACAGCCCAGTCTGTCTCTCCTGAGTCCAGGCGCTGGCGCGTTACATGTTCTCCCTAAGCATGTCTCTTGGCTCGCGTGGCCCACGTGTTTGCCAGCTTTCCTCCTTGACACTCTGTCCTTCTTTAGGATTGGCCTCTATGATGACCCTCTCTGTCACAGAGTTTGCTAAAGGTGTATATTGTCGGGTCACTTGCCACATAGCACTCTTTCCTCCTTCCCCTCTAGACTGCCTTGGGGATCCTTTGATGTAAAGATCCTTTAAAAAGAAGAGATGATTTCATGTAGCTGGGACCAAAAGAGAATGAGAGAAGAAAGCCACCTCCATCCATCCAGAACTGCCTAAAATGTTTCCCATGGAATCAATATGACAGGGAGCCTCGGTGGGCATTGTAAATAAATTTCAAAATACAATTATGTAAAAAAAATCTATTATAATTACTCCCTCTCTGCTTACAAAAGAACGGCTGTGGGAGTGTGTCTGGTGTTCTAATGGCTAAGTTTCATCTACACCCTGCACTCTCCCCCCCTGATTGCTAAAAGTTTCCTTTCTATAATTGCAGAATAGTTTAGCATCTTAACAATAATGGACATGTTTTTAAAAGATTATTGCCAAAAGTGCATTCCTTATTCCAGGGAGACTCTGTAATAGATACTAGCATTTTTAGTAATGATACAGGCAATCTGTAAGCTATTACAGTTTCCTTTAGAGTAACTTAATCTTCATATTGTTTTATACGTCTAGAATTTTAATAGTGTTTTTAATTTAGAAAAGGAGGTTTATAACATATTACTAATTACATGTGAATATGAACTAAATACACAACTACTGAATTTTATCCTAAAAACAAACATATTTAAAAAGTACTTAACCTAGTGTAAAGAAAGTAACAAAGAAATTAAAGAATGCCACATAGGAAAAACAATGGCAGTGTTTGCCGTCTAACACAGTGAGGGTTAGCATTTTGTGGAACACTTGAATTATTTTAATCTATAGCTAAAACATTAAGAGGAATAAAGATGGTCACATCTAACTAAAATTAATATGTTTTATGATAAATGTAAATATGATTTATTAAATATAACATAATATATTAAATATATTAAATATAACATATTTGTTTAAGACTTAGTAACACCATCCATCTAAGGGTCTTCAGGAAATTACAGCAGAAATAATACCCCCTGGTAACGCTTAGTGATTCAGACTGACTAGTAAGCATGCTACATAGCAAGAGCACTTGAGATCATTTTCAGGTTGAAAAGCCAGGCCCTGGATAGAAGGCTACCCCTGGCTTTTCTACTGGGCAGGTGAAAGAACAGAAGGGAGATGGGTTTTCTTAAAAATAAAAGTAGTTACTGAAAATACCTTTATTTTATATGGTTCTGAGATGTGAATCAGTATCTGAATCTTAAATTATCGTACATAATTTCAACACTCCTTGGGCAAGCCACCCAGCCCCTCTCCAAGAAGCTGGTAGAGATGTGCTTGGCGAGCTAATTCGGGAGACTTTAGTACTATTTTTAAAATCTAGCTTTATATTAAACAAACCACTTTGCTATTTTGAAAGGAGTTATAATCTACTTAAAACTGTCATTCTCTGTTTCTGACTTGCAATTAGATGATATTTCCAAAATGTCAGACCAAGACTCTGCTTCTTCCATCACCATAATTGAATGTGACAGCCAAGATATTATATCAATACCTTTTCCATAATTAGCAATAAGGATCCTGCCAAGGGTTAACTAGAAAAGTTTCATAAACATTTTTCTATGAATGGTCCTGAAGGCAGTATTATGCTTTTAAAATTTGCTAATGTAGCAAAGACTTGTGACAAGCAGAAGACAAATCTATGAGGAGAACTGTTTGGCGAGAGGAGTTTTGTGGTGTGTGATGTATGTTATGTAAATGAGCTTATTAGGACTCTCATCTATTTTATTATTGGTGACCAATTTAATAGAGGCATTTAAAAACAATATTTCTGCCTGCCTCCTAGAAGTGAAGAAGATACATTGATATAATTGAGAGCAAATGATTGCCTGTCGTGCCATTTAATCATGTCATTTTTCAATTGCTATTTTTTGCACTCCACTGCATGCTTATAGAATATTTAGCTTCAGTATAGATCGAGTCCCAGAGTTTGCAAACTGAGCTTGGCCCTCCATATTGGCTAACATTGTTTTAGAAATTTGCAATCAGTTAAAATACCCGGACATTATTTATTTTATTTTATTTAAAATATGTAAATCATCAGTCACATGTCATTTGCAAGGCTTTAAATTTTGCCCACTTTGAATAATTACTTTGAATAATTATTTATACTTCTAGGATGTAAACTCTCATTTGCAGACGTTTGGCCAGAATGGAGCTGTCAGGACTCAAAGAACTATCGACCCTTTAGGAATGTTGACAGTCATTTATCTAAAGGACATTTTCTATCTTTGTTTAGTCTCTTCTTTATCATTTGTGTAATGTACAACTTCCTCAGAAAAGGAAGTACTTTCACTACGAAATGGAGGATGATGTTCAAGAGACAAGAAGGATTTGTCTACTTGGTTCACTGGTGAATCTCAGACACTTGAAACAATATCCATTATGATAAGCATTTCATGCATATTTGTTTAACTAATAATGTGTATTTTTCCATCTATGCTATCAAAACCATCCTAGATTCAAATATAGTATATTTTACACATTTTTATATGGGTTTTTTTTTTTTTTTTGGTTTTTCGAGACAGGGTTTCTCTGTGTAGCCCTGGCTGTCCTGGAACTCACTCCAGGCTGGCCTTGAGCTCAGAAATCCGCCTGCCTCTGCCTCCCAAGTGCTGGGATTAAAGGCATGTGCCACCAACGCCTGGCATTTTTATATGTTTTAAGGGCTTCCAAATAAGTAAAATATTGAACTTCTAAAGGATTGAGGTTGTTGGCTCTCTTAACACTAGCTTTAAGCTTGTAGCCACTTCTGGTTAAAAGCCTAGAGCAGGAAAGTTTGGAAATAAAGAGATCTTACAAGTTAATGTAATGATCTTACAAGCAATCAAGCTTTCTTCTGAAATGTCAATTTTTTTTCTGAATCCCTTTTGAATTCCTCCTAGTTGAGTGAAAGTGCTTATTGTCAAGCCTGGTGATCTGAGTGCAATCCCCTTAACAGATGTGGCGGAAGGAAAAACTGACTCCTGCAAGTTGTTCTTAGACCTCCACACACAAACAATGGTACACACACACTCACACACACACACACACACACACACACACACACACACACAGACAGAGAGACAGACAGAGAAGAAAGAGACAGACAGAGACACAGTCAGACAGACAGACGACAGACAGAGAGTATGTGTTGGATATTTAAAATGCACACAATAAATTAGTTAGAGCTATATGGGATTAGGGAAAACAACCTATAAGATACTGTAAAGAATGTACGCAAACAATTGATGAGATATGCTAATGATTATTAGCTTATGTTCAAACGAATATGGATAAAACAGTTGAGGAGCATAGGGCACCGTTTTTATTTTGTGTTTATCCAGATAACGTATGGTCAGCAGGCCTAACTTTAGTGCAGGATGGGATTATCATCTTCTGTATGCCAGGCCCTCCACGTTTGTGCCAATGCATCAGAGTTGTGGGTGACAGTTTCATAAGACACATAGGAATGGCATCCCTGCAACAATTATATTCAATCAACGGTCTTCATTCTCCACATTTGTCCCCGCTCTTCTTTCAGATTCAGGCTTCTCCGTATTCTTTTCTCTTGATATGTTACAGTATTTCTAGAAGTACGAGGCCTTAATTAATGTCAGACAGCATTACTTTTCCCCTAGAAAAAAATGTCTGATCTGTCGAATGACGTCAGTAGGTCTGTGTCAGTAATTCCATCCCAGTAGACATGTTAGCTATTACCTTAGAAATATAAAGTGCTGATTTTGCACTTATGAATGTCCTTCACCTACCCAGGGTTGTACAATGTAAGTTTCCAAGCTTTAAACTCTACTTAATCTTAAAAACAAGCTTTTTAATGTTTTCATTTATTGTTAGTGTATGATAATGTATTGTTTGTGATGTCTGTGAGTGTGTGTGTGTGTGTGTGTGTGTGTGTGTGTGTGGTGTATGAATGTGAGTGGTAGGCTCATGCCAAGGCATGGATGTGAATGTCAGAGGATAGCTTTGGGACTGGGTTCTCTATTTTCACCATGGATTCCAGAATTTAATACAAATCTTCAGGCTTGTACTGGCAGTGCTTTGGGCTGCTAAATAAGTCTTTTATGGCACAAAGTACCATTATCTCAAGACATTACAACATCAGAACATTAAATTACACTTTGATTTTTATATCAACTTATTCCAAGGTGTCTTCTCAGAGAGGCTTTATTGATGATCGGGTCTAACATATCACCTATTTTATTCTACAGTTCTTGTTGCACAATAATTTTGTGTTTGCATTTATTTCCAGCCTCTTCCATTCACACACAGAGAAATTAGAATGTAAATTATATGAAAGCAAAAAAAATTTCACCTTGTATACTGCTGTTTTTATCACTGGCAAAGGCTCTTGGCACATAGGAGGCACTCCAGAAGTTCACTGGTGGGTGGATGGATGGAAACCTTAGTAATTATTATTATCATCATACTCTTCATTAGCTCCTAGGTTGTAGAGACCGTGGTCACATTTGTGATTTTCAGCTTTTCTTCTTCTATAACGCCAATCCTTTCCTCCGCCTTCCAACCTTCAGAAGCCGCATTCTAGTCCTGTGACTCCTACTCAGCCTCTTCCAGCTGATGGTGACTTTTGGGCCAAGTGCCAGCACTGAGTGATAATACATGGGAGTCATGGCCTCACTAGTCTTACAACTTCTCCATAAGTTGGGCGTTATCAGTAACCTTTGCCTTGTGTGTATATCCCTTCCTTTGAAGAATCAGCCACATTACACGCTCCTAGGAGGTACTACATCTTGTTACACACCTGGCATCCTCCACTGTTAATCCTGTAATGGACAGTACAATGCTTGGCACAGAACTGATACCCATCAAGTGCTTACGGCTGTAATAGCGTCGTTCATACGGCCTTAGCTAAACTTTGCTCCCCAATATTGCTCTAGAATCATGCAGCCAAAAGCTGCTTCTGCAGCAGAGATCCACACTCTAGGTTTAAATAGGGATTTAGGACTTGTATTTTTATGTTTCTATAAACAACCTGCTCAAGTGGCATCTCTAATTTGTAAAGTTTGATCTGCTTTGTATATAATCGTGTTTTCAAACTTTAGGCTACAATCCGTTGTCGGGCTTTCTTACGCTGAAGCTCACAGAGAATCCCTGGTTCATAAACACGTGGATACCACCGAGGAAACTGTAGGCTAGCTTCATTTTACTTCTTCCTTGAGATGCTACCTCACCATGTAGTCCCAGGTGCACTGAAATTTATTATTTACTCAGGATGACCCTAAACTTACTATCCCCCTCGCCTCAGCCTCCTGACTATCTGGGATTCTGTGCAGGGAAGAATGTGCAGTTCTAAGTTCCTAGAAGATACAAATACTCCTGGATCTGGGGACCACACTCTGAAGACTCTGTTCTGGAAAACAATCCTACATATAGCAAATAGGAAGAAAATTACGACCCCATGAAGTCGAAATGGTAAAACCTAAAGTATCAAAAAACAAAAACAAAAACAAAACGAAACAAAACGAAAACATAGGCAGAAGTATAGGAAAATGTCAAAAGATCTTCTGTCCTGGTCCCATTTAACCTAGAGCACGCCTGTGTGTGGCTGTCATTTTCTCATGCTGTTGCTTCATTCACACTGGGTTGAAGGCAGCCACATGTCATACGTGGGTCATTCCCTCATTCCTGAGCTTGTCCTTACAGAAGATACTACATTTTGTTAAACAGTTGATCAGTATAGAAGGCGAAGTAATGCTCGCCTTTATAACCAGCACAGACTGCTTCATAGCTCTTTGTTTTAACACGTGATCCAGCATTCCCATACATATCTCATGTTGACCTAACCAGTAGAGTTAACATGCTGAACAAAAACCTGTGTGAGAGATCCTGGAGATGACATATGCTTTAGAGTTCCCCCCAGTTGCATTTGCTTCTCTGTGTTCAATATTCCTAATTTGGGGTATTTTTAGACTCTTTATCTTTCCCTTTCTCTCATTTCCTTAGTTAGCATATGTTTTAATATAATAGTTCCTTGTGATAATACTTGTTCTTTTAGTGTACATTTGTTTTCATTCATTTGCATTTTTAAATTTTTTTATTGAATATCGTCTTCATTTACATTGTCAATGGTAAAACCTTTCCCGATTTCCTCCCTACCCAAAGACCCCCAGCCCATCCTCCCACCTCCTGCCTCCATGTATATGCCCCTCCATCTGATCCACTCCCACCTCCCTCTCCTCAATTTCCCTTTGTTGGGGCATCTATTGAGCCTTCACAGGACCAAGGTCCTCTCCTCCCACTGATGCCCGACAAGGCATTCCTCTGCCACATTTTTGGCTGGAACAATGTGTACCCCTTGGTCGATGGTTTAGTCTCTGGGAGTCCTGGGGCATCTGGGTGGCCAAAATCATTGTTCTTCCCATGGGGCTGTAAACCCCTTCATCTCCTCCAGACCACCCTCAAGGTCCTTCATTGGGGACCCCACGCCTAGTCCAATGGTTGGCTGCTAGCATCGGCCTCTGTATTTGTAAGGCTCTAGCAGGGCCCCTCTGGAGACCACCATGGCCTGCTCCTTTTGGTATACACTTCTTGTAGGCCATAGTAGTGTTGGAGTTTGGTGACTGTTTATAGGGTGAATCCCCAGGTAGGGCAGTCTCTGGATGGCCTTTGTGAGGGAGAGAATACTTGTTTGACACCTCAAAAGTGTATCTTCAAGTAAATGTCTCTTTTTATGCAATATGTTTTCATTTAATCAAATGTTTTACACAGTGAGAATGGAGCGGTGGTGTTGAGTGTCTTCCCTCCAATGCTGCAGTTGATGAGTAAGAGAAAAGCTGCCATCCGCTTATATAATATAACCCAAAACAAATACATTCATCTGGCCATTTTAAGGAAAGGGGTCACTTCTCAATCTTAAATCATGAAAGTTTATTATTATTATTATTATTATTATTATATTAGCTTTTCATGTTTATTAAAAATCTGTCTTTTTAGAAACATGACAAAACTTGGTAGAAACTTTACAAAAATAAATAAGAGAGACAGGGATTTGAGAGTAGCATTCTGGTCTGCATCCTGACGGTCCTGCGAGGAGTGACTGTCAGGTACTGATAACGATGGGCTGGTACAGTAGTATACACTTGGAATCCCTTTGTTGGACATGTTGAAAATCACATTTAAAAACTGCATCCCCGGCCTCTTTCTTACTCTCTTTTTTCACGAAGGCAGTCCGGCTGTGCCTCCACACCAGTATGGCCTCCTTGGAACATGCCTCAGAGTCGATGCACTTGCTGCACTGAGAAGCGCTCCACATGCTTCTGTGCCCTCTCACCTTCCCCAGTTACATCATCACTTTGTCTCTCCGACGCAGTAAGCACTCATCACCATCTAAGGCCGTGCGCTTGTGTCCTACCATAACACGTCTCAGGGCCCTCTACCCTGTCACTGCATCCCTCCTCTCGGCCCACCAGGTTCCCATCACTTCCTTAACAGTGCATGAACTCCCAGTAGCGACCTGCTTGCACACACAACATTTCTGTCTCTCTGTCTGTCTGTCATCCCTCCTCTCTCTGTGTGTGTGTTTCTCTCTCCCTCTCTGTCTATCTCTCTCTCTGTTTCTCTCTCTCTGTTTCTCTCTCTCTCTCTCTCTCTCTTGCACACACACACACACACACACACACACACACACACACACACACACAATGCTGTTGTACTTATTTATGTACTTCATCACTAGACTCTCAACTCCTTGACAGAAGGAGCGGTGACTTGGCCAGTGTGGAGTCCTCCATTAGGAGGCTCAGAAAGTAGAATATGCATTGCAGATTTGAGGAGGTCTTAGAAGAACGCTTGTCTTAGTCTGTCTGTGCCTTAATTACTTAGCTGTAGTTTTCAAAGTATATTTCTCTAAAAGCCAAGGCAAAAGATAATAATAATCACTTGTTCCCATTAGTTATATTTAACATTTCTCAGTACATATGGAGAATGTGTATCTCTGTTTGTTATAAAAAATAGTGTGGAATACGGATTCTAAAAAATGTTGCCAACAAACTACTGATTTTATTTAGTATGTGTGATTTATAAATAAATATATTTTGATGGTTGTCAGGGTAACACATTTATGTAGGAGAATGTTATCAACTGTATCTAGGTAGAAAGGAATATCGAAAAAAATGTTAGGTATAAAAAACCCCTATTTTCCTTCTCTTTTGAACACTTCACACATAAAAAAACTGTAATCTAGAATGTATACTAAACCCTTTAGATATTTAAAGTCAAACTACAGAATTATAAAGGCGAAAAAGTCAGAATGTAAATGTTAACACTACCTGATTTTTTGGTTTAAATTTTTAGAACACCATCTGTATGTGGGCCGTGGTGTGTGTGTATCATGAGTGTATGTCATCATGGGGTGTGTGCACTCATGCACTTGCACATGGAGGCCACAGGAGGACATCAGTGTCTGACCTTTAATTGGATGGTAGAGATTTGAACTCAGGATTTTGATCTTGCAAAGAGCTCTGACCCATCTCCTCACCCTTGCTTTTGTAGTTTTGAAGGAAATGTGTCTATCTTAACTTGTTTGCATTAAGATGTAGATGCAGATTCACTGGATTTGTAGATATTCAATATGTTCTGGTCACATTCAGAACATCGTGGTCAATTTTATTGCATTACCATATCTGAGGACTTTGTGAAGTGCACGAGACCCATCTCGCTGCTTTGCACACGTAGCCTGAGCTAATGCTGTGCACTGCACACATGGCCTGAGCTAATGCTGTATGTGCACTGCACACGTGGCCTGAGCTAATGCTGTGCACTGCACACATGGCCTGAGCTAATGCTGTATGTGCACTGCACATGTGGCCTGAACTAATGCTGGGCACTGCACATGTGGTCTGAGCTAATGCTGTGTGTGCACTGCACATGTGGCCTGAGCTAATGCTTTGCACTGCACACGTGGCCTGAGCTAATGCTGTGTGTGCACTGCACACGTGGCCTGAGCTAATGCTGTGCACTGCACACGTGGCCTGAGCTAATGCTGTGCACTGCACATGTGGCCTGAGCTAATGCTGTGCACTGCACATGTGGCCTGAGTTAATGCTGTGTGTGCACTGCACATGTGGCCTGAGCTAATGCTTTGCACTGCACACGTGGCCTGAGCTAATGCTGTGTGTGCACTGCACACGTGGCCTGAGCTAATGCTGTGCACTGCACACGTGGCCTGAGCTAATGCTGTGCACTGCACATGTGGCCTGAGCTAATGCTGTGTGTGCACTGCACACGTGGCCTGAGCTAATGCTGTGCACTGCACACGTAGCCTGAGCTAATGCTGTGCACCTGCAGTGCTGTTCATTGTGATTGTTTTTTCCATCAGCTAAAGCCTTTGAGACTTTTTGTTGGCTTATAGATATGCAGTTTATTATATTTATTTATGTTATTTTATGATATTTATGTTATTCTACTTAACTTTAAGGAGAGGTTTGCAGAATCCAATTTCATAAAAATATTTCCTTAATTTTCTTAGTCCTTTTCTTTTAACACCCAGAGATCAAAGCCCCAAGTCATTAATATTCACATATGTAAGTCTCCTTTGAAGCAATTTCAATTGGCTATAACCATGCTACTTTCTTTCATTATTCACTATTGAGCCAAACTTTGGTAGGCATGAGGTAGTCTTCATCATGTGGATGATTTAACAGTCACATATTAAGACAGTAAGTGGAAGTAAGTGTGCACATGTGCATGTGCATGCATATTCATGTGTGCATATGTGTGTGCATGTGTGCATGTTTCCTGGTGGGGCAGGTCTGGGGGTTGAGGAAGTAGTTGGGAGGACTGCTATAGGAGAGGGAAATAGCGTTATTGCTTTCCTGGGCTCCAAGTTTACCTTTGCTTGTCAAGGGGTTTCCTCTCCTCAGCACTGAACTGGTGAATAGCACCCGTAAAGGAATTTGTCAGACCCAGGGTGGTATCAGGAGTTATATAGGAAAATAGTAATGTACCCTGGGAAAATAAATAAGGATTAGTTTGAGAAACCCAACTGAAACAGCTGCACTGGTAAGATGTGAGTAATAAAATTCCTAGTCATATTTTGTCATAAATAGAGGTTTGGGAATTTGTCATTCGCCTTATTTAAAATTCAGAAATATTAAAGGTACAGGTTCTCTCATTACAGAAATAATAGAATTCCAGCTATTACCGAGTTAGGGTCATTTAAATGGATATAGCATGCATTATATCCATAAGTGGAACATCTGTATCAAATGTCCACCTGCTGATCGACTACTCTACTCCACGCACAATTCAGTGAACAGCACTTAATCATTTTAAGACTTCTTCTAATGAAGCCTTATCTAGATTAACATTTTAAGCACAAATACTTCCAGGCATTAAAACCCTCACACTAAATGAAATTGCATTGTCTTGTTTACCCTTGTTGATTAATAAGCAATCTGTTAACTGTTAGAACCGTCCAATTGTGGCGGTAGAGGAAGATTAGTAATTCAGTGATGTTTGTGGGTATAATCATCATTTCTCCTGAAGGCTTTGAATTAGAATATCACTTACACACTATCCGTAGGCAAGGAAAGGATATAATATTTTTAGACATGTGTATGCACTATTTTGTTTCAATTGTTCAGCTTAGGGTCAGTGTAGCAATACAAATGCTGGGGGGAGGGGGACAAAATGCTATTTTGATGCATGCATATCCTTTTAAAATAGTGTGAATGTCTATTAAAAGAAGCAGAGAAAACAGCAAACTGTGCAGTAATAATCCAGTATCTTGATTTCTGTTTTAAGAACATTATTGCTTTGTTAATCAAGCATTGGAAGAGAAATATTGCCCAGTGTTTTTTGTTTTGTTTTGTTTTTTTAGATAATGGAGTTTGCATATGAAGATTCTTTGCAATATTATTTATTTTTGCCAATGAAATACTGAGCTTTTTCCCTCCAAAGAATCTAGGGATAAATATAGAAGAATGATTACATTTGGGGGAGGATTTTCCACTTGTTGTGTTTCCTTTGACCTTGAAACAATGCCCTTCAGTTTCTTTGCCTAGAATTCATAGAACCTAAATGATTTTTTTCACTATGTGAAGAACTATTAATACCAAGGTGTCTAAACAAAATCTTCTAGTTTGGAAAGGGGAAGAGGGCACAGAAGGCCCTAAAATCTCTAGCATTCATTGGCTATATATTATCACCAATCTCAAGGAAACTGTGGGTCCCTTTCCTTGTCCTGCTGTTAGAAGCTGAGCATATCCCCACAATGTGAAATTATGGTGGGAATACTCACCTCATGGTGTCAGAAAGTCAGTCCTACAAACATACACAAATTGGTCTTTTTTTTTGCTTTGCAGTCGCTCTGTCATGAGATCAAGCAGCGGCGTCGAGGAGTGGCCTCCATTCTGAGGTTGTGCCAGCACCTTCTGGACGACCGGGACACCTGCAACCTGAACGCAGATCACCAGCCCATGCAGCTGATCATTGTAAACCTCGAAAGAAGGTGGGAAGCCATCGTCATGCAAGCTGTCCAGTGGCAAACACGGTTACGAAAGAAGATGGGGAAAGAATCCGTGAGTGTCTTCTCCCAGCAGAATCAGTTCTCTTTTTGACAGACACATATCCCTAGGGTTTGGGCAGTACACTCATCATCTAGACTTCCTGGAACACCAGAGGCATAAGTGTGCACTCACCAAAAGCTCCATTCATTGTAACACAGTCACTCACTTTACTGACACGCATTTTAGTGTATCTCATTGTCTTTTGAAAAAAGTCACATGCATATTTTGGCTAATGTTACCACTAAGGCTAGTAATTCTTTTATTTATCCCTTCATCAAACATATTCACAAAGCACACAATCCTCCAAGGATATTTTTTGGTAGGAGGTATCTTAATGCCCTGAGTGTGTGAAGCAGTGTACATGTTCTGCCTGCAGTGTCATTGCTGAATATCTGTTGTTTATCTGTCCCTTTAATGAGGAGATGACACCATCTGTACACCTGTCCCCACTGGTCCTGCTTCGAGTGTCTTCTGATGGATTACTGATAGCTGTCAAGTTTCTTCCTAGGGTTTAATGCAGTGTTCATAATAGGGGGTAGTCATTCCCATTAACAGTTTGCCAGATTCAAGAGTGCAGGTTTAAGCAGTTACTAGGAGAAAGAAACATGTAAATGTAGGAGTTGTTTTATTGTAATATAGAATACACATTTTCTCTGAAAGCCTTCATATTCTTAGGAGGAGAAATAGTCATTGAAAAGAATATATTTCTGAAATGACCTTGACATTGGTGTTTATTAGTTATAGGGCCAATTTTCACATTTAACTTACATAAATGAAATACATATATGGGTGGAGTGGGTTATATATATTGGTGTGCATCTGTGTGTGTGTGTGTGTGTGTGTGTGTGTGTTTAAGCTTGACATGGAAAATTCAGAATGAAAAGAAGGGAAACCAATATAAAAATCTTGTCATTGAAAATAGTTTCACATATGAATTCTATTCTTAACAAAGCCATATATTCTTAACACAAACCATTACTTTCTGGTATGTTTTATGTTGAGGACTTGGGGCAGGAAGACAGTGAATCATTCCACCTACCAGCCCACCCCTTTTGCCTTCGCAGCTATGCTGAGTCTAGGAGGTAATTTCTCTCAACATTTCTGTTCAATTGCTCTTAGCTGAAGTTAAATTTCTTAACTCCTCCAAATTCTTATCAGTAACCAGAGTCAACATAATGGGATGTATTTTCCTTGAAATAACATTTTTGTTCGGAAGCTGTTTCACTAACATCTTTTCTTCTTTGACCCCCCCTTCCCTCCCTTCCTCCCTCTCTCCCTCCCTCGTCCCTTCCTCTTCTTGGTAATGTTTGTAAAGGCAAAAGAGGTTGTCATTCTTTCTCTACTTTGCAATGATGATAATGTGACTTAATTAAGCACCAGTGGCATTTTGGAGTATTCAACTGGTTGACCAAAGACAAGTAACTCTCAGGATTTATTTGAGTCATATGATTAAGATAGCTGGATTGGGCTATACACACTAGATATAGGTAATGGGTATTTGTTTGTGGTGTGTGTGCACGTGCATGTGTGTGTGTGTGTGTGTGTGTGCGCCTTGGGAATCATTTTATTTCTGTAAGAATAGTTTACCTTCATACACTAACTTTTACCCTTCTTTTCTTATCTAATAAGGCTTTCTCAGACTCCTTGCTCTATTTTCTCAGTTCAAGGCAACTTTCAGCCTCTGCATGAAATCTGAGAAGGCCAGTATTCACTGTAAGTCTTCAGGTGCCAGAACACAGAGGGCTCTGGAGTCAGGAAGCTCCAGAGCTAGCAAGAGCATCTTCTGAGGTCTCCAGCAGGAGAAGAGTACTGAAAAATGGAAGAGAACAATTTGTGGCACTTCTATGAAGCTAGAAATAGTTCTCTTTTTTGTTCAGTCACATTAGAAAATGTCATTATCAGAGTGTAAAGTGTCATCTCAGTTGTGTCCTGGATGGGGATCTAAAGTCATCTGGGAGATGGGCCTCTGGACATACTTTTGTTTTCCAAGACAGGGCTTCTGTGTGCAGTCCTGGCTGTCCTGGAACTTACTTTGTAGACAAGGCTAGCTTTTAACCCAGAGATCTGCCTACCTCTGCCTCCCAAGTGCTGGGATTAAAGGCATGCCCCACCACCACTGAGCTTCTGGGCATATTTATAGAAAGTGATCTGAGTAAGGAGTTAACTGAGGTGGGAAGACCTACCCACTGTGGGCAGAACCATTCTCTAGGCTGGAATATAGTGAGATGAGCACTAGAACTGCTCTCTGCTTCTTGGCTTTGGAGCCAATGGGATCTTCCACCTCAAGCTCCTACTGCCAGGACTCCCCTGCTATCGCAAGCTGAACTCTCTAACCAGGAAACATTTTTTCCTGGTTACATGCAGACAAGATCAGGTCGATAAGAACCAGTGCTGGGACAGCATCTTCAGGGAGCTAGAGGAGGGATGAGAGGTGGGTTTAAGAAGAGTGACTGCCAGCTTTTTGTCAGAAGCAATGGACATCAGGAGATAGGAAGGGTGGGGATGGAGATGAAGCAGCAATGTAAGAAAATAACCTGGACTTTCCTAAGAGAACAAGTGACCTCCAAAAAGGAAAAGGAGTATGGGTTCTAAATGTCTATGGGGAAAGCAGTAATCGCCAGTGTACTTATACTTCTAGAACTGTTAAGGGAAAGCCATCAACCAAGCAAAACTTACATCCAATAGAAACCTGGATGCACACGGAGGAATAAAGAACATGGAAATGATAACTGAGTAAATGAGAAGCGCTTTCCCTATTATTTCAATCTCTTTAAGTGTTAATAGACTGTTTAAATCAAGATAATAGCAGTGCATGGTACAATTTATAGCACAGAGGATAAAATGTACAACAACAGTATCACAAAGGCCGGGAAGCAGAACTGCCAGGGTGCTTTGTACCATTTTTATTTTATGTGAGGTACTAGAACATCCGTTAAAGGGAGGCTGTGATAAGATCAAATGTGTATGTGGCTGTTACACCTTAAAATACAGCAAAACAAAAAAAAGCTAGAGTAAGGCACAAAAGGAAATGAAGCAGGATCATTTTTTTAAAAATCCCCACTTAAAGAAAAGAAAGAAAATAAGAAACAGATGTAATAAGGGTTTTTTTTTTTTTTGAGGCAAGATGAAGATTTAAAGTGACTGCATCAATAGTCCTAGTGAATGAAACAGACTGAAAACTACTTAAAAGAAAGTAATTGTTAAATTGGGTAAACTCAACCACACATTGGCTACCCAGGAGTGGTAGAGTGAGTATATTAATATTAAACAAAGTAGATTTCAGAGCATTGAAATCATAATGTATAAAGAAGGGCATGTCTTCATCACTGGAGTTCCAATTTACCATGAGCACAAGACATTTCTAAGTGTCTAGGACAGATTACAAATACACCACACAGAAAACCTACAGTACCGTGAAGAGGCAAAACAGAACAAAACAAAACAAAACAGAACAGAGCATCAAACAGGGTTTCCAACAGTTTGTCTCAATAACTGATAGAGCAGAAGATTAGTATGAACATAAGAAGGATGAAAGATACCTTGCGACAGCATGATCTAGCTGAACACTCCAAGACTTATGAAAAAGGTGAGATGGTATAGATGGAAGCTGACCCCACTCATCACTGGTGGGAGGGTTGATTGCTGCACCCATGGGATATATGGAAGCCCTTGAGGTATGTGAAAATAGAATTACTCTTTGAGCCCATGTGCCATCCCCTCATTAAGGAGCCTGTAAATCCATGTTCTTCACAACATTATCCACCATAGCCAAGGTATGGAATCTGAGGTGATCACTGGTGAATGAAATGAAGAAAATAGTGATGTTTATATTTATCCTTTACACGAAGATTCTGACATTTTACAACAACACAGAAAACCCTAGTGTATTAGTCTAGAGTCAAAGAACTTATGAGTAGTCTCTATATAGTCAGGGCATTTGTTGAAGACTTACAATCTATAGTCCAACTCCCAACAATCATCAGTAGCAGCTGTAAATAGAAGTCCAAGGTTCTAGCAGTTGCTCAGCCCCACAAGGCAAGCAGATAAAGAAGAGAGAGTTTTCTTTATTCCAACATCCTTATGTAGGTCTCCAGTAGGTGTGGCCCATATTAAAGGTGTGTATCACCACACCTGGATCTGGGACTTGCTTTGTCCCAGATGACCTTAAACTCAGAGATCTCCGTGCATTACTCTCCTGGGATTCATAGCCATTATGCCTCAAGATCTCCACGCCAAGATCCAGGTCAGAAACTTGTATCTCCCAGCCTCAAGATCAGGATCACAGATGAGCCTTTCAATTCTGGATTGTAGTTCATTCCAGATACAGTTAAATTGACCATCAGAAATAGTCACTACACCTAGACAGCACCATATGACACTTAATAAGTGGATGCCAAAGAAAAATACTAGGCAATCTGATTTGTATGTGGAATCTTAGTGTAGGAACAGAAGAGAATGGTGATTGCCAGGGCAGGGTACAGGAAACATAGGAAGAAATAAAAGAATACAGTTTCAATTATGGTAGAATGAATAATGTAGAGATGTAATATATGAACAGACAGATGTAGTTAATAATATTGCCTTGCATACTCTCTTGTGGTAAGAGAGTAAATTTTAGGTATTCTTACCAAACATATATACAAAAGAAACTCTGAGACTATGGATACAAATTTTATTGACTATAATATTCAGTTACTTCACTGTATGTCTGCATATCAAAACATGGTTAAAATCTTATACACACATATAATTGGTAAGCATGTCATCTAATAACAAGATGACATTGTTTTAAATGTATATAGAACATATATCAAAACTCTTCTGAATCACAATCCAGTTTTTAAAAGAATTTATATTACACAGGCATAACCAAGATATGGTAGATTAGTGTTGCCAGGCTAACTTAGCACAAAGTGTGTTCCTTGTCTCTCACAGGATTAGTTTAGAAATATACTTGTATTTTTTCAAATAAATATAAATGAACATACTTTATATTTCTACCATATCCTTGTTCCATGCTTGGAAGATCTTTGTGAACAATCTCTTTCTTAGTTTTCACAATTCAGTGGTACAGCTGTTTGGAGATAACAGGCCGAATCATGTTAGGAACAAAGCCAGAATTTTCTACAACTCGGAGCAGTTTGAGAATGTAATTTCAGAAGAGAGAAGCTGGAGGAGATCCAGGTATCATTTCAGAATGGCCTGACAGAATGCTACGTCATCATGACCACTGGCCACTTCCTGGTTGGCTCCAGGATTTTGGAGGACAATGTTTGGGAGTTGATTATGACCACTGAGGATGCTGGCCTTGAATGGAACAACACAGCATGAATAGACGGTCCTATATGGATCTTCCTACAAATGCCAGTAGTATTCCTCGTGGGAAACACTTCATTCTGCCAAGATTTAGACTATCCTTATTTTCATGTTCATTTTGAGGACATATATCTTAAAATATGCCTCTGAAAGACATTTACCATAGCTTTGCTTAGCCTTGCTAAGAGACGCGAGGCTTTTTCTACAGTGCAACACATCTTTTATCTGTAGAAGAGGTTATGGGTTCAGGAGGGGCGAAGGCACTGGAGGAGTGGGAAGAGGGAGAAGAATGGTAGGAAATGATATGAATATAGTGTGTTTGTGTAATGAACTCTCAGAAATTAAAATCAGCTAAATATTTAAAAGACGAAGAGGAGGAGGCAGGGAGGAGGAAGAATGGGGGGAGGAAGGGGAGGAAGAAGAGGAGGACTTCTCTTGTCAGGCATGGTGGCATGAGTTATAATCCTAGCTCTCCAGATGCAAAGACAGGAAAATGGAGAGTTAGAGGCCAGCCTGAGCTATATAGTGCATTCCAGTCTAGCCTGTGCTATTTGATGAGAATTTGCTCGAAACAAAACAAAAACATAAGAGTAATGGAAGGCAGAAGAAATTTTTCTTTAGTATCTGTTTTCCTGTCAGTTTTAATTTCTCCTGAGCTCTGTGGATGGTTCTATCACTATATACTTAGGCAAAGTCATCACCAATAGTAAATAAACCATTCTTGCTTTTCAAACAAATGTTTAAGCAGAAATCATGTAGGATCCTTTGAACTTCCTTGCTGTATGGAAGGGCACCTTCAGGTTCTTAATGGGTCGAGGGTTGAGGTTTTATCTTTACATACACAGTTTTCTTCCTTCCACTCTGATCCTCCAGAACTCTAAAGAGAAGAGTACTTGGCGTCCAGCAACACCTCACACATCTAATGGCCTTGAAAGCATACAACACATCTAGCCGCATAATTGAAAATAATAAGGCCAGGATAAATGGGATGGCCCCAGGGTACAAGACCCAAGGGATTCAGTCGGTGTCACTTGGCATCAACGCCCATGCATCATGGTAATTGAGGTAACATAACCAATTACCACGTTTTAATTAGAGCTCTAAGAACTTGAGGAAAATTGCAATGATGAGCCCGCTCACATTTTCGAAGAAAAGAAAGAATGAAATAATAGGAGAGGAACCTGATACGTTTCGCTGCTCAGGCACTTTACAAGGGGAGGTATAGAAAGCCATCTCCTCTCCTCTCCTCTCCTCTCCTCTCCTCTCCTCTCCTCTCCTCTCCTCTCCTCTCCTCTCCTCTCCTCTCCTCTCCTCTCCTCTCCTCTCCTCTCCTCTCCTCTCCTCTCGTCTTCTCTCCTCCCCCCTCTCTCCTTTTTCCTTCCTTTTCTCTGAACACTTTCCCATTTACTCTTCATTATTACTGGTAATACGTTTTGAAAATAAGAACTTTTAAATACTATTTTGTTTTACTTAGGTAATAATGTCCTTGCCCTGATCTAACCAATAATTTTACAATGTTATTAGTAAAGAAATTCCTTATAATACAACCTCATCTTATAATTTTACTTTATCTTTAGGTATCTTTCACATTGTAACCTGACGAGCCATCGCAAGTAGTAACATACTAATAAAGTACACATTTCTCCGATTCTGGTCACTAAACAAAAATAGACTTAGATTCCACCCCCACCCCCCATGAACAAAAATTAAATGCAGAAAGAATTACTGCATTTAGAAAATAAATTTGACTTGTGGCAATTATTTTTATAAGGCTAGAGTTTAAGTGAGAAACCTCCTGTAAAATTTTACTGCTGCTACATAATCAAGTAATTATGTAATTACTTGTACTTAATTGCTTACAAGAGAGATGGTTGTTAAAAAAATCTTTATACATGTCAAAAACAGCTTCCTTCTTTAGAATATTTCTACCCAGGCTCCCAATATCAAAAAGCTTTCACTAGCAGTTCCCTATAAATAATTGTTTTCCATAAATCTCTCGTTATTTTCTCTAAAGATATGGATGATATAAAGATATGCATCATATAGATATCTACATGCCCTCTCTCTTATTTCTACTTATGGTAAGAGAGGGGTTGGGGAGGGGAAGAGAAAGAGAGAGAGAAGAAGGAAGAGGAGGATGGAGGAAGAGAAGCAAGAGTAGAAGGAATGAAAGAGGGAAGAAATGATTTGAAGTTGTAATTGAATGTTAAGTATGCATGACATTAAGCTGAAGAACTTTCCATGGACAGAGTGAATTTCTCAAGGGAAACGGATCACTTCCATGAGCATTACAAACGAATACAGTGATGAAGGGTTTGGCCACTAGTTGTGTTACTGTAGCAACCCCCTTTCTTTGTACATCTCCAGGTCTTCATCTGGAAGATGGAAAGGACGGTACTGCTTGCCTCTCAGTTCTGTGAGGCTAAATGAATCAGTGTGGAAGGCGTTTCCAACAGTTGTGAGCACAAAGCCAATAAATGGCATTTGCTGTTGGCATTCATCATATTGCTCTAAGCAAGTCTTACTTTCAAAGTTAACACAGGTATTCAGTATCCTGACTGACTATTGCCTATGACTGCCAACATCATGGATAAAAGCTGTCTCTACTGAAAGTCCTTGTTGGAATGCTTTCCACTTTCTGCAGAGCAGAAACTAAAATAACCTGTTGGAGAATTAGTCTCAAGAACAGTCCTGGAGGTATTTTGCCCACACAAATGAGTATTATCTAAAAACTCTTTGTTGTAGCTGGACCCTGCCATCGTGTGCCTTGGCTGAGTTCACAGATCTGTTATATGGATGTTGTATGTATGCACACATGTTGTATGTAACCTGTAGCTTCCATGTCACTCCTTTTATATTAAGGTTTTTTCCTGGCAATAATTAAAACCCATAGCTTGTGGACCCACCATAGGAACATTAAATTTTGTGATATAACAAATATTGGCCTCCAACCCCAAAAGGTCCAGAACCTCTGCCTCCAATGTTCCCTCTCTTTGTAGGACCCAAATTTTGAAACTGAATGTTTTAATTGCCCTAATAATAATAGCTCCCACCACCTCCAAAATTGCTTACGTCATCACTGGCTCCATTAAAGCCACCTGAACTGTCACGACTGACACAGCTGCCACCAAAACCACCATGACCACTAAAGCTTCTTCTATGACCCAAATTGTCATGGCCACAAAAGCCACTTCTATAATCACCACCAAACATTCTGGAGCACGCCAACCTCTCTGGCTGGATGAAGCACTAGTGATCTCCTGTTTCCACTGCACTTTTCTTCCTTCACAGAGTGGTCACTCGCAGTGTGGTATTTCCAGATGACAACCTTATCCATGGAGTCATGGCCATCAAGGGTCACAAAAGCAGAGCCCCTCTGCTTTCTCCTGTCTCTGTCAATCATGAGTTCAATCACTTCAATTTCCCCCCAAATGGTCAGAATAATCTCACAGGTGTTCTTCAGTGTCTTCCTTGATGCCAGCAACAGAGATCTTTTTTAGTTACACGGACACCCGGGTTTTGAGAATCTTCTCCTGACGCGGCTCTTTTTGGCTCCACTAACAGTCTCCTTGTGTGGCTTTGCACATCCAGCTCCCCCACAGTGGTGTACGTGACAAATCCAAAGCCCCTGGAGCAGTTGGTGTTTGGATGTCTCATCACCACACAGTTGGTGAGATGCAGTCCCCATTGCACAAAATGCTCCTTCGGCTCATCAGATGTTTTGAGACTCAGCTGATCATTGACGAGCTGACTCGGCTGTTTGAGCTGCCGAGGTCTGAGACTGCTGTAGACTTGAAGGCAGGAAGATGAGAGCCTTTAGCAGTACTTCCCCTGATACATCAGTGGGCAGACAGGAGAAAGCCAGTGAGCATTCACAAGCCTTAGTTTTTGTCTGTCTGTGCCACACTGGCTGGACCAGCCCAGCTAATGTATATGTGCTTAATAAGCATGGCAGCAAGAGGGAGCAAAGGAGGAAAGCTTTTCTTTTTGTTTCTGCTTAGAGTTTTTATTTTAAAATCTTTTCTTTTCTTTTCTCTTCTCTTCTCTTCTCTTCTCTTCTCTTCTCTTCTCTTCTCTTCTCTTCTCTTCTCTTCTCTTCTCTTTTTTTTTCTTTTTCGAGACAGGGTTTCCCTGTGTAGCCCTGGCTGTCCTGGAACTCACTCTGTAGACCAGGCTGGCCTTGAACTCAGAAATCCGCCTGCCTCTGCCTCCCAAGTGCTAGGATTAAAGGCGTGCACCACCACCGCCCGGCCTTATTTTTTCTTTTATTAGCATATACCAATGCACAACATAGTGAGTTTGAGTGTGCTATTTTCATAAGTGCGTATGGCACAGCTTGATCGCACTCTCCCCCCATAATCTTCCTTCCCGTGTCCCCCTGCCTCCTCCTGCCCTTCCCTTTCCCTTCCCACACTCTCCCTTTTATTCGAAGCTGAGCTTTTTAAGGTCTAGATCCCATACATGAGAGAAATCATGTGATGTTTGTCTTTGAGTATAGCTCATTTTTAAAATCATCGTCTCTAGATCATGCCACTTTTCTTCAAATAACATTATTTCATCCTTTATGAACTAATATTTCCCATTGTCTATGTTTTACACACTTTCTTTACACACTTTCTTTACACACTGTCTTTATCCTCTTGATCACGTTCTCTTGGCACTTCTATTAGGGACTTAGAAGTTATTATTATCTAATCTCATTGATCCTTTGGCTGTCTCTACTCTAATCTAGTCCCTTAAAATTTTTTCTTCACTTATCTTATAGTTTTAAGTTTTTATTCATAGCATTTAATTTTGCTTACTAGTGGTTCTTTCTCTTCTTGTTTTACTCATGTGTGTGTGTGTTATTGATTTCTCCATTGGAGGTTTTAGTGCATTAATCATAGTTACTTAGAATTTTCTGGTAATTCTAAAATCTGTATCATATCGAGGTTATTTTTGAGGCTTATTTCATTAGACTCTTTCTGACCTTCTAGCATTTCTTATGTGATCTGTTTTGTCTTTTAAAGATGGGCACTGTGTGTTAAGCAATAAAAACTAAGTTAAATGGGCTCTTCCCATGAAATTTATACTAATCGGCTAGTTGAGCTATGGTCCTTTAGTGCAGAGCTCTAAAGTCCTTACTGTTTTTGCTTTTGTCTCCTCTTACCATTGCTTTTATGTCCAGGATTTCCTAAGAGCGGTCCTCAGACATCCTTTATCACGTCCAGCTCTAACCCACCGTTATACTGGAGCCCTGTTGAGGGACTTGACAAAGGGTGAGGGGGCCTTCTCGAGAGCCGACTGCAGTTTCTAAGTGTGTCTTTGTACTGTCAGCACCCCCACTGTCTCTTAGCTTGTCTACTTGTTTAGTTAAGATAAGAAGACCCAGGGAGCTGATGGCAGAGAAATTGCCCTTTTCCTCCTGTAAGACTCCCGATGGTAGACTAGTTTCCTTTCCATGCTAGCCTGCTTGTCTCCAAGTACTCCCTCTACTCAGCCTAAGAGTGTATGCCTTAAATGACTGATCCCACTGTGAAGATTGCACCTCATGTAAGATATATTGTAATCCCATGTTTAGAAATCTAAGTCCATAACCTCCCAAGCCCCCCCCCCCAGGACCCCACTGTCACTGCAGAAGTACATTTTACATAAGCCTGTCTATCTAGTTCTAAATACATATTTTTAAATTGCCAAAGGATATGACCAAACAAGTCAAAAAATAAATAAATGTCGGTAAATAAGGTAATAAATAAGCCATGCGTGAGCATCCAACCTAAGAAGCCAGTAAAGAAATGCAAAGGAGCACTAGCAGCATCACCAAAATATTTATCTCTTTAAGACTGTCTGCAGATTATCTGAGCTAATCCTCTGACAATATCCTCATGTTATCTATAAATCCACGCCCAAAGTGGAAGTAATATGAAGTTCTAAAAATATGTTTCCAGTAGACTTTTAAGAATATCTAAAATGGCTAAGACTCACATTTGTCATGAGTGTTTTATGGCCTGGAAGGTTTGATACAGTGCAGAGACAGGATGTGTGTATAATACTGACCATGCCAGGCATGCAAATGGAAATTCTGAATTTTAATATGTTTTATATATAATGTTTTATATGTCAGAGATTAAGTGAAATGCTAACTGGCTTATGTCAAAAATTTTATATTATGATCTTCCTTATATTTGTTTAGGTTTAAAAGAATTTCTGTATTATAATACATCATTTTATAGGAGAATAGTTTTTCTGAAAATGTGCTGCCCAGCTCTCCAAACACTTCCCTCCCCTGTTTCGGTCTGAACACTCCAGTCCACATTGATCTCTCCCCTTTCTTCATTCATCCTGCTCCGCCCGGCTTTCAAGTCCAGTTGCTCTTTTTATCTCATTCTTCTCTCTAGGCGATCTCACCCCACCCATAGCTTCAGGAACTCCAGACACACAAAGTCAGGACTACAGCTCTCCAGAGATCTCCCAGAGGCATTTCAAACTCTGTCTGTTCAAAAGAAAAACCCTAATCTTTCCCTACAAACTGATCCTTCTCCAGTATAGATCTCAAGAAAAAAAAAAAAAACCCACTGTCATCTCTTCAGTAGTGTTAAGGCAAAGAAGGGGGTCCTCAGTCACTCTTCACTGTGTCCTGGGCATCCAGCTGATGGGTTTACTGTATAAAGAGCCCTGTCCCCTGCATGCATCATTGCCACTGTAGACCAAGCTGAATGAATCTCTAGCCAATGACTGGTTTGCATAGAGCACTTGAACTATTCTGGGTACACAAAGCCAGCATTCAGTATACAAGAGTTGGGCTTGCTCTTAGCCACACCGCTGCCTTTCTCATGTCGCTTGTGCTCCCTCCGCCCTGAAGCCTGTGTGATCTGTCAAAAGTGTTAATACGATTGTTTCTGTATCTGCTTGTCCGGGTGTGCTTCCAGTCCAATCTCTGCTCTCCCTGGAGGCCAGAACCCCAGCTTGCTGCCAAGCCTTCTAGTGCACACCACTCCCTCTGCACTCCCCAGCCGGAAGCTGGTGCCTTCAGCCTCCAGGGTCTACTCAGCCCTCCGTTCCCTCCCAGAACATTCTTGTTAGTCTCCAAACGTTGACTACAATCCCACATCTCAGGAAAGCTTTTCCTGACCTCCTGGAGTAAACTAATCCTCTTCCCTGTATCATATCACAGGCAATAACTCACCCACTGGCTGCAAACCGTATCTTTTTTTTTTCTTGTTACTTTGTACCTGGTACTCAATAAATTGGCTGAATATATAAACATATTTTATCAATATATGTTTATAGCACAAATGAATGGAGCTGTCTAAAAAGTTAGTCATAACTTGCCTTAGGCTATTACTTATTTTCAGTTGCATCCCAACCTGCCGATTAGTTCTTTAAGACCACCTCTTCCCCTTCTGACCCATTCATGCTTCAACCAGCCAAAGCAACCTTTTGTTTCCTGGTGAGAAATCTGCCTTGTGTTCTGAATTCCTGAGCCATTAAGTCCTTATAGGTCAGGAGTCCTGGAAAGAACTCAGACTAGTAAGTAGCCTTTTGCAGTGAACAACTACTTCTTTCCTTCTTCCCAGCATGCAAGTTAGCATTTTCTCTGTTAGGGCTTGAAAGGGGACAAAAAGCATGGTCTAGAAATGCAGGCATTGCGCCCCAGTACCAATCTGTTGATCATGAAGCCACATTAAATTCTGATTTGAGAGAAAACATTTAAGTGGAAATGCTACCAGTGTCAAATAATTGCCTCCTCCTGCTACAGGAAGATTGGTCTTACTCTGACTTTCTTTTTTACTCAGGTCTAATATTTAGTTCTGTTGTTCCTCCTGGATTGTGTTTACAGTTTTTAAACATATTTATGACTGAGTTTGTTTAATATCAGATAAAGATGTTATGTTTAAGTCATGGGAGGTTGAAATTAGAATATCAAAATTGAAAAGGCAATTTTTTGTGTGTATAAAAGAAATTACATAGAACATTACAGGTATAAGCCCATAGGCTCAAGATATCAAAGCTAAAGCTATTTTAACACAGATAAAAAATATTCCTTCCATAGCCACAATGCTGCCAGTTTATAACTGTTGGTTCACAATGTGCATTGTATTCTGAATGTTTAATCTATTTGCCTGCATGATTTTTGCTGATTCCACTGAGTTATGGGTTAGAAGAGAATGAAGCTACCAATAATCTAGAAATACCTTGTGAGTACCTGGGGCATGCTTGTCACTCTGGCATTTTCCTGCAGAAAACTATCTTTATTCTCTATGAACTTTCAAGCCATATATACTGACAGTAAGACAGCACTGACATAGATGAGATGATAATTACTCCAAACTGTTTGGGATGGAAATGACAGCATCTGTTACAAAGTCAGCTATGATACAGTGAGATGCTTTCTGTGTGTTCAGTGTCTGGGCAGTACTGTGTTGGGTTCGATGAATATCTGTTAAACGAATGAATGATTCTGCTAAATTACAGGACACTACCTCTAATGTAAGAATCAAATGAGAGAAGAGAGAGAGAGAGAGAGAGAGAGAGAGAGAGAGAGAGAGAGAGAGGGGGGGAGCTCTGAAGGCTAAGTGCTTTTGAAATTATTCTTTAGAAGAATCTATGACTGTATTTAAAAGAAATTGGATGAAGCCAGGCAGCGGTGGTGGCACACGCCTTTAATCCCAGCACTCGGGAGGCAGAGGCAGGCGGATTTCTGAGTTCGAGGCCAGCCTGGTCTACAAAGTGAGTTCCAGGACAGCCAGGGCTACACAGAGAAACCCTGTCTCGGAAAACCAAAAAAGAGGAAAAAAAAAAAGAAGAAAAAAAAAGAAATTGGATGAAGAAAATAGAAGCCATGCCCACCCGTTCATTCACTTGAAAGTGCTAATTAGTATCTACCAAGAACAAAGGTACAGAGTCACAGGGACCAAAGGAGCAGGGACCATTATTGAGGCAATTGCCATAGTGAATGTTAGCATCTCAGGAGTGCTACAGATAGAATGCCAGTCCTTATATGAAATCAGACTAAGGAAGGTTTTCAAAATCTCAGTAATTTAGAATGACAATGTTTACTGAAAGGTGTGTGTGTGTGTGTGTGTGTGTGTGTGTGTGTGTATAAGGGCGGTTTGTTTTATGAGTGAAACATACAATGCAATAAGTTACCTTAGGGAGTTTGGTTGGGAAGTGATAAGCAGGACTGTAGTAAACGCTCGATGTCTTCAGTTTCATTTAAAGTTTAATGATGGGATTTTCATAAATTCACACAAGACTATTTAATGGCCTTTTAAGTATGGGATTTTTCTTGTGCATTCTCCTTATTCGGGCTGTGTTTTGTGGCTCTGACAACGGACTGGGAAGATCAAAAGAAGAAAGATTTATTTTGGCTCATGGTTTCAGAGGTTTTCTTTATGGTCAGCCAACCTCATTGTTTCTGGGCCGGCAGCAAAGCAAACCTAATGGCAGATGAGTGTTGTAGAGTAGAACTGCTTGCCTCAAGTTGACCAAGTTATAGAGAAAGCAAGGGGAAAGCCGGGCATATGTCCAAGACCCCTCTCTTCAGCTATGTCTTATCTCCCAAGAGTCTGTCACTTCCCAAGAACTGTTGAATTATGAAGCCACCAGCATCAGTCAGAGGTCACCTCCTGGAGCTCCGTCACTGAACTCACCTCTGAACCAGCCCTCCAACTCATTGTTACAACAGGGTCTTGCTTTCTTTTTCTGATGCAGCATAGTTCCATCTCTTGAGCATGCAACTGTGGAAATAGAGAGCTTGTCATTGTTCTAGGGAAAGTCATTTTTTTCCACTTGGTGTAATATCTCCAACTCCCTTGTCCTAAATTTTAAAGACCATTCTACAATAAACCTTACCAGTATTTAGCTGATTAGAAGAATCCATGGGCCCTGATTTCTCCCCGTGCTCCCCTCCCACTTTAGCCTTAAGCAAGAGTAGCTACGCCAATTAATCCTGGAGGTTAAAGGTCTAGAAACTACTAAAATAATTCATTTTGAGAGCATTTTTGCATGTAAGTCAATTTTGTTCAATTCGGGATAAAGGATTTTAATATGACAGGGAGCAAAGTGTCTTATATTCTCTTTGTCCCTCATCCCCTCCCGATAATTTTTATCCCTGTCACCTTTGTTGGCTTGTCTCATAGCTTTTGCTTTCCCCAAGGATGGGGATGTGGAAATAAGCACAAATGCAGCAATACATAGCCTTTTCCCTAGGACACCCACCTATCTCACTGGATTAAAAAGAGTCAACTGGATGCAGCCAGCTACATGCACAGAAATGAGGACCAAACACATCAGCTAAGGACACTAGGCAAATCCTACCACTGCTCGTGGTGTGTTTCCTGGTCATCTTTACTGGACCTACCACTCCCTACCACTCCCTACCAGGGACCGCAACCCAATTAAAGAGCTCAATTTTAGTCTGAAATAATCAAGGTAGAGAAGGGGCTAGATGGGGATTCAAGTAGCTTTGCATTTTAAAGGATTCTTGTAAGTCCACCACATCTAAACCAATGACATGAATACTGTTTTAACTGACAAAGCAGACTGGGAGAATGCGAGGGGTCCGACTCATGCCTTTTTGCTTCTTTCTATTCTTGCATTAGTTAGAAAGAACCCACTTCAAATACAGAAAGGAGGCCAATTTTCCAAATGCAGCACTCATACAGTAGCAATGGCAAAATAAACAACAATGTGTTGGATTTTGTTTTTCTTTATCTATATGACATTTGTGTCATCACCGGAGCCCTAATCCATATTCAGGTCTTCATGTTTGGTGTGCAGTAATATGTAAATGATCTCGCCAGCTGCATGGAGCAGTGTTTGTTGATTCTATTTCTTTTGGCACTGCACAGAACTGAATTTCTGCCAAAATGGGGCTGCTTCAGGGAGCGCTGGTGCTCCAGGAGGAAGTTTTGAAAGGAAAAGCACATCATAAGTCCTCACTCTGTGAAGCAGAAAAATCAAAACAAACTTGTTGTTTACTAAAATAGCGGTATTATGAATGTAAAATAATGTGTTTGTTAAAATATAATGAGCACGCTGCCCATCTCCGGGATGCATGGCGTACGTGGGCTTTGGAAGTGAGGGCACAGTGTTGGGAAAGCTGGTGCATTTTGATTCTTGGAAAGAAAATAGGTGAAATACGATAGACAGAGATGCCATCTAGAAGTTTAAGGAGGAAAGAAGTATTTTAGCATGCATATTAATCTTTGGAAACACATGGCATATACATGCATTTAAATGTGGACAGCTGTGGCGTTTAAGTGTTAAAAAATTTCATTAATGATGCATAGAGCTATCTACTTCTGTTGGCAGGCCTTTCAGTCTTCAATCTGACACTTCCTTTTTTATCCAGCAAGCTAATTTCCCCTCTTTTGTGAGGAGTAACTGTTTTCACACTACTGCTTACCCAGCAAGCCTCCTCATTGTTTCATGGCTAATTATCTTCTCCTGCTTCACCTTCCCCAGCGAGGAGAGCAGGACAGTTTCTCCCAGCACTAATGAAAGCTAGGTTTTATGGGAACACTGTGTAAATAAATGTAAGCTCTGATCAGGCAACATAATAAATGAGTTCCTAAAATTTATGGAGTTGCAGCTCATCTGGTACTTTGCTAAATAATGAAGCAAAATGATTAATTTGGGGAAGGAGGGGCCTTTGGATTTTTGAGGAAAAAGTAACGGTTCTGTCAGTTTCATATGGAAGCTATCTTCAGGTAAACACAAGGAATCTGTGTCCATCTGGATGTCCCTAGTGGTCCCCAATAGCATGTCTTACAAAGAAGTCCTTTGGAAAATATGGCTGATCTGGTAAGAGGTGGAGATCATCTGGAATTAAATGTTCCTGATTACTTCCAATTTATTAATAAAAAAAAAAACCAGGATTTGTATAACATAAAATGCCCTCCAATGCACTGAATGCAAGTACAACAGAGACACCAGCCACAAAGGCTGCATTGCCAAGGGCCTTCAGGGAGTGGATCCAGCAGGTTTGATGTAGGTAAGTAGCCTGCTGGCAGCTCAGTCTTGCTTAATTGTACTATAAACTCAACGTATTCTCTAGGTGGCCCTCCTAAGGGACCCACATTCAAAGGATTTAAAGCACTTAGTTATATTTAGCTGAAAAGGGGGAATTAAATACACCCTAACCCCCAAAGAGTGCATTTTAATTTTCTTTTACAAAATAAACTTATAAGTGATCTAATTTTCTCTGGATTTAAATTTTTTTTTGACATAGAAATCTGTGCTTTCTGTTACAGTTTGAAGTGCTGACATGTAAAGCCTGACTGTGAGACTCCACAAGAATCGCATAGTCAGTCCTTTGTTGCTACGAAAGAACACTGGAATAACTGAATTGCAGGGGGAGGGTTGCGTTGGCTCACAGTTTCGTAGGTTTCAGATGAGAAATGATCGGTTCCACTGCTGTTGGGACCAGGTAAGCTAGAGCATCCTGACCTGGAGCTTGTGGTAGAGCGAAGCAGCTAACTTCATGGAAGGCAGGAAGTGGAGAGAAAGCCATGGAGGAGCCAGGGACAAAATGCAGCCTTCAAAAACAAGTCCCCAGTGACTCACTCCCACCAGTGAGGCTCTCCCTCCTAACGGCTGTTCCCAGGGGTCCAGCCCATTAATGAGGTTCGAGTCCCCGTGATGGTCCATTTACTTTCCTGCCACCACCTGGGGAATAAGCTTTCAACACTTGGACCTTTGTATATCCAAACCACAAGGCCAAGGGCCACTGCTTTTATTTCAAACAAGGTGAGTTTTTAAAGATATGTGAATTTAAAAAACTTTAGTGCTATTCCCTTAAAATCTCAAACATAATTTACATTTTAATACATACAAGGATTCTGTATCATGAATCAGAAGTATAAAATCTCGTGGAAACGTTTGTCAAAATAATTTATTACCTGCTAGAAACTTTCATCCTGAAATTTTGAACTACCTATGCAACAACCATTGTGGTTTGTAAACTCTCCAGTCGTTTTTTTTGCGGTGTGAGTGGTAACGGCTCAAGCGAGGTCCCGTTCCCATCTAAATAAGGAAGCAATGACATAAATCAAGCGAGGTGTAATAAGATTAGATACAAGGGCCAAACTACATCAAGAAAATGAGTCACCAGCTTACCTGTCTGTTAATTAACCTTCAACTTGAAGCCAATTGAATTATAAATGGGAGGAAAGACATCTTCATTGGCTAGTTCAGGTAAGATGTCGCAGAGACAAAATGGCATGCCCTGTTTTGAGCTGTAGTTAATTTTCTCTCATATACTGCCAACTGTATATTCTTATTTTCCCCCTCTGAATTACGTGTTTCAATCACTAACTTAGAGTTTTCCAAGAAAGAAAGAAAACCATACGCGGGTCATCCAGGAGGAATTAAGAACAGTGAGGTCGCAGTGCTGGTTCCCACTGCGAATTTTCCATGGAAAAGAGCAGACATACAGTTCTCCCAATGAACGTGATGGCTTCCCCTCTTATTCCACTGATCACACACTATTGCGATGAGGTGTGTTGTTGGGGTTTTGAAAGCAAAACTCGCACATCTTCCCTTTTCCTCTGCAAATTCTTACGGTGCCTCTTCCTAACGTCCACATCCAGCTTTGTCTTTTCTTTCCCCACTGAGAGCTTTTACCTTTTTTACTTGAAGGAAGCACAGTATGGTTTCTCTTTGGCAAGTTCAAAAAACGCCAGCATCAAGTACTCAAGTGTGTCAAGTATGTGACCTGAGGCTCTTAGACACTAATAAAGTAGGAGTTAGTTACTTGAACACAAGAAACTAAGATAATAAAGGTGTCTATTGAGTTATCAACAGGTGGGTCTCACATACACAGTGGATGTCTAGACAAATGGATGGTTCGTGTCAAGGAAGAACAGGGCAGGGTAGAAGGAGCTTTCTGTTAGACTACTCAGAATGGCGCTCAACTAAAATTCTATGAATTGTTTATATCTAGAGTTTCCCATTTAATACCTTCAGGCCTCAGTTGGCCTTGCATGACTGAAACTGTGGAAAGCAAAATTGCAGAGGGAGAAACAACCTTGTGTACTTTGCAAGGACAGATCCTGAACAAAAGTGAACTCTTAGTTGTTATGTCATGACGGGCTTCCCAGACATGTGTGTGTGTTGGGAAAGATTTCCCAACATCTGTGTGTTGGGAAAGATTTCCTTGGATCTCACCCTACTTCTAGGTCACTCTCAGAATTTTATGTTGTCATTCTAAGAATGTTAAGTCTTCATACTCAAAATGCAAATACCAAACAGCAAGCAAGAATAAGCCAGAAAACCGAGGTGAGGTGTTATCCTCGAGGGGGACTCCTTTACCCAGCTGGCACGGTGTCCTTAGACTTTCCACACACTGGGTAAGGCAGCACAGCTCTTCAACTCCTCCCGCCTCTACTGTTCAACTGAGGTTATTTAATTATTTTAGGTCTACATAATCTGCAAGAAGTAGGAAAGAAGAAATTCCTTTAACTTAAAACCTCTTAGTTTATTTTTATATTAATTTTAAACGATTTTAGCGTTTGTACAGTTTTGAAATCCAGAGAAAAAGTCCAAGGACACATGGGAGAGGGACTGAGAGAAGAAACATCGATCTCCTTCCTATTGAGTCTATGCAAACTGGAATGAAAATTTCCCATTGTTTTCATCCAAAGCAATGGGCAAGATAAAATAGTTTATTTGCTGGGAGAAATGGCTTATTTTGTAGTGCCTTATTCTTCTAGCGCATTATTCCGATGAGAAAGTTACTCTGTCTTGCAGTGAAGGGTAGCAGTGAAAGACATGGGAGGGTGCCTGTGAACTACTTGGGAAACTGAGGTAGAAGGATAGCGGAGTTTTGGAGCAGTGTGGCCAAAATCCTGAGAGCCTACAGCCATGTTAAAAAAAAAGACAAAATTACAGTCTGTATAGAAATTATATAATAATCTAAATGTCCTTAATTCATTGGCACAAATATACAGCTTCTCCATAAAAGCACTGCTTCTCTACATACAAGACTTCTGATAGTGTATTTATAGGAGTTTGATTTTCTCCACACACAGCTTTTTACCTCCTGGATAACACCTGGGTGTCCTTTCGTACAGTTCTGACACTGTCCTCACATAGATACCAACGCTCGCTCCCTCCTGCCTCCTGCCTGCCTTTATCGCTTCCCAACCATCGTCTCTTTGGGTTCCACAATTTTCTAGAATGGCCCTTGAGCTTGGAGAAATTCTTTACTGACCTCTTCCAGTTTCTTGTAAACAGATGCCAATCTAGAATACCCAAGTGAAAGATCTTGAAGAAGGGCCCTAAAACCTCTGTGCCTGTCTGGGTACACCGTTCTGCTAGTACACTCAGATACCCAGTAACCGGAAGCTCATCCGGGGTTATTCTTTAACTGTTTCAGAGTTTGAATCTTCAGTATCACCTTCCTTTCCAGATGGTCCTTAGAGAGAGGAAAAGTTGCGCCTCCTCCAGGAGCCTTATCTCCTGGAGTTTCAAGAGAACAGCTGCAGCCTGAGGTGATTTAGGGCCTCTTCTTCAATTCCTTATCAGTGTACATTCAGGCCTGATCAAGAAGAGTCTTCATGAAAACAGAAAAACCACTGCTGTCACTCAGGTTTTAGAATCTCTATGGCCTGAACCTAAAACAAGGACAGAATATAATTTGTATTTTTCTTGGCTTTGTAGTAGAAACAATACTTTCCTGGGCAGCCCCTTCAGTGAAACTGAAGGGGCAGAGAGAAGGGATAGAAGTGTTCAGGTTTTGCTTGGTTGGTTTCTTGTTTTGTTCTGTTTTTTGGTGTTTTTTTTTTTTTTTGGTGTATGTGCATGTGCATGTGCGTGTGCGTGTGCGTGCGCGTGCGCGTGCGCGTGCGCGTGCGTGTGCGTGTGCGTGTGCGTGTGCGTGTGTGTGTGTGTGTGTGTGTGTGTGTGTGAGACCTGCTTTTTTTTTTTTGTAGAATTCCCTCCTACAGCCTCCAGGCTACTTTGCTTATAGAACACTAAAGTTCTTGGCAGTCTGTTTTTTACAAATGAAATAAAGTTGAAGCGTTAAATGGCTTGTTTGCTTTGGTTTGTTTTTTAATTGTTAAATAAAGGCACTGTTGGGATTTGACCCCATGGTCTGGAGTAGTGAGAGAAATGGTAGGGCAATCAGAGCTGGCCATGTGGTCTGAGGCTGCTGTGGTTTCTCCAGTTTTGTTTTCCAAGACTAGGGTGAGAGGGCAAGACAGGAGGCAGACAGCCTGGTGCGCCTGTGTGCCCACTGTCAGCCTGGTGTGCCTGTGTGCCCAGTGTCAGCCTGGTGTGCCTGTGTGCCCACTGTCAGCCTGGTGGGCCTGTGTGCCCAGTGTCAGTCAGCCTGGTGGGCCTGTGTGTCCAGTGTCAGCCTGGTGGGCCTGTGTGCCCACTGTCAGCCTGGTGGGTCTGTGTGCCCACTGTCAGCCTGGTGGGCCTGTGTGTCCAGTGTCAGCCTGGTGTGCCTGTGTGCCCAGTGTCAGCCTGGTGGGTCTGTGTGTCCAGTGTCAGCCTGGTGGGCCTGTGTGTCCAGTGTCAGCCTGGTGGGCCTGTGTGCCCACTGTCAGCCTGGTGGGTCTGTGTGCCCACTGTCAGCCTGGTGGGCCTGTGTGTCCAGTGTCAGCCTGGTGTGCCTGTGTGCCCACTGTCAGCCTGGTGTGCCTGTGTGCCCACTGTCAGCCTGGTGGGCCTGTGTGTCCAGTGTCAGCCTGGTGGGCCTGCGTGTCCACTGTCAGCCTGGTGGGCCTGTGTGCCCACTGTCAGCCTGGTGCGCCTGTGTGTCCACTGTCAGCCTGGTGGGCCTGTGTGTCCACTGTCAGCCTGGTGGGCCTGTGTGTCCACTGTCAGCCTGGTGGGCCTGTGTGTCCACTGTCAGCCTAGCAGGCCAGTGCCCACTCTGTCTGTCTGTGAACCTGCGTCTCACAGGTTACTCTCCAATGCTTGTATCTCCATGTGCCAGCCTGTAGGATCTGTATCTCTAAGTTAACTGTAACTTTGTCTGACTGTTGTTAATTCAGTAAATTTTTCTTAATTCATACAAAAGTGATCATCTTAAAGTGAACCACTTCATGGTTTTTAGTATACTGACAATATTGTATGACTGCTCTCTCTACTTTTAATAGATTTTCATCACTCAAAAGAAACTCCAGACCTATTAAGCCCATGGCATCTTTTCTTCTCTGCTAAGAGCCCCTGAATATCAATAATCTTTATTCTGTCTCTGAATATGCCTATTCTGAATATTTCTGAAATTGCCTATTTCCAACTATTTACCTGTTCTGGTAATAAATGAAATAATATGATATATAGCTCCAACCAGACATAGATAAAAATATTTGGGGAATCAAAACTGTCCCTGGCTTAAATATGTGCAGAAGACTGCCACTTTCCCCTGAACAGTGCAGGGCGGCAGCAACTTACAGTGTGTCTACGCAGGAATAGACATTGGAAGATGATTTAAAGTATTCCGAATGATATGTATTATGGAAGACATTTTATACAAGGTGCTTAGGAAGTGGGAGTGTAGCTCTGTGGGCATCACACTTATGCAAGGCCATGGGTTTGATCCCCAGCAATGGATGAAACTGAGCATTCTCAGGTTTTGGTCTCTGGAGTGTTTCTTGGAACATATCCTTCACGGATATCACACGACAACTGAACGTGGCTTTTTCTGTCTCGTGCCTTACACTGCAGGCATTCTCGAGGCTACTGGCTTTTCTATAACTGAGCAGAGCCACGCCTTCAGCAGTCAGCAGCTCTCCTGCTGGTTGTGCACAGGACACTTTAACCCCACAACATTTTCTGTCTCCACCACAATCTGTAAGACAGGAAGTAAGCCCTCCTTCTTTCAGTTCACTGGACAGTGTTATTTTGAGAGCCTGTTTTATATCATAAAGTGTTTTGTATGCCGGACTCTACCCTAGACAGGCTGGGCTAAATTCCTGTCCCATGGAAGGAACACTCCCGTCTCTCACTGCTGGATTCCTTGGAGCTGCATCTAATAGGGTTTTTTTTTTTTTCAGCACTTTAGCTTATGTTTGTATTGGTTAATTTTCTGTTGGCTGTGATAAAATACCTGGATAGAAAGCAACTTAATGGAAAGAAGGCTTTGTTTTGGCTTCAGGTTCCAAGGGACAGAACTGACCATAGTGGGGAAGGCACAGCGACTGCCAGGGAAGGCACTGCAGCACAGCCAGGAAGATAGTGGGACACACTTTCATCTGCACACAGGAGCACACACATGCACGCACGCACACACCACGCATGGGGGGGGGGCAGTGGAGAGAGGACAGGAAGCAGGGCAAAGCTGTAAACCCTCCAGGCCTGCTCCATCCAGCAGCATGCTTCCAACTGCAGGGCTCTCCCCTGATGGTTCTGTGGCATCTCTCAACTAGCACCAAAAACGGAGGGCCACGTGTTCAAACATGCAATCTTGCAGTGACTATTTCTCATGCAAACCACCACAGCAAGCATAGGAAATATGTTCGTCCCAACCCTCATTTTAGTGAGATTTGTGAAAGGGCTGGATCCTCTCTTGTCTGTTTTGAGCTTCTGAGCTGACATGTTATTAAAAAAGAAGATTCAGGAGAACACTTTTTGATCATTAGTGTGAGATGAACTTTCAAAGCATTTTCTCAGGCATCCTTAAAACAGGCGACTTGAACATTCTTGTCAATCTGATAGCGAAAGGATGTGATTGCTGGAACATGTCAGCTGTGAGAGAATTCCTCAGACAATAGACATAACTTTTAAAGAAAAAATTATTTTCAAAAAGAAAGAAAGAAAGAAAGAAAGAAAGAAAGAAAGAAAGAAAGAAAGAAAGAAACCAGAAAGACCTTGAACTGTGGACTTGTCTGAGGATGGTCAGGTGTCTTTCTCATTTGGATTTTCCCGGAGAATGAACCCTGTTGTAGCACAGAAAAAGCGAAAGCATCCCTACATTTACAACATGAATGCAGTAAGGGAGGGACCTAGCCATTGTTTTGTTAATTGAATTCTGTGTGTGTCCGATAACCAGCTGTGGCAATGTGAACCTTGCGACACATCTTCAACATTAAGTCACATTCTCATCTTCTTACTGTGTTGGAATGAAGATATGTTGAGAGTTTCCCATCCTTGTCCCCATCAGTCTGCCCACAGGCCTTCCCATAAATGCTCACAGCAGTCTCCGAAGCAGGCTCGATATGCTGAGGTGCAGTGATGGAACTGATGTTTACAAACACCAGATAGCTTATGTGAGCACATAGCTAAGAGGATTGTAGGGGACACAAGCTTACGTCTGCTCATTTCCACCCCAGGCCTCATACGGCTGATAAACAGCAAGCAGCTGTCTTTTAATATATATATATATATATATATATATATATATATATATATATATACATAATATATATATATAATATATATGTATATACATATATGTGTATATATGTATGTATATGTGCATATATATATCTTGTTTACTTTGAAATAAATTCTTTGCTCAATAAGAAATAGAGCAATGCAAACTCAATTGTTTTTACAATTATTTCTCTGCTTTATAAGGACTTGTCTGTATTTTTTAATGTAATTTATACCTACATTTAATCTAAAAAATAATTATATTTCTAATGCATTCTGGTTAAAGGTAGGAGTTAAGAAGAATACTGTACAAATAAAGAAGTGTAGTTATTACTTTTTGCTATTTCTCCTGATTGAAATTTATTTTCACAGGCATATCCCTATATCCCCCTCTCTATTATTCCCCCAAATGTCCGGTCCTCTCTTGCTCACTAATGGGACTGTCCTCCGGTGCCCCTCACGGGCTCATGCTCTGCTGCTCCTGCGTGTGAGGAGAGGCTGTGGAGCATGCAGAGGAAGGCCAGCTGAAGGAAGCAGGTCACTAGGGTGGGACATTTGTAGGAGCTGCTGGGCCCTTGGTTCCGGTGATGCTCTTTGCTCTCCGTTTGCTGGGATGTGTACGACCTCTGTCGCACTTTCCCACTGCCATGGACTGGTCTCTGGGCCATGCCTTCTCTGTCAAGGACCGATGTCTTTGGAACCGTGAGCCAAAAGCATCCTTCTCATTGAATTTGTTTCTCTCAGCTCTTTCATCATGCCAATATGAATAGAAACTAACAGAGTTTAATATACTATCTATTTTTCTACATAAAAAACTTTCTTCCTAGATTTCTAGACTGATTCTTCTGCTCACTGAGCTTACCAGGCTAGGCCTAGAACAACAGTTCTCAACTGTGGGTTTTGACATCTTTGGGAATCACATATCAGATACTGTACATATCAGAATTTACATTAAAAGTCATATCAGTAGCAAAATTACAGTTATGAAGTAGCAATGAAATGATGTAAGACTTGTCCATTAGAAAGGATCGTGAAAATACTAAGACAGTGACTGATATAATGCAAAACTAGACAGAACACTTCCATCAGAAAACCTGGCAGTTTTCATTCACACTGTTAAATCTAGACCAGTGGTTTTTAATTTGCCTAACGCCGTAAGTCTTTAATTCAGTTCCTCATAGTGTGGTGAGCTCCACAGCTCTGCATCTTGGTTGGTTGCGGGTTTTCTGTGATGGTGTCTCTTCTGTTGCAAAGAGAAGATTCCTTGATGAGTGGTCTTATCAAAGGAAATTAAGGAGAGTCAGAGGCAGCTGCATCCGGCTCCTACCAGGTTGCCCTTTTGTTTGTTTTCCATTCCCATTCTCTAAGTAATAACACATTTCTCATTTCTTGTGAACACACCTAAGATTTTAAACCTTTAAACACGAAAATTTTAAGAAAATCCTAGAAGAACAGTTCCTCAAGACCTAACTCAATTACAGCCGTGTGATACGGAGGGGCATGGCTACAGACACATATTGCCCACTTGACTGGAATCTTGGTTCTTTTATTTCCGTCCCTGCGAGTTCCTCTTTTACTTTCTTTTTATGAATTATGTTAATGTAAATAATCTTATCTGGGGAATAGAAATAGCAACATAAACTAGCCCCAACTAATTCTATTTGTTTCTTGAGCAGATTGAGCAGAGGAATATGCATGTACGTGTGTGTGTGTGTGTGTGTGTGTGTGTGTGTGTGTATGTGTGTGTGTATGCACGCATGCTTATGTGTATACAATTTCTAGTTTTCTATCGTCATGAAACTGTCCTGTCATACCGATAAGGAAACATATCTTCCAGGTAATTAGGCCCCAAAATAAAATCCTGACAGGGGCCTACAAAGTAGTTTCCCTGCCATCCAAGGACTGTAGGCAGCTCAACTGTTAGTTCTCACTCTCCAACATCAACCCAGTCCCCTTCCTCCACCCAAAGAAAGAATGGTTTCTGTCACACAGCATAAGTCACATTTTTAGTGTCGGTCACACATTAACTAGGCCCGCAGGAAATGTGACCATTGTCAACAATAGTCAAATATAACCTAAGTCAGGTAACAGAAGCCATGGGTTAACTAAGCCTGCTTTTGTACCTGTGCAAACCCTTCCTTTTGCCAGGACTTAAAAGAAGACACCGTGTTTCCTGGGCCCTACCTCAGGGTCTGTGTTGCTGCCCATGGTAGTAAACGTCTCCCTGAAGAACACGCCCTGCCATCACCTCACTTCTCTGGATCCTCCTCTCCTTTCCCCCCTAAAACCTAACTGAACACATTTATGAATGAAAGGTCCATACGTGAACTAATTTATATCAATTACTTCTACAATGATAGGATTCCATAGGGTCTTCATTTGCTATTCACTGGCCAGTTGGCTTTATACGAAAGTTCTAGATTTTGGTGTGAATCCATTTGGACTTACCAGTTTGACAAACATGGGAATATGTACATATGTACATTTTTTTTTTGCTAAGCAATTCTTTTACAAATTACAATAAACAAAAACAAATTAAATTCTTAATTAGTGTGAGCATTATTGACTATGTTGAAGTGCCAGCCAAGAAAATGACAGTTATGTCAATGTGGGTGCCATATTCCTCACACTAACAGTTGCATAGAAGGCAAATGTTTAATTATGTTAGCATCCTCATATCCCTTCCCAATGCCCCAGTGGATGGTTTAGGTTAAATTCCAAGGAAATGGAGATTTTATTTAAGATACTGACAGAATTTACTACAGAACAAGAAGGTCCAAGCTGCCCTCTACCTGAAGGCTAATGTAGTTTCTGTGAAACTGACTTATGCAAAGTTGGCCATAAAGAAGATGGAGCAAACAGCTCCTTTAAAGCTCTACTTTAGGGATTTAGGTTGAGCATGCTTGTCTAGGGAGGGAAAGGAATAGATCAGGAAAGTCATAATGAAAGGGGTTTTTGTCCTCCTCTTCTTCTTCCTCCTCTTGCTCTCCCCTCCTCCTCCTCCTCCTCCTCCTCCTCCTCCTCCTCCTCCTCCTCCTCCTCCTCCTCCTCCTCCTCCTCATTGTAATGGATGTCCATAAAGCCAAAGTCTCAGCAGTGGGGAGCATTACAAACAGCCCCAGATGTTCTGGGTCCTGTAGATCTAAGGAATGGGTTAGCAATTAATATCCTTACTGTTCAAGTGGACCATTTCTTCAGAATACAAAATGTTGGGCAAGAGGGAGGAAATTTCAGCCCTACAGAAGGATTGAGGGCAGGGCAGGGCAAGGGCAGGGGCAGGGGCAGGGGCAGGGGTAAGGAAGGGAAGAGAAGGTAAAGTAACCGCCAAGGTCAGCTGAAAAGGAAGTGACTGAGGCTGAATGAAGGCTTCTTTATCATAGTTTTTTTTAATTAAAAGTGAATGATTTCCAAGTAGATCCAGTCAGCTATTCCCTGGGATTATCACACAAGGACGTTTTAAATGACTTGAGGGGAACATAAACCAGGTGTAATCCTTTCCTATGGAAATATTTTATGCCAACCACTTTTGAGCTGTTCCTTTGGTCCCACTGAGTTCTTTCCTTTCATAGGCTTGAGCTTGTAGATCCATACTGCAGTATCTGACGATGGCCATGTTCAGAGGCAGGTTAAGATGCAATCATCCATCCACACTGCAGGATCTGACGATGGCCATGTCCAGAGGCAGGCTAAGATGCAATCATCCATCCACACTGCAGGATCTGATGATGGCCATGTCCAGAGGCAGGCTAAGCTGCAAGCATCCCTTAGGCTTATCTCCTGGCACAAGATGGCACAATTGTCGAATGCCTGGTTTTGAGACCCTGTTGGAAAATTCTCTACTGTCACTTGTGAAAGTTGATCAGAGTAACAAAGCGCTCTTCTGAATGCCTGGTTTAATTATTTATCAGCACTGTCAGTACAGTGTCAGGCAAAAGGGTGTTTGAAATTAATACACTATTTGAGTGGACTGATTGATTGCCCCTACAGCTAAAGATTTTAACATTCACTGGTCATTAGTCCTCTCCTTTATCTGTTAGCAAAGAATAAACAGAAATTGTAATAAAAATTCATCACAGTGAATGGACTTGGTATCTAAGTGGCTGTGATAACTGGCCGTATACTAGATTGACTGCTAGAACATTGGCAGCAGAAAAGATCTCTTTTAGAAGAAAAATTATCCCTTAATTAACGTTTACCTTATAACTGGAGTCTTTTTTTAACTAAATTGGATTATACAGAGTCTCTCCTCCATATCCACTATAATAAAGCACACTTAATAATTTGTGTGGCATTCTTTAACCATTAATTTTAGGAAGGATTGAGGCTTTACAAATGTGCCCTAAAATGCTCCAGGTGAGGTTTTCTTCTTCCCACTAAAGAATGAAAGCTGTGTGTCTTGTTTTTCAACCAGAGAGTTGAGATAATCTGACTTGTAATGAGAAAACTCTACCTTCAGAGATATCACTGCTCCCCTTACCTATCAGATTGTGGTTTGTTTTTAAGAGTAATTGGAAGGGACAGTGAGAAGGAGATATAGTCAAGGGGGAGTCAGGGAGCTTATGAGCAACTCTGCACATGGTAAGAATTAGTTACCAAACATTGACTGCTTCCCTGGAAACTTATAACTATTTAACGTTTCATCCAAGAATAATTTTGGAGATCAATAGAACTGTATCTGCTTTATAGGTGATGATATTGATGCTCAGAAAGCTTAAATAACTCATAAAAGGAATGAAGCTGGTAGGAGCAGCCAGACCATCAACTAGTCTGCTGGTTCTAGATTCATGGTCATTCGTCTGCCTCCTTGGCATGAGCGTAGGTGGAGCAGAGGATGCTCTATGGTTCTCTCTGTAGGGGAACCTCTCAGGGCCCACAGTGTATTTTTCACCTTCCTTGGCTCCACAATAGAACTAGATGATAAGAAGTGAGGATGCTGAAAGAGCCGTTTAACTGCTACATTCCATAGAAGGTCAAGAAAATGTTGAGTTCTCATGAAGACAGGCAGAGATCAGCAGACGGGCACCTGGCCTATCGCATCCCTGCGAGTCAGGAAAGTCTTCAGACAGTTAGGGACTGGAAGGCTTCACCTGTCATAGGTATGAAAGGTATCAAACCAATAGTAATGATCAGCAAGAGTGAAGGTGATATCTCTCTCACAAAGAAAAGATAAAGAAGAAAGAGATTGAAGAAACACTGGTTGGTTAAGGAGCTGCCTGGGACCCTCAGGAAGATGCGGGCATTGATCATCTTAGCCAACAGGCGGCAAAGCCTTGTTCTCATGGGCAAGCCCAGAAAAGAAAGAAAAATGAAGGTATATACACTGTCCCTGGGTAAATGGGACTTTAACCCAGAAATAGAGGCAAGAAGGTTCTGATACACAGCAACAGATAGTTCTCTACTAGAGACTCAGGGAGTAAACTACTCTGAGAACGTATGTACCCTATGATAGATATTTCACGGACTCTATCTTTTAATCTTCATTTAGCAGACAGTTTTCTTTTTAGCTGCTTTAGTTACTTCCACATAACACAACTAAAATATTGACTTAATTTAAGGGAAAGGATATTTTTTTGGGGGGCTCTTAGTTTCAGAGGGTCCCATTCATAGTCACCTGGCCCCATGCCCTGGGGCATGTAGTGGAGGAACATTGCTTGCTGTGCTGTGAAGAAGTAGCAGAAAAGGGGCTATGAACAAGGTCCTCCCCAGGACCCACTCCAAGTGACATATTTCTTCCTGCTAAGTCTTACCTGCAAAGATCCCCAGAAGCTCCCAAAATAGTGCAATCAGGTGGGGATCGATCTCTCAAAACATGAGCCTGTGGGACACACTTCATATTCAACCCACAATAATCCACCCACACTAAGATTTAAAACATAACAACATTTCAACAGGAAATGGTTAAGTCAATAAGGGATCACTTAATAATATATCGATTTTATATTTGAATCTACGCTAATGCCCCAGTGACAGTCATTGTTGATAAGAGCCCAACCCTACAGTGTTTGGATATTATCTCAAGGCAGAACAGAGTTCTTGATGCTGGTACCTTCTAATATGTGCTTCGGTTTTATATTCTAACTTCCACGAGGTTCTAATAGATAACAATTTCCTGATTATGTTCTCTAATACTCTCTCCTCTCTCCTCTCTCCTCTCTCCTCTCTCCTCTCTCCTCTCTCCTGTCTCCTCTCTCCTGTCTCCTCTCTCCTCTCTCCTCTCTCCTCTCTCTTCTTTCCTCTCTCTCTGCCTCCCCTCCCTTCTATTACAGGAGACTTTGAATGTGATTGATCCAGGCTTGATGGACCTCAATGGGATGAGTGAGGATGCCCTGGAATGGGACGAGACCGACATAAGTAACAAACTCATCAGTGTGCACGAAGACTCAAACGACCTTGATCAAGACCCAGAGCCTATGGTACCCACCGTGAAGCTAGCAGAGACACAGCACAAGGACTCTGGTTATGAAGAGGAGGCAGGTGACTGTGGCGGGTCTCCGTACACCTCAAACATCACCGCCCCTGCCAGCCCACACGTTTACCAAGTGTACAGTCTTCACAACGTCGAGCTCCACGAGGACAGCCACACTCCATTTCTGAAAAGCAGCCCGAAGTTCACGGGCGCAACCCAGCCCACTGTTTTAACTAAGAGCCTCAGTAAAGATTCTTCATTTTCCTCCACAAAATCGTTACCAGATCTTTTAGGGGGTTCTGGCTCGGTGAGGCCTTACTCGTGTCACAGTGGAGACTTGAGCCAGAATTCAGGCAGTGAGAGTGGGATTGTCAGTGAAGGAGACAACGAGATGCCAACCAGCTCCGACACGAGCTTGTTCAGTGTGGTGGATGGGTCCCCAAGTAACCCTGAAACGCAACATTTGGACCCACAAATGGGAGATGCGGCCAATGTGCTGGAGCCAAAATTGAAAGATAAGGAGGAGTGCGTTAAGCTTTCAAGTGTCTCCGAGGCATCCATCTCACCAGCGGGCTGTGTAAAGGGAAAATCTGGGGATTTAAACAGTGTTACCAAACACGCCACTGATTGTTTGGGAGAAGAATTACAAGGAAGACACGATGTGTTTACATTTTATGATTACTCGTACCTCCAAGGCTCAAAACTCAAATTACCAATGATAATGAAGCAGCCACAGAGTGAAAAGGCACGTGTGGAAGATCCCCTTCTTTGTGGTTTTTATTTTGATAAAAAGTCCTGCAAACCTAAACACCAGGCTTCAGAGTTACAACCAGATGCGCTGCCTCCCCACGAAAGGATTTTGGCAAGTGCACCCCACGAGATGGGCCGCAGCTCATACAAAAGTAGCGATATAGAGAAGACACTCGCAGGCATTCAGAATGCCAGACAGCTCTCCCTTTTATCTCGTAGCTCTTCGGTAGAGTCCCTTTCTCCAGGGGGTGATTTGTTTGGATTGGGAGTCTTTAAAAACGGCAGTGACAGCCTCCAGCGAAGCACTTCTTTGGAAAGTTGGTTGACATCCTACAAGAGCAATGAGGATCTTTTTAGCTGTCACAGCTCTGGGGACATAAGTGTGAGCAGTGGCTCGGTTGGTGAGCTGAGCAAGAGGACATTAGACCTTCTGAATCGCCTGGAGAATATACAGAGCCCCTCAGAGCAAAAGATCAAGCGGAGTGTTTCCGATATCACTCTGCAAAGCAGTTCCCAAAAGATGTCCTTCAGTGGCCAGATGTCATTGGACGTCGCATCCTCCATCAATGAAGACTCACCGGCGTCTCTTACAGAACTGAGTAGCAGTGATGAGCTCTCTCTTTGCTCGGAGGACATTGTGTTACACAAAAACAAGATCCCAGAGTCCAATGCGTCGTTCAGGAAGCGGCTGAATCGCTCAGTGGCTGATGAGAGCGACGTCAACGTTAGCATGATTGTCAATGTCTCCTGCACCTCAGCCTGCACTGACGATGAAGACGACAGCGACCTCCTCTCCAGCTCCACTCTCACCTTGACGGAAGAAGAGCTGTGCCTCAAAGATGAGGATGACGACTCCAGTATCGCAACAGACGATGAAATTTATGAAGAGAGCAACCTGATGTCCGGACTGGACTACATAAAGAACGAACTGCAGACTTGGATAAGACCCAAACTTTCCTTGACGAGAGAAAAGAAACGGTCCGGTGTCACTGATGAAATAAAGGTCAATAAAGATGGCGGAAGTACCGAGAAGGCCAACCCCTCGGACACCCTGGACATCCAGGCCCTTCTAAATGGCTCCTTAAAATGTCTCTCTGAAAACAATGGCAACGGCAAGAATCCACCCAGAACTCATGACTTTGGAACCAAAGGTGAAAATAAGAAAAATACCTACGAAGTCACTAAAGACCCACACGTGGCTGACATGGAAAACGGCAATGTTGAAAGTGCTCCAGAAAGAGAAAAGGAGAAGCCGCAAGGGATTCTGGAGGCACCAGAGAACCTTGCTTCAAATGTGAAAAGGATTTCTGAGCCCAAGCACAGCGAATGTGAAACATTAATGGATGGTTCTGATGATTCAAACATTGCTGGAAAGGAATTTGGTCCCCCAAATGACAGCCAGCCTCCACAGATGGGTCCCGGTCCCCAGCACCCTGAAAGTGGCGACTGCACACCAGTCCAAAACGCTTGCCCAGGGCTACTGTCGGAAACTAGCGTGGGAAGCAGACAAGACACCGATGGTCTGAAATCTTTGTCTAATGATGCACCAAGCGGAGCTAGAAAGTCTGCTGGTTGCTGCCTGCTCGAACAAAATGAGACAGAGGAAAGTGCTTCTATCAGCAACAACAGCACTTCCTGTTGCAACTGCAAGCCAGATGTTTTCCATCAAAAAGATGATGAAGATTGTTCAGTGCATGACTTTGTTAAGGAAATCATTGACATGGCATCTACGGCCCTAAAAAGCAAATCGCAGTCTGAATGTGAGGTGGCTGCTCCCACGTCGCTGACCCAGATTAAGGAGAAAGTGCTAGAACACTCGCACCGGCCCATACACCTGCGGAAGGGGGATTTTTACTCCTACTTGTCTCTCTCATCCCACGACAGCGATTGTGGGGAGGTCACCAATTACATAGACGAGAAGAGCAGCACTCCGTTGCCACCAGACACTGTGGACTCTGGCCTAGATGACAAGGAAGAAGACATGGACTGCTTCTTTGAAGCCTGTGTTGAGGATGAGCCTGGTGGTAAGGAAGCCAGCCTCCCCAGTGCCCTTCCAAAGGAACCAGCGGTCCCGGATGACGCTTCTGAGCAGGAACAAATGGCAGCCAGCTCCTCTGTGGTCCTCAGTGAGACAGACATGGTGCCTCTTTCCGCACTTTCCCCTCAGAAGGGAGCGGATGATGCAAAGGAAGGAGATGAGGTGTCTTACACGTCCCAGGGCTGCGAGGAGAGCACAGAGCCTACCACCTCCTCAGGAGAGGCCAGTAGAGAGGGGAGTTCAAGAAAGCAAGGTCTATCAGGAATGCCGGAAGAAAACGCTGCTGCTGCTGCTGCTGCTGCTGCTGCTGCTGCTGCTGCTGCTTCAGCCAAACCGAAAACTCAAGCTTTCTCTTGGAATGCCAAACAGCCCAAAGGCAAGGCTGCGCTGTATCCCAGCCCCCAAACTTTAACCTGTAAAGAGAAGCTCGTAAGCTTTCATGAAGATCGACATAGTAACATGCCTAGGTAGAATGTAATGCCCCCAAGCATGGAAATCATCTCATTGAAAGGTATTTATGAGAACTTCTACTGTGTGTGTGTGTGTGTGTGTGTGTGTGTGTGTGTGTGTGTGTAGGTATTTGCATTAATAGAACCCACTATAGAAGGCTGGTCAGCATGATCCTTTGTGACACATATACATCTGGATAAGACATTAAGTAGAAACACAACAGTGATAGCCACTGTGAAAAACACAAGGGGACCAGTGGTCAAATTTTGACATTTCAAGTGACATTATATTTATTCCATCATTTTGGCAAGAGTAAGTCAATATTTGAGAAAACAGCTAATCCATCTAGGGCTTTAATTTCTCCAACTAGAGGAAAAAAACACCCTGCCAGTTGCAGGCATCGCTTGAGATCAAAATGCATGATCAGTAGCTGCATTCCTGACTGCAGCTCCTACTTAGAACTGCCCAGTTGATGAGCAAGGAGCGGGCTAACGGCGGTCTCCTTCCAGACACGGCCTTCCCTCAGACTTCCGCTTCGCATAACCAGTATCCCAGTCACTTCCCCGGGGAAGGCTGTGCGGTCACAGCGCCTCATCATGGCCTCAGAAGCCAAACGGGCAAAAAGTTGTACACACCCAGACTGAGCGCCAGCACAGAACGCAGAGACTGGGAGGTTCCGGGACAAGTTAATGGCGCCTCGATAAAAACAGAATTTTTGAATTTTGCCTGAAGGTGACAGGCTGATTGCCATCAGTATTTTTTTGAGAAACTCATTCCACTTTTCATATTTAATAAGACAGCTATTGATTGATAATTCTGAGATGGTGATATAGCTCTGCAAGCGACACAGAAATTCTGTTATTTCCCATTTCTAAGCCCCAGTGATGAATGCACTTCCTCAATCAAGTTTAAAGAGAAATTTAGCTTTCAAATATGAGAGTTGTATTTCACCAAAGTATGAGGTGCATAACGCCCCTCCACCCCCACTACAGAAGCCTAATGCCGTAACCTAAACTCGTGCTATAGGAAATGAATTACAGAAGCAATCTACCCTAATTTGTTAACTTATTCAAATAACAGTTATTATACTTAACTATGCTAAAGATTATCTTTTTTGTGGCAGATTGTTTATTTTTTTGATGAGCCTAATTACTGATTTTCTAAAAGTAATTTACATTTATTACAAATACATCTTTTAAAATGTGACAGATAAATGTTGTTCCCATAATGTATTATGAAAAAAGTTACTATTTAAAAACACATTATTTAATTTGAAAGATGAATGGCAAACATCATTATTTTTTTTCCTGCAACACCTGTGCCCTGAGCTCATTAAAATGTGCGATTCTATGTCGAGCTGCTAGAATGGGGAGCAAGGGGGGAATCTATACCATATATATACCCTAAAAATAAACTCAGTATGCAAAACCAAAGAAAGGCATCCTACTCACTGATGGAGCTTCACTAATTTTCTATTTCAGACACTATTTACAATTGGCTGCAAGTGAGAACAAAAGGGGGGGGGGAGAGAGAGAGAGATGTGTTTTCTGTGAGCCGTGGCCACCCTATAATCACACCCTCCATCAGTATGCAGGAAAACTGACCATGAAGGGAGAGTAACCGGTATCCCATAAGCCTGTTCAGAACAGGTTCTATTAGAACTGATTGGACTCGGGCTCTGCCCGCCTCCGCAGAAGGACCCGGAAAGCCTGGCAGATTTTGTTTTCTGAAAAAGGATAAAGGTTTGAAAGCAACAGAGCTGTGAGCATGTCACCCTGTGACTGTGACCCTCAAGTCACCAGTCCTGCTGAGATCTGGAGCAGAGGCACGCTGGCCCCGGTCGGTGAAGGCTCTGGAATGCGTTCCCCCTGTGTGATCCTCTGGGAGTCTCTTCTCTTCCTCACACAGAGAAATGGAATTGAAATGAAATGTAAATGATGAGCAATTCCACTTTTTGACTTGAGGGAAGTGGAGGTGCTGATAGATCTGTGTAATTGTCACATTTTACAAGCATAGACAGTGTAAAAATATCAGCGGCTTGCCTGCCTATCAGAAGGGTTCTGTTGTGCCCCACTCCAGGCTGTACTGTGGGCAAAGAGAAGAAGCTACCAGATTTTATTACTGTAGAACTGACATCACCCCCAAGTGACTTGTTTATCAGCCTAGAGCTGTGTGAACAGCCATAGATTGCTCCTATCCACCTTTGAGGGTGTGTGAGCACAAGTGTGTGTGCAAGTGTGAGTGCTTGCATGTGTGTGTGCCTGTGTATGTGCAGTGTGAACACCTGTGTGTGCCTGTGTGTTTGTGAGTGTGTGAGTGTGAATGCATGTGTGCATGTGTGTGTGTATGTGTATATGTCTCAGTACCATGTTAACAAAACATCTTTGTGCCTGTCTTTTTGCTTAGTTACAAGCATTGGGTGTAAATTTGCACTGACCTGTCAGGTGTCAAAGTACTGTCACCTGAGAAGTTATTCAGTCTGAAAGCACTCCTTGTCAGGGTGTGTACTGAAGCTACATCAAGATTTTACATCCATATGAGCTTGTTTGTTGTCAGTGTTCCTTCCACACTATCCAAACCCAGCAGAAGTTCTTCCTTTTAACAGCCATTTGGGGGCTGTCGGACGGCACTGTCTTTGTACTGGGACATCACAATTCACCAAAGTCAATTTGCTGGAGCTCTTTTCCCAGAAATAGATCATCAGATGAAATGATTATAATCCCATCTGAACGTATTTATGACTTAGAACCAGGCAGATAGTCTGCAACTAGAACAGATTCTTTTCAAAGAGTTTTGAAAATTATTTTATTTACTCTGTTCTAATTAAAGACCTCTGAACCCCTTTGAGAAGATTTACCGTGGTCTGACGGTGTGTGTTTGCCCTTGTTTCCAGCATACTGCTGGGCTTTTCCCTGGATCCATCTATGTTAAAATGGAGAGGTCAGTTATAGGGAACCACACCAAAGGGGAGGTAACTGGCTAGATCCAGCTCTTCCTGCCTGATTTGGAGGGAACACATAGCATAGGTCTGGAATGCCTCCTAGGACCTGCCTAAGAAATATAGTTTGCACTCATCTTTTTGCTGTATTCTGACAGTTATTTCTTCATAATCCTCATCATAAGCCTGTGATCTTTGAAGAATAGTTTAACCCTAAATTTCAGGCTGGATGAATTCTGTAGTGTAAAAAGTTAACTCCTTACATTCAGCCAGTGTGTAGTTTGTGTTTTCTTCTTGTTCGCCTAATGGTTTAATGTAGGGTGTGTGTGTGTGTGTGTGTGTGTGTGTGTGTGTTATTCTTTTGGTCTTATTTTCGTTGTCTCACCTACTTTATCAGTCTATATGAGTAATGGTGGCCTCAGAATTTTAGATTTTAGATGACTATGTTGATGTGTGTTAATACAATTTAAAGTGCAGCTCAGCTTTGATAACCTGAGAAAATGGTTGGAGCCAATACTTCTCCTCACATACAATGTCTCATCCTCTTACTGGGCTGACACTGGGTTTTCCCAAGGCTGGCCCATCAGCTTTAGGAAACTACATTGAGGGCTTGTGTATTATTCCTTCGCTAGACACTATAGACACGTGTCTATAAAATTTACCTTTAAATCACCTTACCCAAGATTCTGCTGCATGTGCTTCTAATTATCTGGTACTTCTGAATAACTTGCCAGGCTATAAAACGATTTTATTGGATAAAGTCAGTCTCTCTCTCTGTCTCTCTGTCTGTCTGCCCCCCCCCCTTCTCACTCACACACACAGAGGGAGAAAGGGAGGAGGTGGGGAGGATTTGGCCTTGAGCCCATTTGGCCTGCCTAGTTACCAAGTGTGCCAAATTGAAAGAATTGATTACCCGGAGGGAATCCGACTGCCAGCTCTTTACTAAGATGGGGTTGGCTCCACTAGAGGATCCCCGCTCAGGGCAGATTCCCCATGAGTCACACCCTCAGCGTGCTGCGAGCCATCCTGCACTGTGCTTTCCTGAATTACCGCATTATTTTACTGTACCACATTTTGTCCCATCTGCCTCTGTCTGTCTCCCCCATCCCCGTTAACTTCCTGTATCTTCTCAGCATCCTGTTTGGCTGTGGTGGAACTATGGTTGGAAAACTTTTGAAGAATACTTGCTTCTAAGAGGCGGGCGTATAAAAAACTGATGTAGCACTTCAGAATTTAGATTAAACCCAAGCAGGCAGAGACCTGCTTTATTTGAGAGTTGGCCCGAGAATTTGGATCCTGGAATTTAGATGTTTCTCAGATTTGACCGGTTGTTGTAGCCATTCAGAAATTAGTAGGACAGAATGACCTTGGAAGACATTTGTACCAATCATCACACATAAAGAGAGAATTGAGTCAGTTCAGTTTCCAGGACATTTCCTGGACCTAAAATGAAACTTAGTAATAGTTGAGTTGTAAATTCTAATTATACCCTTTCCTAGACAAGAACCCAAAGCAGTCAGGATTATCAAAATGTTGTGAATGTTCCACTACTCTATAATAGAACATCATACACAAACCAGTGAAGGAAGTGTTAGCCAGATAGGTACCCATCTGTGAGTTGTTCATACATTGTTGCCTCCTTTGGTACTGACTACCTGACATTTTTCATACAGATTTAAAAAAAATATTGATAAAACTGAGATCATTCCCAGAAGAACAGATGAATTGATGATCCAGAGAAAAGATCATCATTCTTGATTTTTCTTATTTTTGAAAACATATGAACATCTATATAACTTACTGAACTGAAAATGTTTGTGTGTTCTTTGAGCCTTGAGCTAGTGAAAGTCACGTATCATAACTTCTCATTTCAGATCGCTAGCATAGATGACCCTCCCCCCACCCTCACCGCTCTGGCAGCTTCAGGAAAACTGCTTTGTTCTGCAAATGACAGAGACATTACTGACACCTTTTCCTGTCACCCTTTTCTTTCCTGTAGATAACCTGGCTGGAGCTCAGGGCTAGCGGATCCACCCTGGGCTGGTCTTGGGTTCCACCCTGTTATCACTGCCGCCTGTCACATTAACTTTCTGAAGACGAACCTTCCTTCTGAATGCGGTCTGCCCATGTGGGCCTTTCGATCTGGATGTGTGCATTGCTTCTCTTAGGTGATCGTCTTAGTTCCTCGAAGCTGCTTGTTCTCCCTCGGATTCCCGTCCCAAGCTACCTCTGGCGACCCTCTCTCTCCAGCAAGACTTCTGTTTTCCCTCTCCTCTCCCTCCTCCTTTTAAAGCTCTGCAGTTCACCAAATTGATGGTCCATTAAACCCACTGTCTGGAATGACACCCCTCCCATCAGTACTTGACCAATTTTATGTTTTGCACTGAAATTTTTCATGATATTATACCTATGTTTATTGAAAGAGATTTACCTAAAAAGCCAACCCTTGATTTGATTGTAGTATAGAGGAGATAGATTGGTCCTTATGACAAAATTAAGTGATGTTTGAAAGCGGCATTTTAATTATTTCTGTTTAATAATGATCTATGCAGCACTTCAAGAAACAACTATAACAGTGTTGTATCATATAAACTGGTACATTCTACTATTAAGTTTGTTTTTGGTTTCTATGCTTCTTGAGGTGGTAATGAGAAAAATGTTTTTTTTTAAACAGTGTGCCTTGCTGTATTTCTTGTACCATTTATTAAAAAGCTGCTTTTGTGGTAATATGACGTTGGTTTGAAAGGAGGAAATAGCAAGGTTAAGACGCGTGGCTAATTTCTGTATATATGTGTAAGCTAGAACAAACTCTGATGTATGACAGTATAAAATGCTTTCATGTTTGTGATGTCCAGTGATGTGGAGAATATAAGCCTTAAACCCGTTCGATTGCATGGTAATTAAAATTGGCATAATAAAAATAGCTTATTGGGGGAAAGGAAAATTAATGATCTCTTCTACCTGTGTTCTTTACCAAATTCTTGCATCTGGTTCTGGAAAAGAAAAACAGACAGATTCCATATAGTATCTTCCAGAATATCCACATTGCACAGAAGGCTTAAGTGCTTACACTGCAGACTAGCAACTTCTGCAGACTGAAGCCTTCATAATTTTCAAAATCTTTCTGTTTCACTGTAAACATCCTGAAATAGCAAAGGTTTAAAGGCCATTTCCATCAACAATGTTTCATTCTTAATGTTTTTATTTCCACTTGTTAGTTGTTTAAAGATGTATTTGGAATTCTCTTACATGCCCTAATTTATTTTAAATATTTGAATGGTTTTGGTGGATGGTATAGAAAATTTGATTATTATTTTATTTAAACTATATTTCAGGTGTATTTATTTTGTTAAGAAAAATAGACAGAGAAATATTCCATTTGGTCTTTTTTGACTTGAAAAATTCAGCTTTTAATTTATATCATAACTCCTACTAAAGTGCCTGACACACAGTAGGTATTTCATAGAGTTTCCCGAATTAGAGTATTGAGTGGGGATATATATATATTGAGATTCCTGCATTGAAACTAGAAAAAGATGTGAAAGTGAATCAGATTTCAAAAAGCAAAGACATATGTAGCCACAGAAATGACAATCACTCATTCAGTAGATCACTCATTAGCATCCTTTGTCTGCAAGTCACTATTCTAGATTCGGGGAGAGCAGCTAAGAACGATACACTGCCTTGGGAGGTTTATCTGTGTTTGAGACAGAGTGACCAACCACACAGCCAACAGGCCATAGTGTTCCACAGGTGAGGAAGAAAGCAAATGTAGAGAAAGAGTCACGATGAGAGAGACAGCAGTGAGAGGCCAGGGCAGAGAGAAAGGCTATGAGAGAGCGGAGGTTAGCAGGGGCTTCGCTGCAAGTGTGATAGGAGAGAAGGCCAAGGAGAGGGGACTGCTAGGTGTTTGCGGAGCTGACTTGGAGCGGTTGTGTGCTGTGTAGTAGGTATAGAAGACCCAGTGATTAGAACTTTTCTAGCACCATCCCAAGAACACTTAAATACCACGTATCTGCAAGTTCACAAACTTAATAACCGTGTGTGGGTTTCGCCCCTTCTCACCTCTGCTGTACATCTTTTTAAACGGATGGCTCATTCTAGGTTTTTGGGTATGTAGAGATCTTTTCCAAAGGAGTCTTAGAGAGACATCTAGGTATAGTGTTCACAGAGGATTGCTAAGGGGAGATGTTAGACATAGCTGTGTGGTGGGGAAAGTAGGGATAATTAGCTAGATTCAAGGCAATAACAGAGTGCACAGGAACTGTGGCCTGAAATACAGAGAAAGGCAGATCCTAGAACCCTGAAAAGTATTTGAACATTTTTGGACCTCTGTTGCGATATGGCATTATTTTATACACTGAGACAACCTGAATTTCTCTTGGTCAGTAATTAATGTCAAGTCTGTGTCTATTGAAAAGACATTTAAAAAAATTTAATGGGCCATGCTGGACTATTTGTCCTTTACGTACTCATGAAGACTTAGAATTTGAAAATATTTATGAGTTATCTACATAACACAAACACCAAATTGACCAGGTTGACTCTTGGGTTTATTAATGCCTTTTCCAGCCAGAAGAGATGGAGACCCTAAGTCTCCTACCCTGTGTAGATACTACCTTCCCAGCTGCATTTGAAAACAGCTCATTTGATTTGTATTGATTCAACCAACGATATCTACACATGCCCCACAATGATTTTTGTTAAGGCAAAGTGTCCCTCTGATGGGCATGTGTTTCTGTTAGAATGTGCTTTCTTAGACTGCTAAATAAAGTCCACAGGGTACCCCTCCCCCTTTTGGTTTTTCTCATTGGTCCTAGGCCTGTGCTGCAGAGGTCCCTCTGCCTCATGGCCGCCCTGCAGGTAATTGAGGACAGTTACTCTCCTTCCCAGGCAGTTCCTCTTGCTGCCCTTCATCTGTCATCTCAGATCCATTTCACCCTGACTGAATGTTAAACAGGCAGAACCCCTGCCGTCAAGGGACTGTCGTCATCATACATGTAGAGAGATGTGTGGACATTTAAGTGCTAAGTTTTCTCAAAAATATATTCAAGATATATGTTTATTCTATTATTGTAAATTTCAATAAATAAACAAATAAACAAGTGAATAAAATAAGAATCCATGACTTCCTTCCGTGGTTCAGGCTAGTGGTGGACTCATTTTCAATCTTTCCCTTACATTGGATCCAAACCTGACATTTCCATGGGAAACAGATCTGCTCCTCCATTTATTCACTCACTAATTCACTGGGCCTTTCAAACACTCGTTGAGTAGCCACTAGTGTGTGGCATAGTGTGCCTCCCCTACACAAAGACAACTGAAGCTTATGTGCTTAGAAATATCCCTCTGATCATACCCTTGAAGATAATAATTATGACATTTCCCCAGATTAATTTTCCCAGATCCACTTACTTGGCCTCTTATCTAGTCTGTCTAGACTATCAAAAATCAGGTGACCAAATTGATATGCCCTATAGTCTGGATGGAACTTAAGAAGAAGTGAAAGGGGCTTTAATTAAGAGGGAAAATGTATTTTTCAGATTTTTTTTTTTTTTTTTTTTTTTTTTTTTTTTTTTTAGTTATTCAGCAAATCTGCAAAAGAGATAGCAGTCTGAATGTAGGGCCTGTGGCAGCCCAGGTTTGAGTATCTTGTTGCCTTGTTCACCCAGCTCAGCTTTCCACCATAATAGCTGAGAAAAGAATAGATGCAGATGTCAGTGAGGTGAGCAGGCTGACTCTCCCAGGGAGAACTGCGCTTACTTGTGAATGCAACTGAAACACGTTAGTTTCCTAGGGTAACTAACCCCGAAGTATCAGCACTTTTATATTTGAAGTAAAACTTGGATCACCAAAATTTATAGGGATACCTCTTTTCAGATACACATAGCTTTCCCCCATTTTTATTTTGGTAATTATAGACCTATGGAAAAGCCAAGTGGTATAAGAACAATGTCTCTGCACACTTCACTCAGATATATTTACTGTTAATATTTGGTATCTCTCTTTCTGTCCAGGCCACACCACATGGCACATCACATCACTCACACACACACACACACACACACACATGCACACACATGTGTGCAACACACTACATTCTTGCATGATTGTACCATTAAAAATTCATTTTATGCATACAACACTTCATTTATAAAGATGAGCTAATATGACAAGGAACAAAGACATTTTCTACAAGTCTGTAATACCATACAATAATACATAGTAACTCTTATAACAGTTTCTCTACTTTCAAAATATGATTTTGTGTGTGTGTGTGTGTGTGTGTGTGTGTGTGCGCGTGTGCGCGCGCGCGCGCCCTCAATCTAGTGCCCAAAAGATGACCACATAGGGCCTTCTAGCTTTGTATCTTCTTGAACAGGTTTTTCATTTTGGTCCTCACTGTATTGAAATTTCTGAAGAGCTCAGATCAGTTTTATAGAATGAGTCACAACCTGGATAAGTCTGGTTATCTTCTCATTGTAAGTCTCAGGGTGAGCTGGGTTCATAGCTATGGCTTCTGGGTGATACCATGTTCAGATCTCGAATGGCGTGGGAATCGATCACCTACATTCTTGATTCACACTTTTCTTCTGTTTTCTAGGGCAGAGGTCAGCAAATCATGTCCCATAGGTTGAATTTAACCCACTGCCTATTTGTATTTGTCCTGGGAATTAAAACTGACTTTTACTTTTTTATGTGGCTGAAAAACAATTAAAAGAATGTTTTCATAATAAGTGAAAGTTATAAGAAATTAAAACATTTGTGTCAGTGAATAAAGCTTTATTGGAACACAACCACACTTGTTTACCTATAGTTAGTTTTGCACTATAACTGCAGTTACTTAGCATAGTCAGTATGTCTGAGATGTTTTCTTATACAACCCATTGGAAACTCCCTCCTGATCTCTGATCTACAGAATTAAAACATCTGATACAATTTTGTGAGAGGCCAATAGACTGCAAAATCAATGGGATATAGAACATGCAAGTTTTTCTTTCTAGTTTTTTTTTCCACATTGTCAATTTCAGTTCCATGAAGAGTGACTGAGCCATTTACATTCTGAAGTCACAGTATTCTATTATTTCCTAAGGCAGAGGCCAGCCAACTATAGCCAAGGACCGAATAGATCTTTCCTTTTGACTTGTAATTTTAGAAAAAAATAAAGTGTACTTTGTTTCATAAACAAAAAGATTGTTCTACATCAGTAATGTAAGGATTTGAATTTAGTCAGTTACAGATTGGATATTACTGATTGATTTGGAATATAGTCAGTTGCAGATCAGATATTTAGTGCAACCAAAACCACAAGAAAAATTGGTGCACCCCAAACTCAATGTACCAATACATTGAGACCTTTTCTCTAAAGCAGTGTTAAACCAAGTTATTTCATTATTATTCAATTATTTATTCAATTTTCAACCCAAACATTAACACACACACACACACACACACACACACACACACACACACACTTTCATTCCCTGGTCATATAACAAAGGTTCATGCATCAGTGTAGGGGAATACCAGAACAGGGAAGTGGGAAGGGGTGGATGGGGGAACACAGGGAAGGAAAAGGGCATGTGGGACCTTTGGGGGGCAGGGAACCAGAAAAAGGGAAATGAAATGTAAATATAGTATATATCCAATAAAAAAAGTTTCATACACCAAGGAAATAGCTATTCAGTTGAGACCCTGCTGTGGTTGTGGGTAGACACTCTCATTGAGTAGAAGAGTTCAATGAGGTTAGTCCTGTAATTCATCCATTGACTTGATACAGGCAGCTCTGTCACATGTACAGCAAGGGAATGTTCAAGTCAGCCATACAGATGCTTCTTTAAAAACAGCTACATGCTTTACACACAGCAATTACTTCTCCATTTGAGACTTGCCACCAATTTGCTTGTCCAAAGGAAAATGATATGATATTCATAGATCAAGTCCATGACAGGCTTCTTTAGCAACAGCATGCCAGCCAATGCCTGGAGACCATCTGACTTTCCATTATGGACTCCTACCAAAGCAGAACGTATGCCGTTCATTCCTCCTTGTGCTTTGAAATTAATCAGGGCCTGCATAAAGCAACCTTCCTTAGGTTCTTTCCCAGGTAGCATGCATGCAAAACTTGGATGCTGTCCACACATGTGAGGCTGTTTTAGTCCAGTATGACTGTTATAACAAAATACTTTGCTCTGGGAAATTTTTAAACAAGAAAATTTGTAGCTAGACAATCTGAAAGCTGAGAAGACCAAGATTGGGCAACAGAAGATTCAGTGTCTGGTGAAACCCTTCGGGCAGCTTCACAGATGGGGGTTCTTTGTGCTTCCTCACAGCAAGGGGTACTGAAGAAGCCCCCATCAGCCCTCTACAACTTAGTCACCTCCCAAAGACTCTTATTAATTCTGTTGCACTGGGAACTGGGTTTGACCATGGAAACTTAGGAATACAGACATTCAGAACACAACACAGGCATTTGCAGGCACTGGGGCCACCGCCAATAAACAGTTCCCAGTGACGAGACTACTTGGCTCTCTTCTCACCACGCAAGAAAGGGGACAACACAGTTGACTGGAATGATATGGTTTTAAAGGCAGTTTAAGAACTGTCTAATTTGTTCTTTTAAAAAAAAGTTATTTCTAAAGTTTTGTATGTTATTATTGATTAGCCACCTTGTAACATCATATTTAAGACACATTAAATAGGAGATGTCCCAAAGCACAAGAGAAGAGCCCTATGCAAAACACTGTCTGAACAGCCCAAGTTTATCCACAACCATGAGGAATTTGAGCTGTGGGGAGTAGGCTCTTCAGAAAACAAAAACAAAAACAAAAACAAAATACAAAAAGAGAGAGAGAGAGATGTGAAGTGTTGTCAAGCTTGGACTCTATCACCCTGGGAAATGGCCAGTCCAGGCAATCTGGTCTTGGGGGCCTTGCCCAGTGTGAACTTTGGAGGCAGAAGATGGTAAAGATGTCCCAGGTGTGCCCAGAGCCACATCTCACCACCTAAGTCTCTGAGCTCATCAGCTCCCTACTGTGCTGTTTTCTGTCACTTCTGTAGCTTGGGGAAGTTTAACTGGAAGCCTCACAAATAAATTTGGATATTTTTCCATATCATAAGGACATGCAACAGTTATCAAGTTAATGCGAATGAGTAATATAGTCTAATATAAACTGTTAAAATTATGAAGTTTCTTTGTATTCAATCTACCACTTAAAACAAAACACCAACTCCATAAACAAATGGGGGGTATTATAGATGTAAAGTATTATTCAGCAAGATTTATTCAAGGTCTTAAATGATTCAGGCATTAAGAACATAAAAATACTCAAAATCCTCTGTAAACCCTATATTCCCTAACCGCCAGTTTATAAAAACATTCGGGGTTATAGAATTAGTCTGGTTCTACTAGTTGATCGTGTTACTTTAAACTAAGTCGGAAATTCAAAGCAAATCATTCCTTTTGTGTGTATTTCCTGGCAAATGGGTATTATATATTTTAAAGAAACTCCAAATAAAAAGCCAAATAGCTGGAATGTACCTTGTCATTAAAATAGAGGGAAAAGCACGGGAGGCTCCGTCTCGTGCTCCCCTTCATGGCCATCTCTGATGACGGATGGCGCTCCGCCACGGCTTTATAGACCATCCTGACTTTCCGAGAAGCAATTCCCTTCCCACATGCTCACGGCTGCTACTCCCCAAGTAGTTCTCGCTGTGTTCTAAAGTCTGGATATTCTTCTCTAATTTACCAGTGATGTCTTTGCATGCAAACACTTTTATAGTTCATGAGAGAAAGCAATAGGAGATAATGCTTTGGGTTTTTAAACTTACAAGTTCTGATTGGTTGTGAATGCTGGGAGGCTCCCAGTTCCTTACAGTCCTCAAGTCTGAATATTTAGGTCCTAAGTCATTTAAAGCAGCTTCACAACGTTTTGCTCATTCAACGTGGTCATGATTACCAATTGGTGCACAGGATAGCAAGTTACAGGGAAGGAAGCTAAACAGATACACTGGGTACTGCTGCTTCATTTGGAACAATGATAATATAAGTCATGACCACCTACTGCTTTTGTGTGTCAGGCCCCATGCTAAGTACTTCTGATGTTCAATTTAGCCCCCACAATATTTTGTGATTAATGATGTCCACATATTTAGTTGCTTGTTTAAAAAAAGATGCAGTGCTAGCAATGATATATGTTTTATAATATGCAATTGACAGACCAAAGAGGTAGGTGAGTTTTTATATGAATTATATTTGTATTTCATAAAAACAGGGTATTGAGACCAAAAGACTATTTTTAAAATTCATTTGCTACTTAAATGATGATATGTTGTGGAATGTTCCCTTATCTGTCTATATATATGTTGCTGAATTTCCCACCTCTATTAAATACTTACTGAATAGTAATTCAGGTCAAAACTGGAGAAAGGGCTTTCATTTTAAAATACATTTCTTATAAAAATTCTTTAGGAAGAAATGATAGCTAAATTAGCACTTGAAAAAGGCCAAAGAAAATTATATACTGTATATAATTATGCCTCATTATGACCTCTGCACATTTTCCAGAAAAGTTAGGCATTAAAAACACACACAACAGGAACACCTTAAAGGTCAGAGTCTGATGAAAGAAAAAAGCAATAGTTAATTATGGACGAGATTAATGTTCGAGTAGGAACATACATTTTTATCATTATGTTTTGCTTGAGAAATACTTTGCAGTATGTCATTTCCCACCCATGGACTTTATTTCATATCTGAAAAAAAAAGTAATAGAAAGAAACAAATTCATAAAGCAAAAATATTAATTAAATTTAAGGCAATGAAATTAAAATGTGGGCTTTGTGGCGGCTCCTACCATTCTTTCTGTAAGGGTTTTCTTTGCGTAGGTAAATGCTTTTCCGAAAGGCAGTCTGGCTCGAAGAGACTGTCTGAGCCCTGTGTTTCCAGAGACACTCAAATGTCCTCCTCACCTTTGAGAGCCCTTTTCTGAGCTCCTGGGCTATGGAGCCTGGGTCCCACTACTCAGGCCCACTGCCATGGGCGTGTAACAGGAGACATAAATGGGTTTGGAATCTTTTAATTTGAAAAGAATTTCAACCCCATGAATATAGAATTTCATAAATACAAGTAGTGCAGCTTTAACCAGATTGACGTATTAATGTTTCCTCCTATATCATTCCCGCCTCCATGTATGCGTGCTCTAGACGCAGGCCCACATATTGGGCTTTTATTTGGAGGTAAACTGGGTTCATTGTGGCCTTTTACCTCTAATTACTTTGCTGTTTATTTCTTAGTAGAGAAATAACTATATTCTCTTGCATAGTCAAAGTTCATTTTTAACATCAAATATATCCACTGAAATAATGTTTTTCTCTAATTATGTGTCTGGCTTTGTCAGGGTCCCCAGGAACTGTCATCATGGCAGATCTTTTCCCCCTTCAGTCCATATTTTTGGTCTTGAATTAAAGTCAGACCATTTTTGCCTCCTTTAATCTTGAAGCATTTCCTCAACTTTTATTTGCCTTGTTGTGACAGTAATTCTGTAAGAAAGGACTCTCCTTTAAAAACAGATTACCCCTTACTATATATCTGTCAGGCCTTCCATAGTAATTAGGTTAAGTTCATGCATTCTGACCCAGAGTATTCTATAGCCATTGTCATACTCTGAGAAGTATGGTGTCCATGGTGCCTCCTGATATATTAATTTTGATTTTTAAAATTAAAAAAACACTTTAAAGTCATGTAAATATCCTTCCCCTTCAGATTTTCTCCTACATTAAGCACCCACTAATATTTTTTATCTAACTAATCCTTGCCAAAATGGCTGCAAAATTATGATTTTCTTCCTTTAACCCTGACCACTTTCATCAACTGGCCTTTTCTACACAACATGAAGATCTCTCCCTTCATTAATCATTACCACTGATCCAGATTTCCTTTCCCCCCAGTTTTTCATAACTCGCAACTCAACTCCTTTGGTTTTATTGCACTATCCAGACTTAACCAATGAGATTTTCTTCAATCTGGTTCTTGTATTCTTGTGATATCTTTTAACTAATTTCCTGCTTTTGATATAACAGAGTCATTTTATTCCTGCATGTCCCCACCATTAAATAATATTAAAAATCATTTTGGTGTTTTGAGGAGATCGTACTCAGGGCTTCATGCAAAGCATGTGAGTATTCTGTCACTGTGCTGCTCTCCCTAAACCCCTACCCTCGAGTCCCCCACGTTTTAGCCACCATTGCTCTGAGAAGCTTCATTCTTTTTTTCCTTTCTTTTTTTTTTTCAATTAATAATTTTAAAAGATATCTCCCTTCCCGGTTACCCCTCCACAGATTCCCCTCCCATCCCTCTCTCCCCCCTTGCCTTCGCCTCTATGTGGGTGCTTCTCCACCCACTCACCCAACCCGCCTCACCACTCTAGTATCCCCCCTATGATGGGACATAGAGCCTCCACAGGACCAAGAGCCTCCCCACCCACTGATGCCAGATAAGGCCATCCTCTGCTACATTTATGTATCTGGAGCCGTGGTTCCCTCCATATATATTCTTTGGTTAATGATTTAGTCCCTGGGAGCTCTGGGTGGTCCCACTAGTTGATATCGTTCTTTGTTTGAGGTTGCAATCCTCTTCAGCTCCTTTAGCCCTTCTCAAAGCTCTTCCACTAGGGTCCGGGGCTCAGTCTGATGGTTGGCTGTGAGTCTCTGCATCTGTATTGGTCAGGTGCTGGTAGAGCCTCTCAGGGGACAGTCATACCAGGCTTCTGTCAGCAAACGCTTCTTGGCATCGGCAATAGTGGAGGGGTTTGGTGTCTGCAGATGGGACAGGTCCCTAGATTGGGCTGTCTCTGGATGGCCTTTCCTTCTGTCTCTATTCTATTTCTCGTCCTTGTCTTTCGTTTGGACAGAAACATTTCTGGGTTAAAGATTTTGAGATGCGTGGGTGGCCCCATTCTATCTACTGGAGGTGGTCTCTACTCTTTCTATTTCCCCTTTGTTGGGTATTTCTGCTAAAGTCATTGAAGTTGGGGCCTGAGAGCCTCTCACTTCCCGGAGTCTGGGACTTTCTAAGTGGCTACCTCCAGTTCCTTATTCCCCATTGCCACATGTTTCTATTCAATTTCCTGACGCTCTGTATTTCTCTTCTGTCCCTTCCAATACCTAATCCTGCCCCCTCTTTCCATCCCCTTTCTCTCTCCCTGCCAGGTTCCCTCCCTTCCTCCACCTCCAATTAGTAAATCCACTTTTGGAAATCAGTTTGGTGGCTCCTCAGGTGTTTAATACCACAGGCAAATAGTTCTACCTGAAGACCCAGCTATACCACTACTTGGCATATACTCAAAAGATGCTCCAACATATAATAATGACACATGCTCCATTATGTTTATAGCAGCCTTATTAATAATAGCCAGAAGCTGGAAACAACCCAGATGTCCCTCAACAGAAAAATGGATGCAGAAAATGTGGTTCATTTACATAATGGAGTACTACTCAGCTATTAAAAACAATGACTTCGTGAAATTCACAGGCAAATGAGTGGAACTAGAAAATATCATTCTGAGTGAGGTAAATCAGACACAAAAGAACACACATGATATCCACTCACTGATAAGTTGATATTAGCCCAAAAGCTCAGAATACCCACAATGATACCCACAAATCACATGGAATTTAAGGAGAAGGAAGACCCAAGTGTGGCTGCTTCAATCCCACATAGAATAATGCACAAAATCATCATAGAAGCTTCACTCGTTAACAGAGAATGGTGCTGGATAAGACAATGCTTGATGTGTTTAATACCACAGGCATATTGTTCCTTTTGATGCTTTTAATCAGCAGAACTGAGTGCTATATAGCAGTGCACGTGTGTGTGTGCACACACACAGACACATAGAAAGCCAAATAGTCTCAGTGGCATATTACCATGCACATAAGCAGGCATATATGATACACACATTTATTTTAGAACTTCACACTACTATCTCCAGTTTCCATCCATTCTTTCTTGGCAGTCCTAATTCTTTCTGTGCATTACCCAGACAGCAACAGATACAAACTGCATCAACGGATTTATTAATTTGCTGAATAAAATAGAATAATGTCTAAAATAGTATAATAATTGCTTTAGAACCATTACAATAAGCAAACCTATTTAGAAGGCGGGGTTCATTTGATTTCCTCTGTTAACCCCTCTTCCCGATATACCTCATCTTGCTTGACACTGAGGATGCCTGGGTACGAGTCGTGTTGTGGTCAAAGTTCACAAGATATTTGTGTTGTTACCTCTCTCCCTTCTCTTCTTCCTCTGTTTCTTTCCTTTAATATGGCTGTCATTCCTTTGAAAGAATTAAAACTAAGTTACTGTGTTTTGACTTCTTCAATGTGGACATTTTTTCTTCTTTCTCATCATTATTGACCTAATTTTAATTTTTGAGTATGTAAAATAATTGACATGACTTTCAAGTTGAAGCTCTACAAAAATGTGGACTTAAAATGTTCTCACCTCCTCCCCCAGTCCTTCCATCTCATTTCCTCCCAGGCCTTGTCTGCACACAGATTCACTCTCCTCTCGCGTTTTTTCTTTCTTTCTGCAATAATAAGCACATATATGTGTAATTTCACATTTTCCCCCTTCTACATAGTCCAAAAACATTGTGTTCTATGCATCTTTTTTCTCTTCCCTTTTCAACGCTTGCTGTTCTTTGCAGAGCTGAGCCTGTGCTTCCCAGACCTTCCCAGGTGTTTTAATGCAACACTCACTCCCAGGCCTGACTTGCAGGCTCTTTAATGGCAGAAGGAAAGGTCTTCTCTGGTCACTGTCTAAGAGCTGTGTTTTGAGCCCACCTTTTGATATCTCACTTTCATTTTCCTTCTTTTCTTTTTCTTAAATAAATTTTGTGCACCCTCTGCCAGACTGACAGCTTCCCCAAAGCCTAGAAATAAACATAAATATCTATACCATGAGAAACTCACAGGTCTGTTCACTGCACAAAATGCCCCGGCTAGGTATCCATTTAAGGTTCAGGTGCATCCCATTACTTCCTGGCCAAGCCATGCCAGCACACACCTGGGGATAGGTGAGCCCAGACCAAAGGCATTGTCCTAATTTGCCAACAGCTTTACAGAGCCTAGTAGGCAGTGTGGGGCCAGCTATACCACATCAGGGGACATTTCCAAGAGGCATTACAGAGGCTAAGGAGCTCTGCCTACCGCCCCGCCCTGTGCCCCCATTCTCCAGCGGTACAGTAGCTGTGCCTCTCTTGCTCTTTCTTCCTGTGTAGGCACGTCTCTCTCCACTACATAAACTGCTCGAGTGAAATTCTCCACGAAATTACAATCCACTCAGCACAAACAAGTTTCTGATGTTGGAAATGGTCTTAAAAGCTATTTCTCTTTTGATTTCCGGAGGGTGACAGTCTCTGTTCTTTCCTCTCTCTGACGCGTGTGTCCCCCTCCCCTGCCCCTTGCACGCCTTCCTCTCTTCCCACTGTGCCTCCTGGAATTCTCTGTTTCCATAGACTCAGCTGACATCCGGACACACAGCACCAACATTTCCATCTCTAAGCTAGACCAGATGTAGGCCTGGTGCTTTCCTTAGACTCTCAAGGTCCAGTGCCAAATGTGCTTTGCACTATTTTGTACCAATTCTCACCTCCCATGTGTCATTTTCCCTTTGCTCAAGATTCAAACTTGGAGTATCTCAGCTATCTATATATCTCTCTAATTGCCTAAATAAGAAAGTCCTGATGGTTTGAAGCTGTTTAAATATTATCTGTTCTCACCACCAGGTGATGCCAAGGTTCCTGGGGGGGGAGCAATAATTTCCTGATTCCACGTTTAGGAGCTGCTCGTGAGTCACGACTCATGATGGTTACCATTAGCTGGCACCAAACATTTCAATCAACCAAGTCCTTTCTGGATATTTAAGGGTGTGTCCTGTTAGAGCTACAGACGTACTGCTGAAACACGTGGCAGGCCCTCCTCCTGAAGGCAGTTTACCAACTGATCCGTGGATCACATATCGATCGTGTGGATCACGTGATCAACGGAGAGTGGCCCAGCTCAGTGGCCGTCACTCTAAGTTTAAAGACACACTGGAGAAGGTTGCAAAAATAAGGATATCTGGTCTCTGCCATGATCCTGATTCAACTGTCTCAGAACAGGGCCTGAATTGCAAATGTCCCAGATTATCCTTTGGCCGGTGAACACAAGCCATGCTTTCTGAGACTAGATCAAGGCAGTCCTTGTTACTTAAGCTATAGTTTAAAAAAAAAACATTTCTTGATTGTGATAGGAACTCACTAAGTCTTCCAGGCTACCCTCAAGTTGAAATCCTCCTGCCTCTACCTCCTGAACGCTGGGATCAAATATATATGTCACCATGCCCAATAAGGAGCTATTTTTCACGTGTGTATTTGTATACTCAGAACTTCCAAATGAAGTGTGGTGCTATATAATTCAGCTTAAAAATAAAAACCTCAAGCAAGGGGCTGCTGACACACAGAGTCCTGCCAGCAGCTACACAGTGCAGTTCCGGAGGAGGAAGGCATCCAGAGACCTACCCAAGGCCTGCATGCATGCAGTAGGGAGAAGATCTGTCATGCAGCACAAGCAGAGGAAGTCGCTCAGAAGCTCTCCAACCACTTGGCGTGCCTACCGTAGGCGCCACTACAGTGTGCAAGTATGTGGTAGACAGATGGGGGCAGAGAAGCGGAATAGAATAGTTTGAGCGTTATAAAAAAGAAATGGAGCTGGAGATACGAGACTAGAGCAGAACACCCTATTATTGTGAGCAGCCAGCCGCGCCACCTGAGACCGCAGTGAAGGTCTAGTCCAGGCTGCCACTGAAGGCCATGTCTGGACCCATGGCTGTGCAACAGCAGGGGTCAATGTCATGTCTGTGGCTCACATCACCCTAGAGATCACGGAGATATCCCTGGTCTGAGTAGCCACCTGGGACCATGTAGATGTCCAAGAGCTGTACAGAACTGGCCCTGCCCTCACTGACACTCTGGAGAGCTGACCCACCTCTCACTGGCTGCAGCACTTGGGAGAGTGGATCCTGTACCTCGCCTGGGCAGCACAGTTGGGTTGGCCCTGGGGGAGAGGGTACAAGTAAGCTGGCCCAGCGGCGTGAGCGTGGGAGAGCTGGCCCCGCCACTTGTCTGCTGTGAGGTGGCATGGGCTGATGCCTTCCCTTCCCTCACCCCATCCACCTACTTAGTCAGGAGAGCTCGCCAGGAGGTCATGAGAGCAGGAGAGCTTTCCTTGCACCCCACTAGCTGTAGCATTCAGGAGAGTGAGGCCCGCACCTCAACTGAGCAACACAATGGAGCTGGCCCTGATGGCAAAAGCTTGGGTAAGCTAGCCTGGAGGACACGAGAGTGGGAGGGCTAGCTCAGCACCTTGCCAGCTGCAGCCTTTTGGAGGGTGGACCCTGTGCCTTGACTAGGCAGCACGATGGAGCTGGCTCTGGAAGTGTGGGCAGCATTGGGGGTCAGAGCTGGAGCAGTGCTGGAGAGCTTGCCCTGGTAGTGTGGATAAGGGAAAACCGCCATGCTGACCAGCTCGACTACCACCATCAAGGCCGAGATCCAGGGCTTTGATTTGGGCCACCCCGAAATCTACATCACCTCTGAACTGTTGGAGAGAGTGAAAGGGCTGGTCCTGCTGATCTAATGCTTCAGAATACCCGTGACACGACTCAGGGCAACTACAGGATAACCAGGAGGAGTCCCAGGGAGGACCCAATGCTCATGGCATTACAGAAGCCAGAGACCCAGAACCAGACCAGTGACATTGTGATGACTCAACGGAACACAACGTGACACACCACGGCTTCGACAACGAGATGTTTCCTAGGCTTTGCTTTGTATTATTTATTATTTTTGTTTGTTTACGTGTGTATGTTTTAATTTTGGGGGAGTTATAAGGGTGGAGGGCAAATACACAGAAAGGGACAGGAGGGTGAGTGGGACTGGGGTGCATGATGTGAAACTTACAAAGAATCGATAAAAAGTTTTTAAAAATCTCAAGTAAGGGTTGGGAGATATGCTCGGTGGTTAGGAGCAAATTCTGTTCTTGCAGAAGATCCGAGTTTGATTCTCAGCATCAACATTGGGCAGCTCACAAGTGCTCATAATTCCTGCTTCAGGGGAATCTGACCACACACACACACACACACACACACACACACACACACACACACAGAGAGAGAGAGAGAGAGAGAGAGAGAGAGAGAGAGAGAGACAGACCAGACAGACATACAGACAGACCAGACAGACATACAGACAGACCAGACAGACAAAGACAGAGACAGAGACACAGAGACAGAGACAGAGAGAGGAAATAATAATAATAATAATAATAATAATAATAATAATAATAATTTAAAATCCCAAGTAAGTAGGAAACTATTAATATAACAAAAGACATATGAGGCAAGACATGAAAGTAAAGGGATAATTACAGACAAATCAAGACCAATGGAAAATATTCTAAGAATAACAATTCTCTCTGAGCTTCTCAGAAATTGCTATCGCCCAAGAGGGAAGTATGATCAGAAGAGCATTTATTAATAAAAGGAGCAACTTCTTGTTGTACTTGAACATCAAGAGCATTTGTCTTGCTGTTCTTTATTTAAGAACCATTCATGTCCAAACAGATAGTATAATTTAAACTTTGGACAAAAATGAGGTCTACCCACTTAATTGTTAAAATCAGGTTACCTGTGAACTAAGGTTATAGTATGTTTGTACCTCAGAGAATCTTGAAGGTAAATGACTTGGAGAATGGGGGCGACCTAAGAGTCTCAGACAGGCTTTCTTTCAGATGATGAGTAATAGATGCTTTAAAATTGAGATTTCTATCCATTTGCACTCACAGTTTGTCCACACTGCTAAATGAAAAATGATGTCATGTGTAGATGACAAAGATGCTATTTCCTTGTGGAAAGCAGAAAGGATTGTGTGACGTTTTAATTATAATTTTACATTTGTAGACATTTTGGCTGCACATATGCATGTGCACCATGTGTGTGCCCGATGCCCATGGAGGTTAGAAGAGACTAATGGTCCCACTGGAACTGGAGATACAGATGGTTGTGCACCACCATCGGAGAGCTAGGAATCAAACCTGGGTCCTCTACAAGAGTAACGCATGCTCGAAACCTCTGAGACAGCTCTTCAGCCCTTGTCTGATATGTTTTATTTTAAATCAGAGTTGCTTCACCTCTGCAACATGAGCACATTCAAAGAGAACCAAGGCAAAGGCTCACGGAAGCAACAGAACCGTTTACTGTCAGGCATGGAAAAGACGGAATATATAAAAAGGTCTCATGGACAAGAAGTGTTAACACTCTACCTTGACCACAGATAATCTTTCATGCCTATAAATATATAATTTGAATCGACTGTATCCCTAACTGTAACCAAGGAATCACAAAGTATGGCCCCTCAGGAAATACATATGCCCGTCTTAGGAAAGAAAAACAGGCAGGCATGTATCATACTATCTGGACATCAAAATACAGCTGCTGAAAATCATCATTTGGATTTTGGAGAAATGATATTTATAACTTCTCTTGACGTACATTGGCTAACGAGTTGAATTGTTTGTCAAAACATTATCTGCCACCATACAGGAAGGTGTGTCATCATCAACACACGAAAGCTACTTACCTTGCTGTGACTAGGTCATCAAAAGGCAACCAGTTCGTTCAGTTATCAAATTTAAAAAGGAATATTTGGGGAGCCATGACTGCTTTATGCTACATTTCATCGGTCAAAGGGACCTTTCCTATCATGTGGATTTGGGTCATACTAGCCAGTAGTAATGGCTTAAGGAGAGAATTATAAGCCCCAAACCTATGTTAAGATCATCGACTAAGATCTCTTTATGAATTCAATAACCACCCATAAATCAGTAAGTCCCATGAAAAGTCTTAAAGTGCTTCTGATTGAAAAGCTGCATTTTCTCCTCAAAACTGCATGCTGCATGCTAATTTCCCTGCTGCCTTCCAATTGGCAAAGATTTATTTTCCTAGTCTACCCTCCCTAGTTCCTCTTGTATACATACACTCATGCCTGTTTCACAAATGTCTTACAGGATCTGCTAGCTTTCCATTCTACTGGGGGCTCCAAAGCTCCACACAGTAATCCTATAAGTACATGCATCTTCTAAGAATTTACCAAATAACAGGATGAATGACTAGAGAGTGAGTTTTCCTAATTTGAAGATATAAAGTTTCAACTCAAATAATCTGGAGTCATCAAATGGAGCTGCAAAGCCAAAGAAGAAGATGAATATGACCCGTGTGTGTCCTTTATCTCAAAAGGCTGTTTTGAACTTCCGTCACAGAGGTTTGGAGTCCTCCCTCTTAGGGGTTTTGAGATCATCTTTGTTGAAAATGCACAGGTTCCACGAGCACTTTCCACAGAGAAAGAGACAAGACACCGCAGCCCTCTGCTTGGGATGCTCTGATACTTTTCCCTTAGGAGAAGAGTCTCCAGAGACCATCTCACTAGACTGAAAAATGAAAGCCTTGCCTCCCACGCTTCCCTGTGCTGTCTGGCTTCCATGGGGAGCTTGACATGGAACCGAGCCTCGGAAAGCGTTCTGACGAAGTGATTGATGATCCTTCCGCTTCTGTGCCAACCCTCCTTCAGGATATTACACAGCTAAGTCCATGACTCCTTAGCTCTGTCTCACATCCTGGCACACACAAAGTAATGACATCATACCGCGCGGCAGCGACTGGAACAAGTGGCTCTGTAATCACTTCTGGGCATCGTCTGTTGTAAGAGCCCACCTTGGGGAATGGCGGGCCAACTTCGGCTCTGCTCTCTCGTTTCCGTTGGAAGCTCTGGTCAGCGGTACACGAAACAGTGCAAAGTGGTCCTAGTCGTAATCACTTTAAACCTCCAGGACAGTGCTTGGTGATGTCATGCTTAAATATTTCTGGAATACGACACCTCTACTGAGAAACCATCCTATGGAGGGGATATGGTTTATGTGCAGAAAGCCTTCTGTCACCCAGCTCGCTCTCCATTCTACAGTTCATTACACACTCTCTCTTATCTATAAAAATCAAGTCCCATAACTGTCTTCTAGAGCCGTAAACGAGACTGCTTGTTTGATTGGGTTTTTCCATGTAAATGAGCAGATATTTTCTATCATTTTTCTTAGGGTTTCTTTTTGTCTGTTCAGTATTTCATTTTACTTATTTATTTTAGTTCTCTAAACACACTATAATTTCTCAATTTAAAAAAAAAATAAAAGGTGTGGTACTGGGAAAGGATCAGAAGGCCTTTTGGGCATAGGTAAACACTATCTGTCAGTCTCCGACTCCAGCCCGCCCATATATTTTTTGTTACATTTGTTTACTCTGGGTGTGCTTTTCCAGAGGTCAGAAAACAAGCTGCGGGAGGAGGGGGTTCTCTCCACCAGGAAGGTCCTTGAGGTTGAACGCAGGTCCTCAGGCTTGGAGTAGGTACTTTTATCCATTGATACATCTTGCTGGCCTGCATCCACATGTTTTTAAAATATGGGCTTTTTTAAACACAGAAATCCACATAATTTTAATACAGAACTCACAATTTGACAACCAGTGCTATGCAATCTGGCCTCACTCTGTGTGTGTGTATCTGGGTCTCCACGATTCTCACCAGAGTCCGCCACTGATTCCTTCCAGTGTCTTTATAGAGAGTCAGCAGATACCATTTGCATATGTTTTTAATGTATAGCTCGTAAAATGATGTGAATAAGGTACTCAAATAACAAAATCATCGTCCTGTCCCTTTCTCCAATTATCCTAGAACAGACGCCTGTTTGCTTTACTTCATTTTGTTACTTGTTTGTTTTTTGGGTGGCAGCAGCGTCTCTATAATCCGGACTAGCCTCTAATTTCTGGCAATCCTCCTGCCTCAGCCTCCCAAGTACAGAATTTACAGTGTAAGCTATCATCTGGTTGTTTGCTTTAAAAGTCATTTTTAAAGACTGTTACCTATAAAACATGGCGTACTTTTAGTAAAAAAAAATAAAATAAATAACTAGAAGTTATACATTTAAAAAACGATAAAAATCTAGAATAATATAAAGGGATACTTTAATCTTCAGATTTTCTCGGTGGCTAACAAAGAGTTAATGCTCCAGGTGTGGAAGCTCAGGTCTGTGGCCCCAGAACTTGGGTAGGTGAGGAAGGAAGTCCACGGGTTTGAGGACAACACAGAGAGTTCAAGGCCAGCCTGGCGGGCAGAGTGCGGCCGTTTCTCAAATGCTTCTGTCGGTAGTTCTTACTCACTATAAGCATGTTGCTTTTAGAAAAAGGTCAGTAAATAAATGTTACCAAGCACTTGCTATGTGTATAAGTGTTCTTATAGGCAAGGTGCTTTCTAAATACCAACCCATGCCTTAAAAACTACTTGAAAACTGGACGGATTGGGGAACAGAGAAAGGACATAACTTGGCCAAGGCACTAGAAACAGCAGGAGGCTAAAGTTTGACTCTAAACCTGGGCATCTGAGACCAAGTACACAATCTGTTCCTTGTTGAGCAATGAGTCTCTCAGGAAATGTATGGTGAGCATTTCGACTCTATAAATCTACAACCATATAAGCAAATGTGTGTGGATGGATGCTCTCCACCTACAGATCTACTCTCTTAAGTCTCAGAAGGAAGCTGATCTCACTTGTCGAGAGATGCTTCAGGCAGTGACTTACGAGCTCACACCTCGTGTTCAAGCACACACAGAGCTTCCGGTGCTGCCGCTAACGAGAACCAAGTCACGAGAATCCTTTGCCTAGTGTGGCATATTTCAAGTTACAAATGAATGCCAAATCTAGTGTCTTGACTCAAATGCTAAATGACTGGGCCGAGTTGGAACTGAGATCCTTCCAAATTACCCTGGACTTTCCACATTCAGGGAAATCCGAGGCCCTCACCATTATCGGCCTTGAATCTTTGTTAGTGTAAAATCCACCTCTGCTTCACCACTAAAGGGTATCATCAATTAGGACATAGCTGTCATTTTTTAATGGCAACTACATAAATAGCTCACCATTATTTTATATCCTCAACCACTGTTCACTGCATCTCTTGTTTAAAAAAAAAAAAAAAAAAAAAAAAAAAAAAAAAAAAGGTCTTCTCAAATTCAGCTTAAAGCAGGAATTTTGGGCACATGACACCCTCTACTTGGTTATTGTAATTTGTAAGATATTTAAAGTTCAACTACATCTAACTTCCTGAAACTTTGTAACCTTCATTGAAATCAGCACAGGTCTCAGTGTGGGGAGAGGAAGAAAAGCATATCATTCTTGAAGCTTACATTTGAGCACAAGTGCATCTAAAATCAGAATCTAAAAGCTAATACAAAGAATACATTGTAAAAAAATACTACATAGAAAAATGTGTATACAAAAGAAGTACCATCATTGTAAGCAGGAACAGACTACAAATGAGAAAAAGGATAAGCTTGATGGTGGTTTTTTTTACCCATGCTTTAAAAATTATTATTAGTTCTTTTTTTGAGTTTTTGTCATATTCATTTTTCTGTTTTTTTTATCATATTCAGTCCCCTAATTGAACTCCTACCAGAACTACCCCTGATTCCTACCCATCCTACTCTGCGTCTGTGCTGACTAGTTTTCTGTCGACTTGACACAGCTAGTCATCTGAGCTGAGGAACCCCCAACTGTGAAAATGCCTCCACAGGATCACCTGTAAGCAGAGAAACCTGGGGAGCATTTTCTTAATGATTGTTGGGGAGAGCCCAGCCCATGTGGATGTGGTACCCCTGAGTTGGGATTGATAAGAAAGCAGACTGAACAAGGCAGGAGAAGCAGGCCAGCACTCAGTACTACTCCATGACCTCTGCATCAGCTCCTGTCTCTGTTCCTGGCCTGCTTGGGTCCCTACCACAACTGCCTTTGATGATAAACCATGAGTAAAGTAAACCCTTTATTTCTCAAGTGCTTTTGGTCATGGTGTTTCATCATGGCAACAGAAACCTGAAGCCCTTACTAAGACAGTGACCAAAAGTAAAAAAATAAAAAATAAATTAAAAAAAAATTAAGTCCAATTTGCACTGCCCATCCATTTATGGATGTGTGGCCACCCATTGAAGTGTGCTCAACTTAACAGGGCCTATCTATTCCCTTTGAGAAAACAGACTCTCACTCACCCAGCAGCTGCTGCTTGCTGTATAAAAGCTCCTCAGCTGGGAGAGACTCCATGCCCACTTCCCTTGACATGTTGTGACCTGGTCTGCCTTGAGCTTGTACAGGTCTTTACATGCTGTCATAACTGTTGTGAGTTCATATGTGGAGCTGCCCTGGTATGTCTAGAAGACACTGTTTCCTGTAATCATCAACAGCCTCTGGCTTTTTACAATACTTCCATCCCCTCTCCTGCAACCATCCCTGAGCTTTGAGAGGAGAGGCTGTGATACAGATCTCCTATTTAGGGCTGAGCGTCTGCAGTCTCTCACTCTTTGCACTTCTGCCAGCTGTAGATCTCTGTGTCAATCTGCATATACTGCAAACAGGAACTTCTCCGATGACAATTAAGAGATGTGTTCGTCTATGAGCATAACAAAAGACCATTAGGAATCAGTTTAATACTGTGTCAATGTTTGCTAAATGCATAGCTACTCTTCTATTCTGCAATGCTGTGTCAAGATACCAAGACCATAGCAACTTATAAAGGAACAAGTTTTTGGACTTACAGTTTCAAAGCATGAGTCCATGACCATCATCATGGTGGCTGGCACAGGAGCAGGCAAGAAGGTAGAGCATGATGCTGACACAGAAGCTAAGGACTCACATATCGAGACAACAGCTATAGCGGAGAGAGCTAGGTAAGGATGGCAAGGGCTTTGGACACCTCAAAGCCCAGCTCCAGTGACACATCTCCAACAAGACCGTATCTCCTAATCCTTCTCAGTCTCACTAAGCGAGGACTAAGTATTCAAATATACGACACTATAGGGGCCACTATCATTTAAACCACGGCTCTCTACAAACAGTACCAACTGGAGACCAAGTAGTCAAATGTCCAAATGACAAATGGGGCACATCTTCTCATTTAAACCACCACCCAGAATAACCACTGTAAGTTCTCTCCTAGAACCTGTCTAGTCATAGGTTCTTGGCCTAATAATGATGCCAGATATAGGTTTCATCTTGTGGAGAGGATCTTAAATCAAATCAGAAAGAGGTTGATGATTCCTATGCTATTAACGCCTCTATTGCACAAGTGGACCTGCCACGTCAGGCCAGTCATGACTGTACTCACAGGGCTCACAGCCTGGTAGAAGTAATGACTACTCTTCTTTTCCGGCAGCATGCATAGCCTTTTCTGCGCTATAAGAGCTAGCCAGTAGGGATGAAGCTCCCAGGTCAGTGCCAGCTGAATTTCTCCATGTTCTATGACTCAAGTACTCAGTAGCCTCCATGGTATAGTCTCACCATTAAGTTCAGAAGGGAAACCAAGAGCACTGGCAATAGACTATTGTGCTTGGGAGGTCCATAGGGCCTCACTGGCCAACAGCGCCAAAGCAACTAACCTATTCCTGGCTCTGCGATTTTTAATTTTACAGCCTGTGGTATCTAGGCTTTTGTATGTATGGTATATATGCATCATACATACCAACCACAGGAGAAGAACTCTGGGTGTGGGAGTCAGCATTTCGTTTCTAAATTCCAGCTCGACTGTTTGCTGTTATTTGTCCTTAGGCAAATTCCTCACTTTTCACAGCCTCATGTCCCTTAGTCATGTAATGGTATATATATCATGTATAAGATCGCTTTGAATACACCAGTTAGTTCCTGGTCCCTAGTAAGCTATAGTGGTTTTCTTTCTTGGTATGAACATCCATGTTCTTTACAATTTTGACATGATAAATTAACTTCAATAATGTCAAAGTAGTAAAAAGAAGGTTCTAGTTCCCTTCTAGAGCCTTACAAAGTATTATATTGTTTGACTGATATTTGGTAACCCAATATATTGCATGCAATAGTGCTGGGACAAAGAGCTCACGCTATCACCCCAGCAGGCTACTAGATGCGGATCGAAAGAAAATAAAACCACCACAACAGTAACTGGGTAGGCGTCCATGGTAGAAACAAATTCACCCAAGGAAGGGTTATCTTGCTCAGGCTTAGAGCTGTACAGAATGCCGTAGTTATCACGCAGTCTTCACATTTTCTCCCAGATGTAGAAGGCTGTGTCAAATTACATCTCAGAGAAAGCACTCTTATTCAAAGTAAGTTTGGAAACAATATTTAGAAGCCTAACCCTTCTTTAATCATATACTTTGATGGAAGGATGTTCTTATGCTCATCAGCTCAGCTCAATTCTTTCCAGAAGGACTGACATCTTAAACTGCACTAAACAATGAATCACCTTGTCAAATAAAGTGCAAAATGGAAAACCTGTTCCCAAACTCATCTGATATAATGACATTTACAACAACATGTTTGAGGTGATAAACCGACAATAATAATTATATTTCCTTTAGACTCTGATTGTACTTTGAAAGTTCGATGCAATCATACTTGCTTCCTTCAAGAAAATTTTACACCCCGACATTTAATTTCTGAAACTTCAAACCTTCTATGAACATGCAAATCACAGTTGGCATTAAGAGAATCGCTCTCCGCTCCCTTTCAGGAGCCTGGAATAATGATGACGGCCGATGCAGGCAATAGCTGAGTGCAGGAGGCCCTTCCAGTGATTCAAGGTTGACGGGCACAGCTCTGCTCTGAGATGACAAACGGAGCTTTTCCCTCTTCTGAATATGAAGATCTTGCTGGTAGCCACTCAAGGAGATTTAAAGTGGAACCAAGGGCAAGCGAAACACTGGACCACAGGGCCAGGCTGGCACTCTTGAACATAGTAGGCGCTTCGCAGGAATTAGCTGTGTAGATGTTAATATAATGTGAACATCCAGAAGGTTGAATTACTCTCTCTAGGGTAAACGTTAGGTTAGCCTCACAAAGCATGCTGCGATTACTCCTGCTGTGAATTGCTGGGCCTTGCAGACATGTCTGGCTCTCTCCATAGTCTATGACCCTTCATGAAGAACTGATCCCAGGGCAGCAACCTCAGGCCCCTGAGGTTGCTAGAACATCAGTTATCGTCTATATCCCGAAAGTCTCCCTGTTACCACAGTTGTTCAAAGGCCTGTGGGTTCCTGTTCAATATCATTTGTCTTCCATTTTTCTATTTGTCATTAGCTTTTGCGGAAAGCCCACTAGAGGGAAATGTTAAAACTTTGGATTAAAATGAGCTTGCAGATACTATTTGTAGGGCCTGGATATCAAGGTTCACTCCATCTCAAAATTCCCCAGAGAATCAAACACAGACTGTAATTACTTCCCAGAACAGTAGTGATTACAGAAATCTACTAATACTCAAAAGTTCAGAGAGTCAGAGAACACAAAAAGCTGCGTCACATGTAAAGTGGGACTTTTTTTTTTTTAGCTATTTCTATTAATCTGACTCTTCTGGGTCCTCCACTGAACACACACACACACACACACACACACACACACACACACACACTGTGTATTTGTACTGTTTGAAAACTTATTCAAAGTGGAGGACATGCTATATACATACTTTCCTATTTCTGTGATTCCTCAGCTCATAGATAGCCTTCCACAGTCGAGAAAATAACAGACAGTGCAGAAGATCTACACTGGGAATGTGTTCCTTAGGCTAACTAAGTGTTTGGGATATGTTGCCTAAAGCTGCACCAGTTATAGAGTATTGATATCTAGTGGTCTGTGTCTTGGTTGCTAACATTAATGCTGCGCTAAAACAGAGACACTTGCATTGCAAGTACTATAAAACTGCAATCACCTGTGTGCAGTGTGTGAAATGTGTACACACTAAGTAAAGGATCCTGGAGTTTTAAAAATACCAATAGGCACTTTGACGTAGTTTTCCAAAAGGAGGGAGAGTTTCAGATCAGGATGACCTAGACATAAATCAACAGTTCTTATTTATAAGATGAGTAAACGAGGAGGGGCAAGGACGTGTTTGATGTGTAAACCATGACACAGTTTAAAAGACCAAACTCGAAGGCGAGAGGTCCTCACCAAGACTTTGTGGCACAGCAGAAGCAGCAACAGTGGGCACTGTGGCTGTTCATCCCGTGAAAGGAATTCCACATGCGCTGTCTCTAACACAGGTACTGTCTCTAATACAATGGGCTCATGCTTACTTGCGAGGCTTTGTAAGTGAATCTATTTCACAAATGAAGACAGGCCACTTTCCTGAGTGATAAGGCTGACCAACACTTGAAGGCAAGAACATGTCTTCAGAGGCCAGCCTTCTCCCTCTGACCTCACGTGCTGCCCCACCCGTTGCTTGGAGTCTTCAGAACCAACAGGCATGGTCCATGCTGGGGCTGGGAAGGGTAGCAGGACATGGGACTTCTGTGGCCTTTACGGCTGCAGCGATTTGATGTAACAAGCCAATTGGGAGGAGATGCTGATTTTGTTGACTCTAAAAATGAAACTTTTCTACATGGGCACGCATACAATCCTAGCAAAGTTTTAAAATTTTTTTCCTTTGACCCGAAGTGTAGGATAACCCTTGTCCATTCTTTGAAAACAATACGGGGTGATTGGCGCGTATACGCTGGAGTGCCTTTCTTCCCTCTCCCCTACACATCATTATTTGTAAAATCATTGAGAAAGGAAAATGATAAAGACTCCATATTGTGAAAAGATGCCTCTGCATTCAGATGGCTTTGTCCCTTTCTTAAGAAATCAGGCAAGAAAACTTGGCTAATTAGAGGGCCAGCAGGCCTTTGAAGCCAGCATAATGAATTTCAGGGGAAGGACACATCAGGGTTCACATTCTGGTAAACGTCTTGAGGAGAAGAAAACGGGGAGGTTGTCTTCCCATCGGCAGGGTCCACAGGAACAAAGGCTGCACACGGCCTGCCACCATCACACACGGAGAGCCTGGGCTAATGTCTGTATTAATTTAACGTTTTGCTAGAATCCCTGCTCAAATTTCTCTTGTAAATGAATCACTGCTTTGCAAAATGAAAAAATCCATAAATGTAACAAGGAGTCTATGACAATTAGTGGTGTGAGCCCTCCTTAAATCTTCTTCTGGAGATGGAACTTTTCATGGTTCAGATATTGTTCCAATAATTAATCTGAAAATTCGCCCACTTTTTCTGAATTACTGCTCTGCATTGTTCTCCGGGGAAGGAGCTGAAAAGCTACGGCCCACTCACCTTTAGCACAACCTGGCTAAAGCTCAAAGTCAAAAAAAGGTAACCACACCTCTTCTGGGTCTCCCTCCGGCCCAGTGAGGGCGACGGTCTTCTGTCTTCGCGGCTCACCTACAGAGAAGAGAACACGCACACTGTGTGCCAGTGGTGGAGGCATGATTTAGGGAAATCTTGTCCAGACTACTCACAGGTACTTCTCATTTTCAAAGCTACTAATTTAATCTATCTGAGTCCAAGCTCAGGTCAACCACCAATTTACCAAGCATTTGAGGGCACTTACTCCACATTAGGGAAACCGCTGAACACTACAGGTGCACATTTCTCCAGCCAGGGCTCCGGAAATCAGCTCCGATGAAGGACATTCCCACCCCTCTCGGGTCAACCTTTTAGGTGACACTGTTGATTCTCTTTGGAAAAGAAAATGAAAATTACAAAAAAACAACCTACTATGTTCATCCACTTATTTTTCAAATATGCTTAAACGTCCATTGTTTCCTCTGGTGCTACAGTCAGATGCCTTCACACACCCATCCATTCTTTCACTCAGAAAACATACTGACCCTGCAACCATTCAGGGTGTATCCCCTTGAGTAAGAGCTGCATTACAGAAGAAGACAGGATTCTTATACCCATGGAATAGCATCCTGGAGAAGGAATTTGGAAATGTTTAGATATGAAAGCCCTTTAAAAGAAGGCAAACCAGCTAGTGCTGAGCACACCACTAACCAGAACGCAGAGTTCCGTGCTTGGCCTGCTGCAACAAGTGCATTAAAATTTAGCTTGGAAATTCACATTAGGGAAAACATATTCTATTTGTCTTTGAGTCAGCCTCCGAACAGTCAAATATCTGAATGTTCTAGTTTAAAGTCATTCTTCTATCCTACAAATTGACAATAATTATTGACGGGTGATCGTATACCTCTCCAGAGTAACTGGTGGGTAGCAACATCAGTAGCAATAGGATGATGTAAACCATTATTGATACTTGGATATTCACTCCTCTAACCTCTAGACAAGCATATTAGATGTAATTTGGGATGAAAATGTATTTTGTGCTTCAAAGCCACATTGACTCAGAATAGCAATTCGTACTCATTTAAGAGTGTGGCAAAACATATGCTCTGCCAATGTAAAGGCTTGGGTTCTGTCCTCAGCACCACACATGAACGTGTGCCTGTGTGTGTGTGTGTGTGTGTGTGTGTGTGTGTGTGTGTGAAATGCCCACATATGTGTAATTATACCATTAACACTGCAACATAAGATTATAAACACTGTTCATTTTGCTTATATACAAATGCAGTTAAAGAACTTTCAACAAATGATGTAAACCATTATTGATACTTGAATATTCACTCCTCTAACCTCTAGACAAGCATATTAGATGTAATTTGGGATGAAAATGTATTTTGTGCTTCAAAGCCACATTGACTCAGAATAGCAATTCGTACTCATTTAAGAGAGTACTCATTTAAGACAAAGATTAACAAATAAAAACAACAAAAGTCTCTTCTAAAATATATGCAATGCTTAAAAACAACAAAGAGTGTATATGTCCATTTCAGTTATTAAATCCTATTAAGATTACTTACCATTCAAGGAAAAATATTTTCATTTAGAAGTTTTTAAGTCTTGCTGAGATTAATTAAAAGCAGAAAGCCAATTTGATTAAGTCCAAATTTTAAAACTCCCAAAAGCTTGACTACCCATGTTACTGAACTGTCATTAGTCCATGATAAAACACTTTAGTCCAATTACAATGCAGACTCTGGAGAACAGGAAAACAAGAAGGGACAGACGGAGCAGAGGCAAAGGCCGCCTGCTCTGGACTGAGGTCGGAAGGAAGCAAAGTGGGGAGAGGGTATGAGGGAACTTAGCGGCTGAGAAGGGAGAAATAACTGCGTTGGCGCCATGTTTGAAATGTCCACATTCCATGACACAATTATAGAAGGAGGGGCTGGAGAGATGGCGCTGTAGTTAAAGGCATGCACTGCTCTCAAAGGACCAGGGCTTGCTTTCCAGAACCGACGACTGCCTGGAACTCAAGTTCGCCAGGACCAGACACCCTCTTCCGGATTCTGTGAGCACCAGCACTCATGTGCACATACCCAGACACAGTGACACACATTTACGGAGTTATAATTGCCTTAAATTGGAAATAAGGTGGATGTATTCCTATCTTCAAATTCACATCTAGTGATTAATCTGGAAATTGGTTTTATACAATCTAACATAAGTTCCAAATAGACAGAATGTCTAGTCAGAAGCAGTGAAATTCTACTGGGAAGGTGACTCAGTTTGAGACCTGGGGACAATTCGACAAGGAGACCTCAAGCAAAGAGAAAGGGCACAGAGCCACAGAGACCACAAGCATATCCACGTGGGAAGTGAGGAGAAAGAAACGACAAGGGACGAGATCCTGGCTATTAACAACGAGATGCGGGGCTTCCACTCGTGTCCCTCTCTACCCGCATACTCCCGGACCCACGACTCACTCCTGCGTTCCATTGGCTTTTCGCTCTATGAGTTGTATGTTAGCTATCCTCTGTCTGTTCTGTGGCTTCCCACACTACCCAGAATAATATCCGGTCCTCAGCAGCCTCCAAGACCATGAAGCCCGTGAGAGCTGTCTCCTGACCTGCCCCTCTTTCCAACCCTCCCACTGTCTCATCACATATCAAGCTCTTGACTCCCGGAACCCCACCCCCACCCCGCACCCCTGTACTTCCTTTAGCTGTTTGCTTTGATCAAGCTCCTCCCCTCAAGTTTTGTAGCCAATGGTTACAAACCAACCGAACCCTCACTAATATCCTTCTCCTCCGTTCTCTTTCCCCGTGTGCTGATGTTTCCTTGCTATATTGAAAGCTGCCTGGGGGCTGGCATCCTGCAGATTTTCTTTACCATTGCTGTCTCAACATTCAAGCACACACTCACTAAATATCCATCGAAAAGACGAGAGAGAAAATACTAGATTACCAATAATAGTCTTCTTACGTACAACACAGTAGGGAAATAATACAAATAACACTAGTAGCACATAAAATGAGTAGTTCCCACTTGCCGACCAGTTAGCCAAGGCTGAGCACGCCATTGGTCATTGTCTTGCTGTCCGAGAGTATATGTAAGCAATATACTGTGCTTCCAAACAGCTTAGAAATGCAGAGTCCAGACAGAAAGCCTGTCATTGGTAAGTGACAGAGCCAGTGGTGGTGGAAGGCGTCGAATCCCATGTTCAGAATGAAGATGTTTTTTCACTGATATCCAGGAGGTTGTTTTGTTTGTGAACTACATCGTCAAATGTTTTCTCGGTAGAACTCTCACTTTTTGGATCACAACAGAGCTTTTGTGCTTCTCTACGTGGGGACCCCAAGTGAAATCAATCTTCATTTCTCATCTCCGCGTTGCCCAGGGACTCCATTTTTTACTCCATTCCCTCAAAGAAAATCAGGGTTCTTTTCAAATGTAAAAGGCTCTTTTGACGTGCAATCAGTCACAGGGACAATTAAAAGGATAAAATCTAGGATTAAATGTGAAATAAAGTCAAACATAATTTCTTCTGAGGATTTGTGCTTACTTTTGGCCGTAAAGTGGACTGTGCAAAAATTTATGGACTTTTATTTTCAAGAAAGGAAACGATACACTCACAGTAAGTGGTGCTTAAGTGCGTACCAGTCTTATGTATTTATAACCGATACGCAGTATGATAAACCCATTTTAACTTTATCTAGACGGCTGTTCAAACATGACTGTGGCTAAGCTCCTCACCCAGGGGCTGTTCGTGTCCAGTCCTTCCCTGGCCCAGGTGACTTTTGAGTTGTAGTGCCATGTGTTCTGGAGCTCAAATCTGGAGTCACACGGGATTTAGGTCCCCTCCCCCTAACTCAGCCTGTTTTGACATCTACCTCTATAGGCTATTTTGAGTAAATAAAGCCACTTAATTTGAGATGCTTTTGTTTCTCTAGGACAGAAACCCCAAAACAGGACTTCTGGATGAGCTATTAAATGAATACTTAGCATTCTAAGAAAATGCCAGACTATTGTCTACCGTTCCTGTGAGCACAAGTCCTTGTCTAGACGTGGACAGGCTTTTTGTTTACTTCGGGTTTTGCCTTTTGTGCAGTAGCATCTCTTATACACCCCAGGCTGTCCTCTGACTAGATTCTCTTGCCTCAGTCTCCCAAGTGCTGGGGTTACGGGTGGGAACAGCCAGTTCAACTCCCTGCCAACCTTTGAGATAATTAGCTGTACTGAGGGGCTTGTCCGAACTGTATACAGTCGCCAAACACGGACTCTATTGTGGATGCCAAGAAGTGCATCCTGATATAGCTGTCTCCTGAGAGGCTTTGCCTTACAAATACAGAGGCAGATGCTCGCAGCCAACCATTGGACTGAGCGCACGGTCTCCAGTGGAGGGGTTAGAGAAAGGACTGAAGGAGCTGAAGGGGTTTGCAACCCCATAGAAAGAACAAATTCAGATTTTTATTTCATCATCTAATCATCATTAAAACTGAGGAATGGGCTTCAGGCCCTTGGATGTTTCCAAAGTTTTCTAAGTGCCATCAGGGTTGGGGACCATTGCTTCAAAGTCTCTAGCCACACTGGATTTTTCCTGCTTTCTTCAAGCCAGAAGATTTCTCCCAGCTCTTCAAAGCTTGATTGGCGACCAAGCATTCTCTCCTTTTCTGTTGCCCACCCTTTAACCTGGTCCAACTCTTCATCAGAGAACCCTTCCCTGATCTGCCTAAGTCAGGTCTCCACTTTACACTTCTGCTGCAGTCAGCTTTTTCTTTATTTTTAGATTTTAATTTGATTACACCATTTCTCTCTTACCTTTCTTCCCTACAAACCTTCCCATACAGTCCTCCCCAGTCTCCTTCAAACCCATGGTCTTTTATTTCATCAATTGTTATTGTATGCATATATGTTTGTATATGAATGTATATTCCTAAATATAACCTGGGTCCATATGATATTACTTGTATGTATGTTTTCAGGACTGACCATTTGGTCCTAAAGAAACAATGGGCATGCTTGCTCCAATACCCTTTTAAAGAAGGCATGGCATGTAACATTTCAGCTCATATGGCTTTTCATTCTTAATGTGTCTTCTCCATATCAAATCCTAAAACACACGAGAGTGGAGAACATTGTGGAATTTATTTATAATTATATGCAGAACTTAGGATAAAATGAAGAAACAACAAAAATACACGAAGTGGACATGCGTGAAGACATGAACGGATGGCTGTGGGAAGCGAAACAGTGGCCCTCTCCGGGGTGATGGAGCCAGGTATAACACGGATAGAGAAGCAGGACAATGTGAGCTTCTATTTTTTGATGAACTTTGGAAACCTTACAAAATATATTTATGGTAATCCAGTTTTCATATTTTCTATTTTAACACTTCCATCAAGATACAGTCATGAATAATTTTAGCATATTTACGTATTAGAAATTTCAATTATTTTAATTTGATTTACTCACTTAAATGAAGAAAGGAAAAGAAAATCTAGGCATACTCTGGATGGATGGATGGATGGATGGATGGATGGATGGATGGATGGATGGATGAATGAAAACAACTTCCAAAGCTTTGAAAAGTACAATGTTAGTACCAAGGTGCAAAGGCCATCTCTACACGTGAAAACACAACACACCCAACACTACTGGGGCATCCTCTCAGGGAGCTCCCGAGGAGCTGGAAACAGGGATGTTGAATTTGGTAGCATGATGTTTGATCATTTATTTACTAAAAATGCAGTTCAGAACACTGCAGGTGCTCAGAGCGGTGCTTACCACTGTGGAAGCAGTTCTTCTAGAAGTTCATAGACTTGCTGAAATTCTGATATTTAAACAAAAACTAGAGAAATTTTGCTTTAATATCTTTTTCCTTTTTTTCTTTAAGATGTGTTAACATTACAGGACTGTAGCTTATAATCCAAACTTGGAGTGTCACAAGTACTTAATCCTACTTCTCACTAACTGGTAACTTGAGATACTGGATGATATCCCATATGGGAATAAAAATCTTAATTTATAAATTGAGCCATTACTCAGATATTAGGTTTTCTTACATCACTGGCTATAGAACTGCCTTCATAGTGCTCCGCTTAGTGTGGGCACTATGTTCTAACTATCTGTTCAGGAGTATATACAATACCCATTTTGTTTCTCTTAAAGTCTGGGGCTGGTGTCTCTACTTTGTTTTGTTTTGTTTTGTTTTGTTTTGTTTTGTTTTGTTGCAGAAAGTATATTTGTTTCCAATTTGGAGTGAAGAAAAGTGATAATGACACAGTCTGCAGACAGCCATCTCTAAGGTTCTGCCTTGGCAGTCAAGCCAGGATCCCACCTGTTCCAGGAAGGCAAGCTCCTCTGCGCATGCTCAGCAAGCTCCTCGGCGCATGCTCAGTTACAAGGGGCTGACTGACCTTTCTTTTTACTGTTCTAATTTTTTTCTTTTTCAAGTGGGTCAGGGAAACAGTCGGTCTGTGGAAATTGGCAAAGGGCATTTTATTCTATGGTTATAAGACAAATATAATTAGCCACCAGTTCCGTACACTGTGTGAAGTTGGGAATAAAAGAACGCAAGTGCATTGAAGGCTTTCAACAGTGAAAACAAGCAACATTAAAAAAAATGTTCACATTATTGGATGTTGAATATTTTTGTGGTCAAAGAATTTCTCTTTACTTCCTTGGTACCCTTTGGTTTTAGAGGTCATTTCTCTGCAGCAGTTTGTTACCAAGTGTTTTGCACACCTCTGCAAACCCAATTTTGTGCCTCAAAGCTGCTACTATGTACGATAAGAGTTGTTTAGCTCCGTTTATGGTTTTGATTGTTGTTGTTGTTGTCGTCGCTGTTGTTGTTCAGAAGAGAAAACTGAGGCTCAGAAGACCTCAGTCACTTGCCCTTGGGTAGATGTCAGAACTTGGCCACGCTACCTGAAAAAAAAGTCTCTGGACCCGAAGACCTGGACACTGGGACCTGACCACCCGGAGAGAACGGCGGAAAATGTGAGAGAGTATGTGTCCATATCGCCCACGCTTAGAGATTGTTGCAGCAAAGGCAAAGGATAAAGCAGAAATATCACTACAGACACTACACAGAGGGAGGAGTCACACAGCACTGTGTAAAAAGTTGATGCTCCCAGACAGGAGGAGGGGTGCTGGAGAAAAGGACTGCTCCCCCAGTCAGTTCTGGAGACCAGGAGGGGTCCCCCAGTGAGTCATTAGCAAACTGCTCACACCGTTTCCCCAAGAGACACTGACTTTCAATGCAAGCTCTTCTTTTGTATTACAAGCATGACACCCATTTTTCTGCTACATGTACAGAGTCACTTAACAACGAAACGATGCAAATATTTGTCCCTGAGTGCTAGGCACATTGTGTTTCAATTGCAGATCCGTGAGTAGTAGCTTATGAACCTCTTCTAATGGCGCCAGGCATCTTTCCCCAATCTATATTCACATCAGTTCCATTTTCAAATGAGTCAAATGGGAAGCAGAAGTTAGCCAGTCAGAGCTTAACACCTCTGATTTATGGGTAGAAGTATCTTAATAGGATCATTCATTTTCCTTCGCTCCTTCAGAACATCTGATGTTACAAGTTTCTAGAAATGATCGTGTATCCTCTGGTTCTGCAAAAAAAAAATATAATCTTTATCTCCAAAAGTGACCTTCAAATGAGCAGGAAATGAAAGCCAGCTGCTCTTCCTCAGTCACCTTGCCTCGCTTTACTGATGTGTCATAATGGTAATCTTGAAAGCCAGAAAGCCCAGAATTATTATGATATTTTAATCTTTTTAGGTTAAGTGTGACTGTGGGGGTGGAGGGCAGAAGATATTGGTTTAGGCCTGGCTTTATGAAATATCGTTTTCTTGTCCTTTTCTCCTTGTCCAATTGCTTTAGGGTCTCTCCTCTGTAAATCCTCTATTTCGGAGACTTTCGTGGCTTCAGTGTCTACTGCATATACGCTATAAGTGATGGGATTAGTGAAATTGTAGAGCAATTCTGGGCCCTCTAACCTCCTTCCTACCTCCCTCCCTTGAGGATCTCAGAGCTGCATTTCTACTACATTTTTTTAAATGTTTGCAAATAAACCAGCTTGGTGTGCTTACACACCTCCATTCTCACAGACATGGAGTATCTAGACTGTGGGAGAAGGTGGCACCCATCAGGACACAGGGGTCGGAGCTTGGCTATCCAGCTTCTCTCGTGCATCCTAGGTTTGCTCACTGTCTGTCTTAAAAGCTACCATCTTGGTTTTTTTCTGTTGCGCCTGGAACTTGAGACCCCCCCATTCCCAAGCCATTGGGATAGATCTTTTCACAAGTGCACACCCTCACCAGGCTTTGAGCAGCTCTTCATGAGAAATTAGTGGCTTATCTGGGGTAATAAATTTGGTTTCTGATTTAGAGATAATTGCTGACTTTTTGTTTCTAAATACATGCCAAAGACAGATAAAATGAAGAGCAAATAAGGAATTTACAGGGACGTTGTAGTAACTATAAAGTGACCCTTCCGTATCAGGATTTTTTGCTTTAGCTATAAGATTGGGCCGCAGTCATTGATCATATTCACCGTTATTATCTGAGATGACCAGAATTTTAAAAATCTCTACCATCCCATATATTTTTTGACTTGTTTTTATTTGTTACATTAATGTCATCATGATAATTTTATATTTATCATTGTAAAAAAATATCATGTAACATACAGAAAAGCTGAACAGCACTTCTAAAGTCAATCTCAGTAGAAGTTAGATGAGAATTTTGTGTTCTCCTGGATCCCATGTAGAAGGGGAAATGTACAGATACAGTGCTAAAGTACATTTAATCAATATACAACAAAAGTGCCTTTCTATTCTAATTTTGTTACAGCTACTCATTTTATAACTGTTCTTCTTCCTCTGATGTCTGTAGACTAAGAGGACTGTCCTGGATTTGGGGACCGGCATCTCGGGTTTACAAGTGGCCCACCCTGGATGGATTAAGCATCTAACACTCACATTTTAAGGCCTCAAGGAGATATTTTATGATGATATTTAATAGACCGCATACCTTTCCCTTTAGGGAGGCCATAAAACTCAGAGAGTATAGGTGCAGATCTTAAGCGCAGCGTCCAATTCTCTGTTGTAAGTTTGATTTGTCTTTTATTATGGTCCATCAGTGTGCTGTAGCTTCATTCCCTCTGGTGGCCAAAGATTCTCTTCCCTTACATATTTGTTTTTATAATCATGTGGTGATTTCTAAGAAGATGGAATTCCCATATATAAGACTATAACAAGGACCATTTTGTTGTTGCTGCTGCCGAAAAATATATAGCCGAATTAATGAGATTGTTAATATAAATTCATGAGGCCACAATGTTCGTGGGAGCCTGGTAATAATTGTAAAAGCCAATGGGGAGTTTCCTCTGAGTAAAAAAAAAAGTCTCTCTTCTGACTAATAAAAAAGCTGGAAAGAGAAGGCTCTGATGCGGGGTCTTTATTCACAATGACAGAAAGAAGGTAGAGACGGCCTGCACACTAGAGTGTGGTCTAAATTCGAGGCCAGTAACAGGAAACTCCAGGTTGTCTGCTTCTCTAAAAGACTACTGTGAGGAAATAGGTGGGGGAGAGCGCTCCTTCTTAGGGAGCCAGGTTAGATGCCTTCATCCAAACACCCACAGAGATGCCTTGCTCTGCCTTTGCTGTCTCTTCGCCACTTTATTTCCACTGGTGGCAATCCCGAGGTCTCAGAATCTGGGGCACGCCATCCCATTGTCTCCCTTCACTGGAATCAGCAGAAAATCTGGTCTGATTTCTCTCTTCTCTCTTCAGAATCAGAGTCAATAGCCATTTGCACTAATCTAAACCTTGTTATTGTTTGCACCAATGCACCCCTTCTAATGCTGTTAGAGACACAGTGGACACAGACCCCAGATATCTGCCCCCTTACTGCTCTAACCCTCTCTAACCCTGGGCCACTTTATGACAAGGGGCAAGCAGCTGCTTCACCCCTGCCACCATTAGTAGCTATGATTATTACTGGCATCCTGTTTTTAACCAGTCTCTCCTTTTATCCCATTTAATGGCTACAAAAATATTTGAAGGAATCAAAGGACTAAGATTAGCAATTCTTAATTGAATCTATGTTGTAACATTCTAGGGATGTCTGTATATCCAATCTGTATCCAACCTGCTGGATTCCTCTATCTCTATCTATCTATCTATCTATCTATCTATCTATCTATCTATCCATCCATCCATCCATCCATCCACCCACCCACCCATTCACCCATTCACACATCTAGGTTATCTATTTTTCTTTCTATCATCTATTGATTGATCCACCCACCCACCCATCCACCTACCTATGTATATATTTTTATGTATGTATGTATGTTTGTATGTATGTATGTACCTACCTACCTATCGTTTGTCTATCTACCTATCTACCTACCTATCATCTATCTATATCTATCTATCTATCTATCTATCTATCTATCTATCTATCTATCTTTCTGTTATCTTTCTTTCTCTCTGTCTGTCTGCCTACCTGCTTGCCTGCCTACCTGCCCATCCACCCATCTACCTACCTCCATGTCTGTACCCATATCCATATTTGTATCTATATCTGTCTTCATATCTATACCTATATCCTTTCCCAAGAACTCAGCCCACCATTCAATAGAATCAATGCAACACTGCAATAAGAGGAATAAACAAGTCATGGTCATCTCCTCCCTGGTAGGGAACTGGCTATATCCAGCCCTGGGCTGCAACAACTCCGAGACTGTGAGACAGCTGACCCAGGGGCAAGGCTGACCTCTAGGGCTCCAAAGTCCGGAGGCTCCTCTTGACCCTAGTTTCTCCTTTGTTCTGTTTGCTCTGAGCTAAAGCCACATCTACCTCTCAGAGCTGCTGTGAATGGCAAATGAAATAGAGCAATGTGAATTGTACTGTGGAGTGTGAGCGGAGTTAAAGCAGAACATTCAGACTAAGAAGCTTGTAAAAGACAGGGAAGAAAAGTCTTGCATCTTCAGAAGTGGTCTTTCTCTGCTTAGGTGGTTAGAAACATCACAGCCAACTGACTCGGAGGTCTTTGATTTAAACACCACACACACACACACACACACACACACACACACACACACAAACACACACCCCGATCTTTGATATTGTATCTCTACTTTTTTGTTTCTTTTCATAAGAAAAAAAAGTATTTTTCTCATTTTACAAACAAGGAAAGTAGTTTAAAAATAGTGTTGCTTGCTCTAAGTCCATATCAAAAGCTCTCTGATTTGGAACTTTCTATTGACTAAGCTCTGATTTGGAAGCTTAGAAATGTGTGTCATTGTCTGCAGAGGAAGGAGAGGATTTGTGTGGGAAAGGGCTCTTATTCTCTGATACATGTTCTTTTTACATAACACTCTGCTCTGTCCCAGAACTAATTTACAGCATCTTACATTTTGTTCTTTTGTTTCTCTATTAAAATAAATGTTTCTTTTTAACTTTCCAGTATAAAACTGAACGGTGAAACAACATTCATAGAGAACACAGGACAGAAAGATTATTTCCTGGGTTCCACCTGTCTTCTTCATATGGAAGCATCTTTTCCCTGTTTTCTTTTTCTTCACTATGTGTTCAGCATCTGCAAGGAGTTCGTAAAACAATGTTTATTGGGTGCTTGTGTGGGATGGTGAAGGCAAACTTCACCAGAACTTTCTATTGACTAATCAAAGGACTGAGAGTCAGTATCTGCTGGCTTATCTACCCAAGGGCTTCTTTTTAATGTTCATATTTATTTTTAAATTTGAAGGCTGTATTTTATATTTTATGTCTAGCAATGCAGTTTATATACTAAACAACACTCTGATAGAATGAGTTGACCTGGGGTGCCGTTTTGTTTTGTTTTGTTTTGTTTTGTTTTGTTTTGTTTTGTTTTGTTTTGTTCTGATCTGAGACAGGACCTCACTATGCAGCTCCAGGTGTCCTGGAACTCACTGTACAGACAAGGTGGTCTTATGGTCTTGCACTCACAGATATCTGCCTCCTCTGCCTCTGGAGTGTTGAGCACAGGCCAACATGCCCAGTGAGCTGATATATCTTTTTAAGGTTTTAGTATTTTAAGGTTATAATATAATTACATCATTTACCCCTTCCTTTTCCTCCCACCTAATGTTCCCATGTACCTGCCCCCGCCCAAGGCTTTCTCTTTCAAACTCATGATACCTTTTATCTTTAATTGTTGTTAAAGACATACGTATATGTATTTATTTTATTCCTAAACACATAAATCCACCCTGCTTAGTAGATATTGTTACTTGTGCATGCCTAGTTTTAAGCAGAAGAAGGAAAATGTCTGTCCCCAAAACAAATTACAAAAAATCATTGCTGGTGAGTGTGATAGGAACTGAGCGTGGCTAGTCACTGGATCTACAGCCACAGGGATCCACTCGATGTTTGTATTTCAGTTTTCACTTAAGGGGTTAGAGAGATGGCTCAGCAGTTTAAGAGAGCCTGTGCACTGCTCTTGTAGGAAACCTGAGTTCAGTTCCCAGCAACCGCGTCAGGCCCCTATGGGCCTGCACTCACATGCACAGATTTGCAAAAAGACACAAAATTTTAAATAAAATGATTTTTTAAAACTGTCACTTCACTTGGAACAATAATGTGACTTCTTCTCAAGTAAGCTGATATGTGAAGCAACGACAAAAAAAAAATACTCTGTGGGGCTAATGGTGAGAGTGATCTGCAGGGCAGTGGTGTCTGAGGAATTCTTGTCACTTATTTTGCCTAGCTTTGGCTTCTCAACCCAAACAAGTAATTCTGGAAGCAGCCCATTTGGAAGTGGGTTAGATTTGAGAGTTAGTATTATCAATTGTCTGAAATTTGGTGGTTGTTTTTCTTTTACGAAAGTTTTAGAAATGTGTCTTCCTTTGGGTTCCCATTGCTGTGAAGAGACACCAATACCAAGGCAATTGTTATGAGATGCAGCATTTAACTGGGGCTGGCTTACAGGTTCAGAGGGTCAGTCCATTATCATCATGGCAGGAAATATGCCAGAGCCCAGGCAGACATGGTGCTGGAGAATGAGCTGAGAGTCTTGATCTGAAGGCAACCAGGAAAGGGTCATGCAAGTAAAGTAAAAATTCATTTTATATCTTCTTTGTGTTCACATACTCAGAACTTAACTTGGATGTTATGAAGATGTACTTTCATCAGTCAGTTCCAAAATGAGGACAGATTAAAATCTACTGGTCTCCAAATGAATAGATAAGGTTAAAAAAAATCACTTTTCTATAACTTTCTATAAACTTAACTTTTATATAAGTATCTGAATGGAAATAAGGTCTTATTTGCACTTAACCCTGAACCCTCTCTATATCGATAACTGTGGGCATGGATCCTATCTAAAAAGGCAATCCGTTCGTCAGGCAACAATAACAGAGTGCCTGAGTCCTGTTGGGGGATTTGTCTTGGGCTACGTTGGGAACACATGTCCCTGTGTGGTGTGTCGCTCCCTTTATCCTTCTGGGGCATGTGCAAGCTGGGCTCTTCTCAGACTCTAGAGTGAGTTCAGAGGGGCTGCAGGAGGGGCGGCTCATGGCCACATATGAGGTAACCTTATCCCAACGTTCGGATCTTTGTGTTTGAGAGTATTATCCAGATTACATGTCATAATCTGTAAAAGCTCCCCTGCTAGCGCCCTGCTTGACTTCCTTCCAGATGAAATCTCTTCAAATAAATCCTGTATCACAACCATACTATGTTTTGTGTCTGGAGCCAAAGAGGAAAAAAAAATATGCATGTAGAAAGACAAGTATCCACCAAGGGTAAAAAGCTGGATTGATGAGGCTCTGCGCCTATCATCACTAGGAAAAAAATAGTTCCTGGAAAGAAAGCCAATCAAAGCATTTAGGATGAAGGAATTCATCCCTCATTCCACTTGAGTTTCCCTTCCCTTGTCTCCTTCTCCCTCTTTAATGGATGCCCCGTTTGAACGCGTCTAGATAAAGACACGACTTATTTATTGGCACTCAGAGCTTTTCATAAATTTAATAAGATTTATGGATTTTTAATAATCCCTCTAATTGTTTCTTTTACATGAGTTACTGCTTTTTTTTCAAAAGCCAAACTTCATTTGCTTTTATTGCAGCGAATGAATGAAAGAGAAAATGAGGTTGAAATAAAGAGTTATCCGGCTTGGCATCACACCTCCTACCATAAAACCCCACAGATAGGGTACGCCGATATGTCCATGAAATGGACAGAATTCAATAGCTCTCACTTATCACAGCTGGTAGGCAGAGTACTTATGGGGGAGCACTTTAGAAAACAACTTCAAAAAACTTCCATTCTTCTTGGAAAGTTCTGGTGTAAAGAAACTGTAATTAAGTTTATTTGCCAAATATCCTATTTTTCAGAAGCAATTTCTCCTTTTACAAAACTTCTCTCTCTCTCTCTCTCTCTCTCTCTCTCTCTCTCTCTCTCCATTTGGAAAGATTTTTTCCTTTCCTTTTTCTTTTTTCTTTCTTTTTTATTGAATATTTTCTATATTTATATTTCAAATGTTTTCCCCTTTCCAGGGGAAACCCCCTATTCTATCCCCCTCCCCCTGCCTCTATGAGGGTGCTCCCCTACCCACCCACCTACTCCCATCTTCCTGCCCTGGCATTACCCTACACTGGGCCATCCAACACCCTCAAGCCCGAGGGCTTCTCCTCCCACCCATGTTCAACAAGGCCATCCTCTGCCACATATGTGGCTAGCACCATCGGTCCCTCCAAGTGCATTCTTTGGTTGGTGTTCCAGTCCCTGGGAGGTCCGGAGGATCTGGCCCATTAAACACTTGCTCCCTCCGTGGGGCTGCAAACCCCCTCAGCTCTTTCAGTCCTTTCTCCAACTCCTTCATTGGGGACCCCCACACTCAGTCCAATGGTTGGCTGTGAGCATCTGTATTTGTCAGGCTCTGGCAGAGCCTCTCAGGAGACAGCCATATCAGGCTTCCATCAGCAAGCACTTTCTGGCATCCAAAAGTGTCCAGGTTTGATGGCTGTATATGGGATGGATCTCCAGGTAGGACAGTCTCTGGATGGCCTTTCCTTCAGTCTCTGCTCCACACTTTGTCTCCATATTTCCTCCTGTGAGTATTCTGTTCCCCCTTCTAAGAAGCACTGAATTGAAGCATTCACATTTTGGTCTTCCTTCTTCTTAGGCTTCATATGGTCTGTGAATTGAATCTTGGGTATTCTGAAATTTTGGGCTAATATCCACTTATCAGTGAATGCATACCTTACATGTTCTTTTACCTCACTCAGGATGGTATTTTCAAGTTCCATTCATCTGCCTGCAAATTACATGAAGTCGTGGTTTTTAATAGCTGAGTAGTATTTCTTTGTGTAAATGTACCACATTTTCTGTATCCATTCCTCTGTTGAGGGACAGCTGGCTTCTTTTCAGCTTCTGGCTATTATAAATATGGCTGCTATGAACATAGTGGAGCATGTGTCTTTATTACATTTTCTGGGTATGTGCCCAGTCATGGTATAGCTGGGTCCTCAGGTAGTACTATGTCCAATTTTTTGAGGAACTGCCAGACTGATTTCTAGAATGGTCATACCAGCTTGCAATCCCACGAGCAATGAAGGAGTATTCTTTTTTCTCCACATCCTTGCCAGCATCTGCTGTCACCTGAGTTTTTCATGCTAGCCATTCTGACTGGTGTGAGGTAGAATCTCAGAGTTGTTTTGATTTGCATTTCCCTGATGACTAAGGATGTTGAACATTTCTTTAGGTGCTTCTCAATCATTCTAGTTTCTTCAGTTGAGAATTCAATGTTTAGTTCTGTTCCCCATATTTTAATAGGGTTATTTGGCTCTCTGGAGTCTAACTTCTTGAGTTCTTTGTATATATTGGACATTAGCCCTCTATCAGATATGAGATTGGTAAAGATCTTTTCGCAATGTGTTGGTTGCTGTTTCATCCTATTGACAGTGTCCTTTGCCTTATAGAAGCTTTGCAATTTTATGAGGTCTCATTTGTCAATTCTTGATCTTAGAGCATAAGTCATTGGTGTTCTGTTCAGGAACTTATCCCCTGTACCCATGTGTTCCAGACTTTTCCCTATTTTCTTTTCTATTAGATTCAGTGTATCTGGTTTTATGTGGAAGTCCTCAATTCACTTGGACTTGAGCTTTGTACAGGGAGATAAGAATGGATCAATTTTCATTCTTCTGTATGTTAACCACTAGTTGAACCAGTACCATTTGTTGAAAATGCTGTCTGTTTTCCACTGGATGGTTTTAGTTCCTTCATCAAAGAACAAGTGACTAGAGGTGTGTGGGTTCATTTTTTTGGGTCTTCAATTCTATTCCGTTGATCTGCCTGCCTGTCGTTGTACCAATAACATGCAGTTTTTATCATGATTGCTCTGTAGTCGTTTGAGGTCAGGGATGCCGATTCTTCTTTTTTGTTGTGAATAGTCTTCACTATTCTGGATTTTTTGTTATTCCAAATGAATCTGGGAATTGAACTTTCTAACTATGTAGAATTGATTTGGAATTTTGATCAGACTTGCACTGAATCTGTAGATTGCTTTCTGCAAGACGGCCATTTTTACTATATTAATCATGCCAATCCACAAGCATGAGATATCTTTCCATCTTCTGAGGTCTTTTTTTTTTTTAATTTATTCAGAGACTTGAAGTTCTTGTCATACAGATCTTTCACTTGTTTGGTTAGAGTTACACCAAGATTTTTATATTGTTTGTAACTATTGTAAAGGGTGCCATTTTCCTAATTTCTTTCTCAGTCTGTTTATCCATTAAGTATAGGAAGGCTACTGATTTGCTTGAGTTAATTTTGTATCCGGCCACTTTACTGAAGTTTATCAGCTTTAGGAGTTCTCTGGTGGAGGTTTCTGGGGCTCACTTAAGTATACTATCATATCATCTACAAATAGTGATATTTTGACTTCCTTCTTTCCAATTTGTATCCCTTTGACTCCATTTATTGTCTAATTGCCCTAACTAGAACTTCAAACACTATATTAAATAGAAAGGGAGAAAGATGGCAGCCTTGTCTAGTCCCTGATTTTAATGGGATTGCTTCAAGTTTCTCTCCATTTAGTTTGATGTTGGCTACTGGTTTGCTGTATATTGCTTTGACTATGTTTAGGTATGTGCCTTGAATTCCTGATCTTTCCAAGATTTTTAACATGAAGGGATGTTGAATTTTGTCTATTGCTTCCTCAACATCTAATGAAATGATCATGTGGTTTTTTTCCTTGAGTTTGTTTATGTAGTGAATTACATTTCCGTATATTGAATCATCCCAAACCATCCCTGCATCCCTGGGATGAAGCTTACTTCATCATGGTGAATGATCTTTTTGATGTGTTCTTTTATTTGGTCAAAACTTTTTGTTTTTAATCCAGAGAATAACTTTGTAACTCAATGGGCATTCAGTATCCTTATGTTTGGATCTTGCTTCTAAATCAAATAATCTGTTGACATCTTCGGAATTATTCCAAGGGAAATTGGAGCCAAAAAAAGGATATTAGTTTTTGGATAATCCTACAGACCAGAGGTTTCTCATCCTTCCTAATGCTTTAATACAGTAACACATGTTGTGGTGACCCCACCCCCAACCATAACATTGCTACTTCATAAACTGTAATTTTGCTACTATTATGACTCTGTAATGTAAATATCTATGTTTTCCATGGTCTTAGGTGACCCTTCTAAAAGGGGCATTTGACCCCCAGATTGAGAACCACTGGTTTAGGCCATTTTAAGGTTACTAATGCTGTGACAAAACACCATTACCAAAGGAATGGGGAGGAAAGTGTTTATTTCAGTTTAGAGTTCTACAACACTGTCTGTCAGAGGGAAGTTAGGGTAGCATCTCAAGCAGGACAGGATCCTGGAGGCAGAAGCTGATGCAGAGGCCATTGAAGGGTGATGCTCACTGGCTTGTTTCCCATGGTTCAATCAGCCTGTTCTCCTATAAACCCCTAGACCACCTCAGGGGTGATATTACCCAGAACGGCTGAGTCTTCCCACACCACCATCAATCAAGAAAATATGTCATAGGCTTTCCTACAGGTTAATCTGATGTATGGGGGAGGGAGGGGTCTCAATTGAGGTTCCCTCTTCCCAGATGACTCTAGCTTGTGACAAGTTGACATACCACTAGCCAGCACAGACTATAAATTGTCCCCTTCCTCTCCCAGCATGTCTTAGCTTCACAGCATGTGTTCCAGACCCCTGAATGCTACTGTGTGTTCTACTCCCATTCTCTCATACAAGCCCTTCCTGGTCCATCCCTGACATGTCATGATGCTTTTAACAGTGATCCTGAAAGCCTTCTTCCCACTCACTCACACTGAGGTGGAACTCTGAACCTCTTCTAGCTTGGCTTATTCTTACATAGAAGCCAAAGCCACAAAGCCCATGCAGAGGGAGCTGCTGCTCTTGGATATCTTAGATATATTGTGTCTTCATCCCCTCTGTACTTCCATGTCAACCTTGGCTTCCAGGTCCCAGGCTGCTCAGGTCTTTCAAGAGATGTTTATTTTGAGACCTACATCCTCTGGTCTGGTAAGATCTGTTCCCACCTCATCTAAACCTCTTGATTTAATAATAGCTTTGATATTCAATTTAGCCCTATTGATTGGACATGGAACCTCATGCTTGTAACCCCAGTACTTGAGAGATAGATGCAGGAGGATGCTATGAATTTGAGATCAGCCTGGGCATCAATACCCCTCGCCCCTTTGCTGAATATATTCCCTAACCATCCGCTGGTAAGTAGCTCACTCATGTTACCGTTGTCCCACACAGTTTGTCTCCTCTAAACTGGTTTGGAAATGAATTCCTTTAGCTACGAGATGTCTGGTCCAAAAATTTATCTAATCAAGCACATCTGTATTTAAATGTAATAGAAAGGGTCCAAAGAAGTAGAAGAGTTCATGGGCACCTTACAGATGAAGGATATTTCCTTGTCCTTGTGCTCCTTGGAAAATGAGGAAACTATTCAAGTGTGAGAAATGAATCCCATATTAGAGTACTGTGAAAGTTCAACCCCTGAAAGAACAGAAACTGACAACAGTCACATCCAGAAACTGACCACAGTCACGGTGCCTTGTGCCTCTGCATGGTCCGCCTCGTTGCCTGCATCTTTCCTAGCAAATCTGGTTCTTTCCCTTTCCACTGTGCTTGCCATGTTCCTTAATCTCGAACCTGGTAGGACTGTGTGTGTTCTCATGGTCTTTAGAATACAGGTCCCAGGTCAGGAAGAACCTCTGAAGTGTTTAAACAGGGCGATCCTCACTCCAGCCCCTTCCCATAGGCCCTTAAGAATTCACTTTGTTTTCTAGGTGCATCAATGCTGACATTTAAAATCTGGTGATCAATTACTTGAAAAGAGTTGCTGTTTGACAGCTCACAAGTTGATCTGACATCTTTAAAAAGCAGCTTCATCTAAGCTGATAGAATCTAAAGTCACGACTTCAGTAATGTTTTTTCTTAAATTAATTTGCATGACATCACCCATGGTTGCTTGTCAAGCTTGAGGGTCCTGATCCTGATCCTTATAGATTCCAAGGCAAACGTTTGCCTCAGACTCAGTTCTGCAGCAGAACCTACATGTCATCTCCACCCAGAAGGGAGGACTTTGTAGTTCTCCCCTTGAGAAGCACTAGAGTGAAAAGATCCCATCTAAAGTGCTGGTGGAACTTGTAATTAGACAAATTACATACATTACTGGGAACATTTCAATTACCAGTAACATACTCCCAAATTAAATTCATTTAAACAAAGCCTGCATAGATACCAGATCCATAGACCCAGAAATCAGACCTGGCTTCAGTGTCATGGGACAATCTGCTGTTTTCAAAGGAGTTCATGATACTTAATATCTCTCCATCTTTTGGAAGCATTGCTGTTGTTGTTGTTGCTGTTGTTTGTTTGTTGGTTGGTTGGTTGGGTGGGTGGGTGGTACTGGTACTCTGCTTCCTTCAGGAATTTTCTAAGGGATAGCAACATGGCCACCAGCTATTCTACCCTTCAATGTTGCTCAGTAAACCTCCCGCGATCATGTCATATTAAACTAAGTCATGTCATATTCCCACTATCCCCAAGTCAATTTCCATAGCTAGTGGTAGGATGCCAGGCTCAGTGTGTCCCCCATAGATAAGAGAGTATAAGTGCTGTGACACAGAAGAGGTTGGGAGGTGGGACAGGATCAGCTCTAAGCCCCACAAGAGCTGCTGACATGATAGTGATGATCTCACCCTTTCTGCAAAGACCAGCGTGTAGGTCATACACCCAGGTCTGCTTCCTTAGACACTTGGTGCTAAAAGATGCTATTAAAGGTAAGATTTCCTCTAACTACTTGGACACGTAGATAATCGTACATTTTAACTTCCCAGTGGCAGAGTACTAAAGCTATATGTTTGTTCCCACAATCTGCTAATAAATGCATTTTCGTGTTGATTATTAGCTTAGCTGTTCGAGAGAGGAGAAGGGGTGCCGGAGCAAATGGGTTCTGTGAATTCAAGTCCATTAGATAGTTAGTTTTCCATTATGTGGAATAGACTTGGCACCACTAACTATGATGGCAGGGCAGCGAACTGATTAGGGGAGAGACGAATCTGCTAAAATCTCACCAATAGGAGAAGAGGAGTAAAGTAGATGGAATTAAAAAGGAATCCCAGACATAATGGAAAGAATCCAGATGGAGAAGATGTAAAGCTGCATTTTCTTTCGAAGGCAGGACTGTGAGAGGAGATGAGTCCCCTGGCTATAAACCTGGCCAGGTTAGACATGCCATGGGGGCAGTGAGAATCAAATCACTGCCTTGCTATAGGCACACCACACCCGATGCTCACACATAACCACTGCTTTATCAGCTAGGCTGTGCTGTGCAATACTTACGGAAGTCTCTGGAAGGCACCTGAAGGCAAGGCTGAGCAGAACCGTGAAGGAAAGCACAGTGTCAAGGAGCCGCAGGACATGACATGGGAGCAGTTGCCTCAAAGGTCTCTGTCGGTCCCAGTTTCCTGTGATTCCAAATCAAGTGTGTTGCTTTTGTAAGATCTTCCCAAGCACAATTCGAGGCGCAGTTGAATGTGAATCATTCAGACCCCTCTTCCGAGCCTTCCCTATGATCTGCTTTGGAGGGAGCCCCGTGCTCCAGTCCTCATGGCTGAAGAGAAACAGAAAAGCACCCAGAAATCTTTTTTTTCCCCATTTGGAATAACTCAATATCAGTGCCTCTTATCACCAAAAGTTTAAACCAAAACATCAAAAAATGCCGCTGACAACCTTATAAAACTCGAAAGGTTTTTGATTATTTACTCATTAAAATTTTAAGATTTCAAAGTGTGTGTGTGTGTGTGTGTGTGTGTGTGTGTGTAGTCACCTTCTAAATTGCTCCTCTAAAGGACTCCACATAGCGGTTTGTTTCTAGACACTTTTGGAATGATTTGACTGTGTATTTTATTAAAGGAAAGCAAGGTCAGTGAAGCTATAGCGAATTAGACACCATGGATGTGTATAGAAGTGACTCCAAGAGCTGGGTGCAGGATGACATCAGTATGTTGGCAAGAAACGGAGATACGGAGCGAGGCTAGACGGTCTGGTACTCAGCCTTGGGTCAGACAAATGAAGATGAAGACAAATGCAGAGCTGAATTGTTAAACAGCCCCGGGCAAGCTGTGGTGTCTTGGTTTGTCGCAAGGGCTTATTTTGTGTGCAGGATTCCTCTTTAAACCTCTTTGCCATCCCAAGTTCTCATCTCTGTCAGCCCCGATTTTGCTCCTGCCCAGAGATAGGAGAGAGAGGCACCATTTCCCCCAAATAAGCTGGGCTCACAATTGTCCTGACTGAGTGGCACGAGCATTGCTGGGGTTGCTGCTGGGCTGAAAGCCAGAGCCTAGTGGCGTGGCTCAGTTGGGATGCTCTTGGGTTCCACTTGGGCAAAACTGGTTGGGGCAGCCATCCTGGCGTCATCAGAGGCCCAGAATGTGAAGGGAGATCTATTAAATGGATTGGAACCCTGGTCCTTCATCACAGAAACATCTAGCTCATCTCTCTCCCAGTAAACAATTCTCTTCCAGAACCTATGACATCTGTTTAAGCAATTCTCTCCCTCACCCCAGTCCAGCCTCAGATGCTGTTCCAACCTCCACAGGATGGTGGCGCTAGAGTCTCCATTCTCCGCAGCCTACGCTCTAGCAACACTTTCATGGCTGCAGTAGTTTTGATGTCTACGCAATGACCCCCACCTTATATCTCATCTTCTCATTCATCCCCCAAGTGTGTTGTCCTCTCAATATTCCAGCTATGGAGACACAGTCACCGAGGGCCCCACTTCCTAATCTTGAAGCAGGAGCTTGTTGTTGCTACTATTATCTGGGGGGAGACCTTTCCCCTTCTTTCGTTCCCTCCAGTCTCCATGGCGCTCTCCAATGCCTTCATTTCTCTCCTCTTTGTCCTGACAGCTCTGATCTCTGCCTTCTGCCCGGCCCTACCCCTACCCCAACTCTCACCTCCCACCCCTAACCCCTGCGCTCTGGACTCCTCCATGTGACCAACCATACTGATGGTCTATTCAGTATTTCTTCAAACCCCGCCCCCTCCCATGCCTCTTTTGCCTACTGTCTCCTTTCTTTGTCTTTGATTGTCATCTAAGGTTGGTTCAGGAGCAAAGTTCTCAAAATCACAAGCTGCACTCAGTTACACATTCATGCCACTCGCTCGCTGTTGAAATATCAACCTCTGTAGGCTCTAGAGTGTCCAGGCCAGGCTGCTACTTGCCCCTTTATTTATATTCCCCACAATCTATCTCTAATGTCCTGTGTTGATTTTCAGGGATGCCCCACCTCCTGAGGAAATTAAGACATGGCAACTTAAATTCCCTTAAATCTTCCTTTTCCACCTAAAAATTGTACCTTTATCCAAACTACTTTTTTATTTCATTTTTAAGAAAAAAAAAAAAAAGTAAGTTCACTGCCTTATGGGGCTAATTCTGTCCTTTAAGGGGATCATTTTAAATGGAATCCAACAGTCTCCAATAAGAATTCCCTAAACCAGTTCTCTGTCAGCACTCAGTAGGCTCGGTGTTGCTCCCCCTTTACCTGGCATTTTCCCTTAGCCTGTCGCTGCCACACCAGACCAGTCAATGGTTAATTGCAATGCCTTTGCCTCTGCAAGCAGTGTACTTACTGTCCTGGTGACTGCACTTCCATGAACCACCTGCATACTTCCCACTGCTCTTTGCTGGCTCTCTCCCTCTGTCCTCACCCCATTCTCTCTCTGCTCAGTCACTAAGCAGAGTTTGATTGATGGGTCAAGTTTCCCCCGTATCCATCATGCCTCCTGCACGGGAGGAGCATGCTTCCGAACAATACTGTATCTTCACGGGGCACATCCTTCTCCTCCCTTTGGATTATCAGCGATCTTTGCCCAGTCCCCACCTGTTGGGTTAGCTTACCATCTTTCTCTTCTCAACGCATCTACACAGCCGGTAGCATATTTCCCAATGTGCTATCTCTATTAGTGTTTACTCACTTCTTGTGTTTGTGTCTTGTCTTTAAGAAGAGTGGGTGCTCCTTAGAACAACATCTTTTTGTTACACATACTTTGTAGCTCCAGGGATGGTAGACACTCACTAAACACCACAAACATCCTCAGACTGTATTGCAAAGTGTCAGAGCCTTGTGTTTGCAAACGGAATCTACGCATGCACATCTGCATCTCAAATATTGGCGAGTTCTTCAGAATCCCTAACTGGAAGGAGTTGACATAACTCATTCCTCTCGGTGCTGCTTGTGCTGACCTAGCCTCCCAGGAATCTTAGAGGATGAGACGCATCCCTGACTGTGCAGGGCCGCCTGAGCGCAGTGCCAAGATGTTCGTCCAAACTATGTAGAAGATGAAAGAGGCCAGATGCTGCTTGTGTCCGCACATCGTAAACACTCAGGGTGTGGAATTATAATTTAACGTTTTTTTAGAGAACTGCTAGGCAGCAATGATTTTCAAAGTCCAACCTTTATTTGAAATTTACAGGAATCAGAACTAAAACGTAATGTCGTAACTTGGGTTTTACGTTTATGGAGGATTAAAACTCGTTAAAATCAAAGTAATATAAGCAGGTGATAGCACATGTCTCTCCTTTTGAATAAAAAGAAATTTGAAAGACATTAACATTGCCTGCTCTCCATCCCCCCTGTAAGAAACCTGAAGTGGAAACTTAGGGGTTCTTTGGAAAGTCAGCTGTGTCTGACCGTGTTTTGCTGGGGCAACGGTGTGAGGAGGGTTTTTCTGAAGCAGACACAGGTGAAAGGATGTTTTGCTAAGGCAGACTCGTGGAGGAAGGTTTCCCTGAATCAGATACAGGCGGAAGAATGTTCTACTAAAGCAAGCACGTTAAAAGGACACATGATGAAGGATTCTTCGCTAAGGACAGGCATGTACTGGTCTGTCTTACATTGCACAGTGGAGCTCCACTTGTCAGGACTCCAGAGAGTAGTAAGCTGTGCTGCGGCTTCGTGCTGCTTCTGCAGACTCAGGCTGATTGGCAGAGTGACGTCAGCTAAGACAAATTCAATGTGGAGTTTTGCTAAGACAGACTCATGACTGCATGTGGTGAGGCAAGACCCATGGAGAACATGTGATGTTTAGAAGGAGTATGAATGGGACTCAGCGGACTGTGAGAGGAGCTTGCTGGTAGAGCTGATCTTTGATAGAGGAGAAAACTCCAGGGACCCCTGCTGACTCAGGCCAACTCGGCACAGGCCTGGCTGTTTCTGCTAGGTCATGCCACTGCTGCTGGTTTGCATTTGCTATCCTGACACCGCCAATCTGGACCACTGGGATATCCATGAAGCGTCCGCGAGTGGACTGAGCTGCCGCTGCCTGCTAACCTGTAAACTGAACTGCTGATTTCCTGACAGTGCAGATGGGATTTGCTCCAAAGAACCATTTCTAAGCAGGTACACTTGCCCCATATCCCCACCTCTGGTGGATGGTGGGCTAGAAGGGCGGTTGAAGCATTTAAGAACCATTATTAAAAGAAGGGTTGAGACGAATTAAAAGCTGAAGAATCCTCCCAGAGAGCCACGGTGCAAGCTTTCAACAGTGCTTTCCTGCATGGCATGGAGTAGCTGCAGCTCCTCCTGTGGCACTTCCCGCAGCAGCTGGCTACATCTGGAAGCACATCCCATGTTTGCAAAAGTCTTCATCGCTTTCCCTTACCTGAGTCACACACTCATGCAAAGGCTGGGAGCAGGGTATGCAGATGAGTAAGCAGGGTGTGTGTGAGACAGTAGGGAATGGTAAGGGCTGTGGTGACACTTGTAAGGCAAGCGTACAGCCTTGACTTACTAGAACAGATGCCCCTGCTGCCCGGAGAGAAAGGGCCCAGTATGTTATATATACTATGGCCTAAGGGGAGCCAGAAGTCCAGATACGGTTGAGACATTTGGGGATTTCTCAGTGTGAGCAGCTAATTCAACATACAGCTAAAACCTGATGGTGAGTAAATAAGAAATCCATGGGCCAGACCCCACATCTCAACTGCCTCACAATTTCACCTTTGTTTAAAAAAAAAAATTAAACCTCCTTAGTAAAGGAGTACAAAGTCAGGTGTGTAAGGACCTCGGCTGCTCTCCACACTTACCATCGTCTTCTCTAAATCCCTGGTCTTTTGAAGCCAAAAATACAGTTAAGCTCAAAATCGATTACACATACTGATTTGAGAGAGCACTGGTTTGGGGTTCCTTGATGTACAGGATCAATTTCTATTCTGCTTCTCTCTCTCTCTCTCTCTCTCTCTCTCTCTCTCTCTCTCTCTCTCTCTCTTCTTGTCTATTGTGGTAGTTTTCATTTGGAAAATCTGCCTTGGAGCCTCTATCCTCCCAATTTTATCCTTAGCAAATTTGGTGTGCATAACTTCCATGTCCTCGTTTAAGCCAAGAATTAAAAGAAAAGCAATCGAATTTTCCCACAACCAGATCCCTGCGTCATGGCAGGCCAGTATTCCACCACCTGGACTGCAGGTATCTGCCTGTCACTGTACTGGCTGATTTTGTGTGTCAACTAGACACAGGCTGGAGTTATGACCGAGAAAGGAGCTTCAGTTGGGGAAGAGATCCAACTGTGGGGCATTTTCTCAATTATTATTCAAGGTGGGAGGGCCCCTTGTAGGTGGTGCCATCCCTGGGCTGCTATTCTTGGGTTCTATAAGAGGGCAGGCTGAGCAAGCCAGGGGAAGCAAGCCAGTAAGCAGCATCCCTCCATGGCCTCTGCATCAGCTCCTGCTTCCTGACCTGCTTAGGTTCCAGTCCTTGACTTCCTTTGGTGATCAACATCCATGTGGAAGTATAAGCTCAATAAACCTTTTCCTCCCCAACTTGCTCCATGGTCATGATGTTTGTACAGGAATAGAAACCCTGACTAAGACAGTCACCCAACCAGTTTGTGTCTACCTGCTAATGGTCTTCAAATCTTTGGAAAACATTATTCAACTGCTTAAATGGCTTTATTGTTACCCAGCCTGTACCTCTCCTGGGTATAGCCTGAATCAAAGATCCACAACTAGTTTGTTAAAATGAAAGCACATCATTGTCCAAATAATTTTTTTACAATTAATTTCCCACATTTGCTAAAATAATTTCAACTAAAGACTATCGAAGTTTGCTACCCCTGTTCCACACAGCTCGAATAGCTCCGGTGACTCTCTCTGTATTGTTCTCTCTCTCTCTCTCTCTCTCTCTCTCTCTCTCTCTCTCTCTCACACACACACACACACACACACACACACACACACACACACACACACATTTTGGCCCTCTTTCGTATTTGATTTTTGAAAACAAACAGGGTTTCTCTGCATATCCCTGGCTATCTGTAGACAAGGCTGGCCTCGAACTCAGAGATCCACCTGCCTCTGCCTCCTGAGTGCTGGGGTTGATTAAAGGTGTGCGTGAGCTGCCACCGGCTTCTATTGTCTTTTCTCAAAGGCAACTCCTGAGCACTCCTACTCGGCACAGTGCCGCTGGAGTCCCTGGAGGGATGCCTTGCTGCCTGCAGCCCCCCGGAAAGATGCTCCTTGACTGTGTGACCCCAAAAGCATTGCTGCCACTCTGAAGCTCCCAGCGGTCTCGGGCGGGGCTTCAGCACGACAGAAAAGCCCTGACGAGTTGTGTCTGAACGCATTTCCTTGATAAATATTTTGGTAACTTTGAACTTTTATAAGAAATTATAATGTCGTTATAAAATCAATTTTTAATCTTAGAAATGCTGTGTAGCCCCAGAGAAAATCTAAATATTGCCAGCGTTCCATTTGTATTATTCAGTTACCCCGAATAACCATCTCTATTGTAGTTGAGATTTAGAGCAGACCCTGGGAAGGCTCGTAAAGGACCAGATTATAAAGATTTGAAGCTTGCTGTATGGCACATACACTCCCCCTCCCCCCCCCCCGGCAGTTACAAACATTTTAAAAGCTGGTGGTTTTAAGCAAGTAGACAGTGCCCCCTCTCTTGTGTGATTGTTGTTGTTGACACTATGCCCTATAGAAGCTTCTAGGCATCAGGACAATCTTCAAATAACGGTAGAGACCAAGTAGTAGAATGTCCTCATGCTTCAGACTGAAAAACTCCAGAAGTCACTTGTACGTTTACACGATGATTTCGCTTTACAAAGGGTTTCTTCCACCTGTGTCTTATATACCAGAGAGGGAGGGAAACAAATCCCACCCAGACACAGGATTACTTACCTCTCTATGTAGGGCAATACAGCCTCTGCCTCAGGCATTCTTTTGTGTCACAGGGCACAGCTGGAGAAGCACATCCTTGCTGTATTTTTGAATGATAAACCGAGGGAGGCATTTTAAATCGCATGCCAAAAATGTGCTCGCTACACACAACATGGACAAAGTCCAAATGTTAGTTTGCGTTCCATGCTAGCGACCAGTCTTCCCAGAAGGAAGTTACTGTTTAAGTCACGTAGGTCTGCCGTGTAACCTTTCTCTTTGCAAACGTTTGGCAATCTCAATCCCGGCTTTTTCCACTCTATTCCAGCGAGGGTCGAAACTGTGTTTAATCAACACACCCATCTCCTTCATTCTTACCTTTATTTTGCCAAAAAACTCTGGTGCTGGTGGTAACTTGCCCAGAGACTTTAAACCCTTGGTCATTTTACTAAGACTTTCATTTCCTTCTATATTTAAACTGAAAAAAATTAGTGGTTGTTTTTGAGAAAAAAAAAACTATAAATTTTGCATTAACCTTCAATCTTCTTTTAACTGGAGTTTTCTGTCAAGAAATGTTTGTGTCTAGTGGAAGGTGCTATTTATTGGGAATCCTGATTTCAATGATTTGCCACTAAAGGTCCCACCGAGATTTGAACTCGGATCGCTGGATTCAGAGTCCAGAGTGCTCACCATTACACCATGGCGGTTCCTCAGAAAATTGGGCATGTCACTTCCAGAGGACCCTGGCATACCACTCCTGGGCATATACCCAGAGGATTCCCCTGCATGCAATAAAGACACATGCTCCACTATGTTTATAGCAGCCTTGTTTATAATAGCCAGAAACTGGAAGGAGCCCAAATATCCCTCAAAGGAGGAATGGATTCAGAAAATGTGGTATATTTATACAATGGAATACTACTCAGCAATTAAAAATAATGAATTCATGCAATTTGTAGGTAAATGGTTAGACCTGGAAAATATCATCCTGAGTGAATTAACCCAATCACAAAAGAATGCACATGAAATGCAATCACTGATAAGTGGATATTAATGAGCCCAGAAGCCCTAAATACTCAAGACACTAATAGCAAGTCAAATGATTCCCAAGAAGAAGAAAGGAGAGGACCCTGGGCCTGTAAAGATTGCATCCAGTTTAGTAAAGAAACCGAGGGGGGAGGGGGAATGATTGGGGAACAGTTGGGGGGGGGGAGAGGAACTATAGGAACTATGGTGGGTGGGAACTGGGAGAGGGGAAAGCCTTTGGAATGTAAACATAGAATATAGAAAATAAAAAAAAATAAAAAAAAAGAAAGAAAGAAAAGAAAAAAAGAAAAGGAAAAAAGAAAGGCTTGGAAAAAACTTTCCTGAAGGCCTCTGACAGTGGGGTGAGAAAGAAGAAGATGAGAGGAAGAGAGGAATCGTGGTTCCAGAATGTTCTCACCAATTCAGAAACTAGAGGTCCCTTAGGAGAGGAGCAATGGGGCCTTTCCGATTCCAATATAAAGGAAGGAAGGTGTGGTGCCTGCAACTCCAACCTGCTAAGCTGCATCCCGTTGGCTGCCGAAAATGAGAAGAGCTGGCCCACACTATCCTTCATATCGAATGCGTGCATGCTACACGCGGAAGGAGGGACAGCCAGGTAGGATGAGGCAGCTGTACTCCACAGAGCAGATGTGCAGCTCGGTCTTCAGTTGGGGGGTGGGTCTCTGTTGTGTGCCTTTGGATCCCTTTCCCCTAGCTGGGCTGCCTTCTGTATCCTCGGCGGAAGAGGACTGGATTAGTTGTGATACAACTTGATACACCAGGGAGGGTGGGTAGCTGGTGGGGAAGTGGGGGCTGGGAGGAGGGAAGAGGGCTGTGGTGATCAGGATGTGAAGTGAATAAATAAATGAATTAGTGAAAAAAAAAGTCATATAGCAAAACCAATCAAATAACAACAACAACAAAAACCAACCAACCAACCAGACAACAACAAAACATCCTTTAAAGCAAGGGTCTAATTTTTTTTTGTAATCCTTCTTCCCTTGGTTTCTTCTCAGTGGGCTGTTGTGCAGACATCTCTGCCCGGTACATTTTAGGGCATGTGGGTGTTAAATAATTGACAGGCTGCTGGGGGCAGGGCTCCAGGGGTTGGTTGTAGCCAGTGGGTTGGCTCACAACTGGACACAGCCCTGTGTGCTTGACTCCAGAGCCTGAGGAAGGAGCAGCACTTTAGCTAGAGACCAATCTGGATAAAAGCAAGATTCTGTCTCAAAAACAAGCAAACGAACACCAACACCACAAAGACGGTTTTGGAAATGTAAAGCAGTATAAGGAAATAAGTCCTGGGATTTCAGACCTAGAATCACATTTTATTTAAATGGGACCAAAAAATATGTGGGAATTAGAGTTAGATACTAATATATGCAACTCACAGAATATAATTCACTTAAGAAATCTTAAGTATTCTTAAAAACCTGACAATGTTTTTTCAGTTCAGCTCTTTCACTTCATATAAACTACATGTGAATGTTTGTTGACTATCCAATAAAAATGAATTTAAAAACTTGGAGTTTTAAATCTCATCAGGAATCTATGGTCTTTGAAACAATTGTGACCTTGGCCTCCAGCTTCTGACCTCCATTACATAAAAGAAAAACAAAACAAAAACAAAACCCTCTAATGTTAAGTATTGGTTTTCCCGCCTTGATGTTCTAAATATTAAAACTGTGCTGTTCTTAGCATGGAAGCCTAAGCAACAGGACACACGTCTATGAAGCTGAAATAGCAGGAAGCGCTATTACGTAAACTCAACATCACTCTGCTTAACAGTGTGTGGTAGTGAAAATAGAATGCGGGGCGCAGGAGGGCAAAGTCCATAGGAGGATTTCATACAGCGCCCAGACCCACTCTTTCACAGGGATGTGCTGCCAGCACAATCAAGAAGCCAGGTGGTTGTGGCTTTTATTTTTCAAGTGTTCCAGGACAAGCATCAAGGACAAATTGTCCCTTAGCTGGCATCTAGTAAGATGCCTGTGCCCAGAGCAAGGTGCCACCATTACAGCTCACTGGGAATGCCATGGATTGTCCTGTGCTCTTTCATCAGTGGTTCACTGCCAGGCAGGACCAGGGGGGGCGTCCCAAATGTTTTCCTTCCTACAACAAACCACTGTTATCCAGAAAGGATGGCTCTCACCCAGGAGGCTCACTGCTATAAAGAACAGACAGATGCTTGGAAGGCAACTGCAAAGGTGAGTGTAGAAATACTTACTCAGAGCACGCCATCTAAGACAGGAAAGAGATTTCACAGATTTTTCCCACTCAGGGAACACGTGTCTGAATTTTTACAAATTACATATATATGTGTGTGTGTGTGTGTATACATACACACACACACACACACACACACACACACATATATATATATATATATATATATATATATATAAAATGAATTTATACAAATTATATAACCAGCATCAAGTCAAGGACTAGAACTTTGCCCACAGTCCCTGAGCCATCCTGTGTCCCATCAGTCTTAAGTCTCCCATCAGACTTTCTCCCTTAAGTCATAAGTGACATAAAAGCAGTCACTTCCTGGCTTCCACCAGCACAGTGCCAGTTTGTCTATTTTGGGAGGATTTCTTTGCATTGAGGTGTTCATACGTCCCTTTGTGTCTGACTTCCCTTGAGGATTGCTTGGTGAGATTTAGCCAGGACATGTGCGCGTCCCGTCCTCTAATTATATTGTGAATGTGCCTTTATTTGATGATTCTTCTGTGCATAGTTTTGGGGGGACTTTGCACTGGGAGACTCATATGAATATTCTATGAACATTCTCCTGCGCGCCCGTCTGGTAGGGGAGCGGTGTTCCGCTGGCGCTTCAGTATGGAGGCCTGGCTGGGCCACAGGACATGCATATGTTCAGATTTATTAGATGGTGCAGTGTCCCAGCATAGCCGCGCCACTTTACAGCCCTGCCAGCAGTGGCTGAGGCTTGCTGCACACAGCTGGTGATACTTGATCTCTTCAGTCTCTCTCATTTTAATTATTCTAAAATATGTAGAAATATACCGTTTTCACTCACATTTTCCCGATGGTTATGAGGGTGAATGTAAACACTTATCACCAGGGTTACCAGGGCTTCACAATGATATGAGCTGATGTGGAAACCGATCTGAAACAATACAAACATATTGTCTGTGTTTTACCCAAACTTACGTAGTGAGGCCATGGAGAGGAGAAAAGCATTAGCCTGCTGGGTTTCACTTACAGTTCGGCACATTGTGATGGGACTTCAGACTCAGAAGACAGCGCTGAGGTTGCCTGTGCAGCTCTTTCTCACGGGTGACCTGGGGTGATAACTGAATCAAGCATTAAATTCAATTTTATCTGGAAAAAAAAAATCCTGGTGGAATGCATGGGTACGGCAGCTGGATTCCCTTCTGGAGATCCCTGCCAACTGCCTCTTGGCTGACTGGAGCCACTTGCTCCCTGGGTCTCTATTTTCCACCAGTGAAGTGAGAGCTTCCAGAAACCTCCACTCTTTCCCACAAAGCCACCCAGAATACGATTCCAATAAGAACCTTTTGTATTTTGTAGCTGATCAGGAGACTTGAGTTGCGCTTCAGTAGCCTCCCTCCCTCCTTGCCTCCCTTCCTCCTTCCCTCCTTCCTCCCTCCCTCCTTCCCTTCTCCCTCCCTCCTTCCCTCTCTCCTTTCCTCCCTCCCTCCCTTCCTCCCTCCCCCTCTCCCTCCTTCTTTCCCTTTCTCCCCCTCTTACTTGTCCCTGCTCCCTCCCTCCTCTCTTCCTCCCTCCCTCTCTCTCCCTTCTCTCTTTCTCCCTCTCTATCTCCCTCCCTCCCTCCCTCTCTCTCTCCCTCCCTCTCCCTTCCTCCTTCCATCCCTTCCACCACTCCTTCCCTCCTTCCTTCCGTCACTCCCCAATACTCTCCTTTCCCCTTTCCTTCATTCCGTCTTTCCACTCTTTTCGTCCTTCCTCTTTTCCTCCCCCCCCTTCCTTCTTTGTCTCATTACATAAACCAGGTTGACCTTGAACTCATGTTCCTTCTACCTCAGCCTCCCAAGTGCAGGAATCAGGAGTGTGCCACTGCAGCCGGTTTCAGTATTTCTGGAATTTTAGAAAGAATGTCTTATATGTTAAGAGGAAACTAGGGTTCTTTACAGTGGACGACAGGACAGTGTTTTCTCAGGCTTTATCTACTGGGTACGCGCCATCTCTTTGCTTTTTTTTACCGTTAATATTTGTACCTAGATGTTTACAATAATAGTTCTGAAAACACATTGACATCTGCTTACAACTGTATGATCACAAACGTAAAGGACGCCCTGAAAATGAGCTTTCCTGAAATCAAATGCATTTTCAAAAGCACAAGCACTCAGAGCTGCCCAACAAGTTGTGGATAAAGGAATGCACCCTTCTCCCGGCTCCTGGTGCAGCAGGCTCTTCTCTGGGCTCGTTTGCCCTTTGCACTGTGTACAGCTGGCACAGCAGGCCAACGACTCGATACTGAGCGTGACTGATGGTCATGTTGCTTTAAGAAAAATCCGCAAAACGATTTTCAGGTAAAAAAAAATCTAATTTTTTAAAAATAGAACATCTGTGTAAAACTAATAAAATTTATAAATGTGGCATCCCTGAAACGTAAATTTTCAAATAGTTCATAAGGCTTTCTTCTATAATATAAAAGATCATAGAGAATCTATTACTCATAATCACCTCTTCCAGGGCTATTCTTATAGACACAGACATCTCTCAAAAATGTAGCTTCTAATTTAACTGTTGGATGGAAAACAGATGATTTTAAAAACAACTGTTACAAAATAAACACAAGGTAGTGGTTTTATCAAGGTAGAAAAGTCCTCTTGAAATTATTTGCAACAATTAAGTAAATAGCCATAGAAAAAGCTAATTCAAATTTTCCACAGTGAGTTTCCGCTTACAACAACCCCAGATTTTACAAATGTGGCCTAAAGAGCAGAAGCTGAGCAAAGGGAGACAGTTCTCGGGCAAGCCACAAGAAGAAAAATTAATGCGGGTTAGACATGTTTTGTACTTGGTTCCAAACTGCATTTTTAAAAAATTTTTGTCCTTAACTAATGCTAAGTTACAGTGTGAGGCCCACGTGAGTCGCTCTTCGGCACCAGCTCCATTATCCAGGATTACTGGTATTAAATGCTGAATTAGCATTAGATGACTGCTATTGTTTATAAATTAATTTTTCCAGTTTCTATGAATTCTGTGAATTTAAACACTGTGTAATCTCCCTCTGACTCTCAAGGGGGGTACGTGGCGTTACCGTGAGACGATGGCCCTAAGCTGCAGACTTAGTAAAATGGGATTTGCTCTCAGGTGGTCATGTGGCCTTCAGTGACTCTCTTCCCCCCTTGTATGTCAATTACAACAGTTCTCACGTGCCTGTGCTCCCTCCAAATCCTCCATATACCCTCTCTCCTTCAAATCCACACTCTTTTTCAATTACTTGTTATTATATGCATATATGTATTCATATATACAAATATACAGTCCTGAGTATGAGCTAAGTCCTTACGACGTTGCATGTTTGTGTGTTTTCAGGACTCACCATGTCATCCTCTTCCCTCACAGTCAGTCAGTCATTTGGTGAACCGACTTGCTTTTAGAAGGAAGTGATTGAGGGGCTGGAGGGATGACCCAGTAACACTGACTGCTCTTCCAGAGGACCCTTCATTGTCTACATGTTTAATCCCTCCCAGGACACACCCTACACTCCGACTGTGTCTTAGCCTGAGCATCCTGGACTCTCCACTGATGTAACAATGGCTTCCGTTTTACAGGAAACTCATCTGGCACTGAGGACCCTCTGTGGGTGACGACAGACGGGAGCACGCACAGGATTCCTAGCAGAGGGCGGGGACTCCAGTGGCGAAAATTCTAAAGAGGAGGGGGTTAGTGTCATTGCTATGATTCAGGATTTGATGTCATAGATGGTGACAATAGTGCCTGTGAAGACAGTGAATTAAGCTTGCTGATAATTGATTACATAAAACCTGCCGAAGGACAGTGGGAAGCTGAAAGCCTGTAATGAACTGCAAGCCCAGTGGGCATCTTCAGCAGCACGGAAAGCCATCTTTACCTTCTCAGCGGCGGCAAAGGAGAAAAAGACTGGAAACTGCTCCATGGATTCCCTGAGCTTCAGGGATGACGGAAGGCCCAGTGGTCTACACAGGTCTGGCTGGGGAATTGGATGTCTGACGTATGGGATGTGTCTGATCACACTGGCTGTGCAGAATCCTCTGAACCTTCAGAGCTCATGTAGGGAAGAGAACCTATCTGTCTCTACTGAGAGCTAGAACTCTCCCCATGGGGGAAGGACCTTCAGGGTCTTCATGACTTGGTAGCAAGAGCCTCTGCCTCCATCATCTGGCTGCCATGTTGGTATATCCCTTTTCTTTGCTGGGCCCCTTAGCAGAGAAAACAGACACATGCAGAAGTTTTCTGTCAGTACCTACCAGCAGAAGCTTAGAAAATACAGATGGAGTTGAACTTTTAGGTTTTGGCAAAGGGAACAAACATATGATAGATAAGGAGGAGGAGCTTCGTTGCCTTTATTCTGTCAAAGCTATGTATGTGTCCTCTGGGCATTGCAGACCCCTGTTATCAACGCTCCATTCTGTAAGATTTATTTGGCTTATTAAAATTACTGCTCTGCTTTCCTGAACCTAAAAAAAAAAAAAAAAAAGGAGGAGGAGCTTGTGGACTCAGGATCCCTGGGCAAGGACCTCGGCACAATATATATATATATATATATATATATGTGTGTGTGTGTGTGTGTGTGTGTGTGTGTGTGTATAAGACCTTTTTATTTAGCAGACTTTTTTTCTATTCTAGTCAAGAAAGAGGAACAGATGCCAGGCAATGGTGGCGCATGCCTTTAATCCCAGCACTTGGGAGGCAGAGGCAGGCAGATTTCTGAGTTCGAGGCCAGCCTGGTCTACAAAGTGAGTTCCAGGACAGCCAGAGCTACACAGAGAAACCCTATCTCAAAAAACAAAACAAAACAAAACAAACAAACAAAAAAAAAAGAAAGAGGAACAGAAATATTTATATTCATGTGATATGGATAATGATATTTATTGGCAATTTTGTCTCAGGGCTCTTTAATCTCTGCTGTAACCCTGGGAGGTATGGGCTGCCAGCATTGTGCCTGGTAAGTTTCTTTGAGCTATAAACATGACTTTCTACACTGAGGGATACTGATCAAGTCCTAATATAAGGGGCCAGGTTCAGTTTGTGTGTGTAAGAAAGCCTGCTGTCTGTACTCTCTGGGGAAGAAACTATGATTTTTTTTGTCCTGTGTGGTCAACGGTACATAAAGGCGTAGTGGAGTTTATGGTAAGCCCTGATGGCATCTCAATGCAGGATCCTGTGATTTTGAAAGGTATCTAAGTCTTCTATAGTAAAGAGAGACGTAGTTTTGGAAAAAACAGGCAGAACGGCCCGGGGGCTGCCTCAGTAGGTAAGGGCGTTTGTTACTCTTTCAAAGAACCCACATCCAGAAGCCCACGGCCACTTGTAACTCCGGGTCCAAAAGACTCCAGCACCCTCTCCTGGCCTTCATGGGCGCCTATGCAGACATAAATTAAAACAAAGACAAAATAAATCTTGTGGAGCACTCGGGAGGCAGAGGCAGGTAGATCCCTCGTGAGTTCTCTGCAGCCTGTTTGATTGACGCGGTGAGATCATGTCTCTCACAACAGACAGAATGAGACCAACCACCCGGACCTGTAGAGAGGATGCGGGAAGGGAAGGATTGAAGTCTGAGGACACTGAGAAGTACCAGTTGCCAGACCTGAGTGTTAAGCATGGGGAATCCTGAAATCTGGGCCGCTCCTGACGTGGCAACAGTTTGATCTGGCATAGGGTGGCCGGTGACTGTGAAGGACTTACACAACATGGGACTCCAAAAAGGAACGTGTCCTTCCTGTTCAGCTCTGTGACCCAGAGCCACGGTCTTCTCCCCCAGAGCCTCCATCGGGGACTGAGAATGATGGAACCCTGGGCTGACCACTTTTTCCAGTGTGGAATCCCTCAGATGCGCACGCGGTGCCTGCCCCGTGTGGACAGCCTGACTCCCGGGCCTCCTCCCGGCCCACTTCTCCTTCACCAGTCCCAGATCTGTGTCTTGGCCTAAGGGCTATCCTCCTCCTCCTCCTCCTCCTCCTCCTCCTCCTCCTCCTCCTCCTCCTCCTCCTCCTCCTCCTCCTCCTCCTCCTCCTCCTCCTTCTTCTTCTTCTTCTTCTTCTTCTTCTTCTTCTTCTTCTTCTTTTCATTTTCTGGGCATCCCCAGCCTCCTCCATGCAGAACCTTCCTACCTTTAGATGGACGGACGCTCAATTCCCAGATGTGATGTTTAACTCAAAAATGATAAAATTCTGATTCGGGGCCAAAAGCCTAACTTCTGGCTAACTTGCTCCAAGACCAGTTAAATGTTTTCACACAGGTTCTTGGGAAACCTTGTACACCAAGCAAGGGTACTGGTCCAGTAACTTCAGGGCTTTAAGGTAGATAAACTACCTGGAGAGTCCTCCTGCACAAGCCCCGTCCATCTACAGGGATGGAAGAAGTCGTCCTTGGCATCGTCCACCCCGCCTCCCTCCTGGGGCTCAGTGGAGTCTCTGCGGGTAGTGGTCAGGAGAGCAGCCAAGCCAATTAGCAGTAGGAAGCATGGCTGCTTCCGGTACCAGGCACATTTTTTTTTTTTTTTCATCCTCGGAAGGTACTTCCCCCGGTTAGTTTGAAGTTAAAAGACTCCACGCACTATTTAGAAGTATTTGTTAGCTGTTCCTCTGTCTCGATGGTATCTCTGCAAAAACTTTGAAAGCGTTTTCTTTCACTGATAGTCAGTGAACGCTGATCCAAAGAGAGATTTGGTTTCCTTTTTATCCTCTTCTTTTAGCCCTGCCCCCTCTTGATTTAGTCCTTTTCGGTTGCTTTTATTAAGCTATATTCAAGTTCAGAAGGCTAAGAGAATCTTTTTTTTTTTTTTTTAAAGAGAAAGCTTGCCTACCAGCCAGTTTTATATTTTTTCCCCAAGCACTCAAAGGTCTAATCTTTTTCCCATTTAAAATGAGAAAGAGTTTAGTAAGAAATTGACTTGACGTTTGGAAGGAACGGAGCTTTGGGAAGCTCTAATCTCAGCCACAGTTTAACAAACCAATCAGACTCCCTGGCCATCTACATATGCAACAGGACCCTTCCTTGCAGGCCCGCAGGGTAGGAGGCCTCCCCAGCTGCCTGTGCGAGCCCCTCCGTTTGCCCCAAGTTTGCTCTTCTGCACTTGGAGGATCTTAAGGTCCTTGCAATATATTCCCTTCCCTTTGGAAGCAGAACAAAATTTCATGCCGGTTGCCTTTGAAATATTTGCTCCAGTTTTAGAGTCATTGCAGCTCCCAAATCGGTAATAGAAATTCCTTGATATTTGTGGGTTTTAAATTTTTCTTTTCTTTCTCCGTTTCTTGATTTTCTTTCTTTCTTTCTTTCTTTCTTTCTTTCTTTCTTTCTCTTTCTTTTTAACTTTTTTGGACAGGAAACCAATGACATACATTTTTGTTGGCCCCATAGACATCTAGATTCAGAGAAAGTAGTACCGGGTGGTCTATAGCACTGTTTATTTATTTCATACCAATAGGTGCCCATGTACATCCTAACAGCCTACAGTGAATTTACAAATACATGTGATTAGCCCTATTCTAGGTCTTTTAACAGGTGATAGCTGACAATTCATGTTTGTAGTAAGTTCTCAGGTAAGAAATGCCCTTACCGGTCTGTTCTTCTCCATAGCATTGCTATCTTCAGCTGAGAACAGGAAATGACTGATGCCGATGGGGGTAACCTATCTTTGGGCGCTATGGGTTTTTCTAAACCTATCAAAACAAACTTAATTGTCAAAGTTAAATAGTCTGATATATTTGAAGATCCATCATTAGTAAAATATCGAGACTGATGTTTATAACAGAAGTATTATATTTCTATTTTGGTTTTATCTGTAGCCCATTGTTTATAAAATAAAAACTGACACTGAATGATAAAAGCTATGGCGAAATTCTTTAATTGTATTATATGTAATTGAATTTTAGCAATTCATGAGTTTCTTTTTTGAAACCCATGAACGTGGGGCTAATAAAATGTATTTAAAGGCTGTTAAGGAGGAAACTAAAGTGTGTGTGTCTGTGTGTGTGTTTGTGTCTGTGTGTGTGCCATCCATCTGCAGATGATCAAGAAATAAGAAATTTTCATTTTCAGTTCTTTATATTTTAACACCTTTAATTATTTCTGGACTTAAAAGCAGGGTTTTTTTCCTTATGCTGCAAAGTCGGAGAAAAAGAAGGGTAATTGCAAAATGCATTGGATGTGGGATTATCCTTTTAGATGATACAAGAATTAAAATTGAGGATTTTTTTTTTTACAAAACAAAAATTAGACCAGAGAAACAATATCTTCAATGCAAATTATGTATGCTATTTTAGACTATTATATTAAACTCATTTTTTCTTTGTTTTTTTTTTTTTTTCCAAACAAGATCACATTGTGTTGCCCAGACTGGCTTCAAAATCCTGGCTTAAAGAGATACTCCTGCCTCAGCTTCCCTGAGTAAGTGGGATTACAGGCACTTTCTAACATGTCTGACTACTCAAATTTTAACTGACAATTTTCTCAAATCCCTGTAGCATTACTGAGAGAGCATGTTGCACATCGGGCACTGTGCTGAAACTTCATGTATTACTGTGCTATGCTATCTTAATGGCAAGTCTATGGGGCTTTCTATCCTGAAATTCATGGGTATTTGTTTATCGATATCTCTTTGTACCAAAATTAAGAGGTCCATATAAGCAAGGGCTTCATTGTTCACACTGCTGTAACTCTGATGTTTAGATGAAAACTTGGCATGTAGTAGGTATTCAGAGTGTGTTGACACATCAGTGAACCAGTGTAAGGAAACCTTCAAGAGTTAGGTGATATCTTGGCTGATATAAAACCTGGGTGTTTATACCTAAGTTGTCTATCTTCTGTCTCCTAATATACTCTGTGGAAGATTGACTTTTCTAAAACTTTTGATAAATATCTAGGAGATCCTGTGCCACAACACCCCATACCCAAATACTTCCAGGAGAGTGCTGATCTCCCAGGAGTGCCCACACACCTGCAAGCACAGGTACCACCACCACTTTGTTCAAATTCCTGACCCAAGCGGGACCAGCCCATTGCCATCAGGACACAGGAACCAAGGAACAGCCAGGGTCAGGATCCTTCAGGTTTCTGTCTGCACCCTGGAGCTGACCTGGTGCCACAGCTTTCCATACCCAAATTCCTCCCAGAGAGAACTGGTCTCCCAGGAGTACTGACACACTGGCTTGCAGGAGGGACAAGCCACAGCTAGACAGCGAGAACAGCTAACACCAGAGATAACCAGATGGCGAAAGGCAAGGGCAAGAACATAAGCATCAGAAAACAACATCTGTTGGCATCAACAGAAACCAGTTCTCCAACTACATGAGCCCTGGATACCCCAACACACCAGACAAGCAAGACTGATTTAAAATTACAACACATGATAATGATAGAAGACTTTAAGAAGGACATAAATAACTTCCTTAAAGAAATACAGGAGAACATGGGTAAACAGCTAGAAGCCATTAAAAAGGAAACACAAAAATCCCTTAAAGAATTATAGGGAAACACAAACAGCTGAAGGAATTGAATAAAATCTTCCAGGATCTAAAAATGGAAAAAGAATCAATAAAAAAATCACAAAGTGACACAACTCCAGAAATAGAAAACCTGGGAAAGAGAACAGGAGTCATAGATGCAAGCATTACCAACAGAATACAAAAGGTAGAAGAGAGAATATCAGGTGCAGACAATAACATAGAAAACATTGACACAACAGTCAAAGAAAATGCAAAAAGCTCCTAACCCCAAATATCTAGGAAAACCAGGACACAATGAGAAGACCAAACCTAAGGATAATAAGCATAGAAGAGAGTAAGATTCCCTACTTAAAGGGCCAGTAAATATCTTCAACAAAATTATAGAACACTTCCCTAACCTAAAGAAAGATGCCCATAAACATACAAGAGACCTACCGAACTTCAAATAGATTGGACAAGAAAAGAAATTCCTCTCATCACATAATATTCAAAACACCAAAATGCACAAAACAAAGAAAGAATATTAAAAACAGTAAAGGAAAAAGGTCAAGTATAAAGTATAAAGGCAGACCTATCAGAATTATACCAGTCCTTTCACCAGAGACTATGAAAGCTAGAAGATCCTGAGCAGATGTCATACAGTCCCTAAGAAACCACAAATGCCAGCCCAGGCTACTATACCCAGAAAAACTCTCAATGACCATAGATGGAGAAACTAAATCCACAAATCCAGCAGTACAAAGGCTAATTGTAGGAAAACGCCAACACGAGGGAAAACTACACCCTAGAGAGAGCAAGAAAGTAATCTTTCAACAAACCCAAAAGATCACCACACAAACATAAAAATAACAGGCAGCCACAATCACTATTCCTTAATATCTTTTAACATCAATGGACTCAATTCCCCAATAAAAAGACATAGAATAACAGACTGGATACTTAAAGAAGACCCAACATTTTGCTGCATACAGGAAACACACCTCAGTGTCAAAGACAAACACTACCTCAGAGCAAATAGCTGGAAAACAACTTTCCAAGCAAATGGTCCCAAGAAACAAGCTGAATTAGCCATTTTAATATCGAATAAAATCAACTTTCAACCAAAAATTACCAAAAAGGATAAGGAAGGATGCTTCATACCCCTCAAAGGAAAAGTCTATCAAAAAGAACTCAATTCAGAACATCTATGCTCCAAATGCAAGGGCACCCACATTCATAAAAGAAACTTTACTAAAGCTCAAAGCACACATTGCACCTCACACAATACTAGTGGGAGACTTCAACACCCCACTCTCATCACAGATCACAGAAACACCAACTAAACACAAACACATTGAAACTAATAGAAGTTATGAACCAAATGGATTTAATGGGTACCTATAGAATATTTCATCCTAAAACAAAATAATAGACCTTCTCAGGACCTCATGGTACCTTCTCCAAAACTGACCATATAATCAGTCACAAAACGTGCCTCAACAGATACAAGAATATTGAAATAATCTCATGCATCCTATCAGATCACCATGGACTAAGACTGGTCTTCAATAGCAACAAAGAAAACAGAAATCTCACATGCATGGAAGCTGAACAGTGCCCTCCCTACTCGATGATAACTTGATTAAAGAAGAAATAAAGAAATCAAAGACTTTTTAGATTTGAATGAAAAACAAAAGTACAACATATCCAAACTTATGGAACACAGCAAAAGCAGTCCTAAGAGGAAAACTCATAGCTCTAAGTGCCTCCAAAAAGAAACTGGAGACAGCATACCCTAGCAGCTTGACAACACAACTGAAAGCTCTAGAACAAAAAGAAATAAATACACCCAAGAGGAGTAGTCAGCAGGAAATAATCAAACTCAGGGCTGAAATCAACCAAGTAGAAACAAAAAGAACTATACAAAGAATCAACAAAACCAGGAGCTGGTTCTTTGAGAAGTCAACAAGACAAATGAACTCTTAGCCAGACTGCCAGAGGATACAGAGATGGTATCCAAATTAACAAAGCCAGAAATGAAAGGGAGATACAACAGCAGAAATTGAGGAAATTAAAAAAAAAAAACCATCAGATCCTACTACATAAGCCTATATTCAACAAACCTAGAAAAATCTGGATGAAACAGACAATTTTCTAGACAAATACCAGGTACCTAGGTTAAATCAGGACCAAATAAACCATCTAAATAGTCCCATAACCCCTAAAGAAATAGAAGCAGTCATTAAAAATCTCCTCCCCTGCCTCTCAAAAGCCCAGGACCACATGGGTTTAGTGCAGAATTCTATCACACCTTCAAAAGAAGACTTAATACCAATACTTTCCAAACTATTCCACAAAATAGAAGCAGAAGGAACACTACCCAACTCATTCTCTGAAGCCACCTTTATGCTGTGTATTCTCCCTTGGAGATGAAACAGTGTCTGTCTAATCAGGAACCTGTCACAATTTCATTTCGTAGAGGACTTCATAAAAGATTTTCTACTTCTATCACATTTAATGTTCCAAATACATTTTAAAAACTGAAAAAACCTTCCCTTTCTCCCTAAAAAATAGATATTTAGATTGTGCCTTTGTTAAGCCTCAAAAGGTAAGAACAGTGGTATGATACCAGAAGATACTTGATAAAGAGGCTGCTTGTGTAATTAAAAGGGAGGGGTGTATGCATGTGAGATAACTCAATGAATAAAAGTTTTTGCATCCTAGTCTGATGGCCTGAATTCACTTCCCAGAGCATGCCCATGGCCAAAAGAGAGAACTGACTCCTGTTGGTTCTTCTCTGATTTCCACATATGTTCTATGACATTTGAGTGCAAGTACAGAGAGAGGGTGGGGGCAGAGAGGCAGAGACAGAGACAGAGACAGAGAGGAGTAAATGTATTTTTAAAAATAAACTTAAAGTTCAGATTTCAGGAACAAATGAAATTGAAGATTCAAGGCTGGAGTCAGGTGTTCTGTAAAGCTGTGTGTGATCATGTAGAGATCCACTATAGAGATCCTACCAAAGACTCCCATTAAGAGCTTGACTGACTCCAACCATCATCTACCAAGGAGGTTATGGTAATGGAGTAATTCTGAGCCTTCTTCATGTTCTGGATATGCATCAAGGAAAGGAGCAGTGGGAATCCTCACTGTGGCCAAAACACTTTTGTATCTTCATCTGGGTTTAAGTCCCATGTCATCCATCAGATGAAAATGTCTTACAATACAAAATTTCTGATGCCAGAATTTTTAGAAATATACCATCTTCCTCTTAATAGACACATTTCCTGTATCTCTTCCCTTTGGCTTCATGGATAATCATGAATCTCTCTGTGCTTTTTAGGAGAAGGCATTTGATTTGCTGCTTACTAGCAGCTTAGTAAACACCACCATGTCTCCTCATTAACTTTCAGATGAGTAATTTCTAATATATTAGCTTCAGATTAAGTGAATCTGTTTGTTTCATAATGCCTAGTGAATTTTTAAATCCAGTGGTTCCTTTCATTCACAATACTGACACTTTAGATGGCTAGATTTATACTTCAATATGTCATACAGCCAATAGTGATCATGTGACTACTTCTTGACCAAAGATATTTGATGTCATGCCATCTCTAATATCAAAAAAGCTGCATTGGAGGAATATAAATGCCTCTTTCTCCCCATTCATGGTTCCTTTGCCCTGCTACTTCTATGTAGGGTGCAGTAGCTATCATTTTGCAGTCTAGACAGGACCCAACAGAATTTTCAGTGCCTTGGACATGACAGAATGGGATAGGAGCACAGGCTCTTCAGTACCCGTGATGTAGCATGCTGCTGTGCATTTACTATAAGAAAGAAAGTTCTATTTTATTTGAGCAACTATTTAATGTATTCTCCTATTACACAAAGCTCATTTGACACACTGTGTATCTTCTATACTATTTAACATTCCCTTTGTTAATTTTAAAACTGTATTTTATTGTATTGTAGGATTATAATGTGCATCTTAGGTAACACTGTAATACAACGATCTGGTACCATTTTTAATGGCACAAAGGGAAGCATGCCAGGTCACAGAACCCCTCCCCTAAATAGGTTTTTAAAAATCACTTTTGGTAGGTGGGTCACTCAAGAAGACAGATGATGAACCCAGTGGCTAACATGTGTCATTTCTACTGAACTGATGGTCATTGAAAGTCAAAAGTAGCCTGACTTTCCCAATCACTGCTGCCTCAGTGGAACAAATCATAGTGGATTCTGCAGGGGAACAAATCATGTGGATTCTTCTGTAATGCAAAAACTGGTACTTGCTATGCTAATAAACAGGAACTCGAATTCACAGAGCCACCATGAACAAAGAAACAACAAGGTATGAGGAAGTCGAAGTACACAAAGCCAGAGAGGTCTTGTCCTCTTTTGTGACCATTACATCCTTCTGTCCAGACTCTGTGCTTCCGGACACCTAACCTCACCCCTCTCTTCATCTCCTTTCTAAATGTTTGGGCTTTTCCCAGGTCTAGGCCTGCTTACATATATACACATATACATTACTGGCTAGAATGTGCATATGAAGGAGACCATGTGGTTTCTGTTTCTTTGAGTTTGGGTTACCTCACTTAATATTATCCTTTCTAGTTTTTACAGTGTTGGGTTTCTTTACAACTAAGTGATATATATCTTCTTCAAAACTTCAAATCGTGAAAATCATAAGATGCCAAGATTTTTAGCTGAGAGGAAATTTACAAGAGAAAATAGTTTGTACCACTCCTTCAAATCAAACAAAATAAAATGGAAAAGTGTTAAGATGTGAACAGTTGGTTTAGATGCCTTGCCTTAAAAATGATTATACTCCAAGACTCCTCATCAAGCTCAGGATGAGCATTGGCGATGGCCACCTAGATCATTTTTTTGGAAGAGATCACTCTCAGACAAATTAAGGATTAAAGCAGAGTTATAGTGGTATCTTAGCACTGTGAAAATGTGCATGGATAACATTTCCACGATACACTTTTTTTTTTGATTCCTCTAAGACAGAACACTGAACATCTGTTACTAGAAACAAGTATCTTAGGAGGCTGATTCTTCTATAACTTCCATCAAGCATATAGCAGACAGTAGGGATAGCCTTCTTGCACAGGATTATGCAATGTATATTAACTGAGCAAATGTCCCATGGCTTGCCCCCTCTTTGGGATGACCTTTGATTCCCAGTCACTCCTGCACAGAGCTCTACCCCCAGAAGAACCAGTAGTTACCCTCCTACTTCTTCTGTGGCTTGAGCAGCTGTCCAGGGTACTTAAATAAATTAATTATTCTAAATCCTAAAATTATATAGTTCCCTCGCTTCCTTTTAGAGAAACTGAAGATCCCTAACATAATAATTCAGTTCGCCTTTCATTTTTTTAAACAAGGCTCTGAAGTCCTGCATGATAAAGCATTAAGAGGCTTATTTGTATTTTCCCGTGAAGACCATGATAGAAAGATTTCACCGTGACACTTTGCTCATGGCGTAGAGACATCCTGGTTAAACACGAGATCTCTCTATATTGTAAATTCAAACACACACCTAGTATAAAATTGTTCCTCTGCATCCCTAGAATGTGGTGTTCTCCTTAGTTGAAATACATCTCAAATCAGAAGGGCTCAGCCTCACAGAGACAGCCCTCCTCAGGTGATGGTCAACCTCTTTCTGACATAGAACTTAATCTAGCTCCTATGTGCTTTATCATTCTGTCTTTCTGGAGGGCCATTTGACTCTGTGTGTCTATCTGTCTCTCAGATAATAGAGTAAAAATTAGCTTCTCTCACCAAATTGTCAACGGTAAGTACTGCAATTGCTTTGCTCAAAACTGCATCCTCAACTCAAAGACACAAAAGTTCAAAGGACTTTTACTTCACATTCTTTGTCCCTTCTTCCTTTTCCTTCTTTTCTCTCTCTCTCTCTCTCTCTCTCTCTCTCTCTCTCTCTCTCTCTCTCCTTTCTTTCTTTCTTTCCAGGTGCTGAGATCAAACCTGGGGCTCTACAAACCCTAAGCAAAACACTCATTTCTGAGCCTTACATAAAAAGGGAATTCTAAGTATAACATTGATATCTATATATTCATGACTTGATCGTAAAACAATATGGAACTGAGACCAACAGTCACTCTTTGGGAAATTGCAAGGAGGAATTTTAAACATCTTATTTAATTATTATAATGATAATTATTAAGCCTGCAGTCCTTTAAGTGTGGGCTGAGGAAACAAAACTTTTATAATATAAATGTATTTGCCATTTTCAGTTGTGGGAAATTACACTCCTATCCAATCAATGATGATAAGCATTCTGTGGGAATTGTCGAGAATTAGGACTGCTGAGTCAGTGGTACCTCTGCTCAGTGCTCACTGTTCTTGTGTGAAACCCGTCACCATTCTAGAGAAGTAATTGATAAATTGTGGGTATTTAGCCTTTAGCATTTGACTCACATTTAAACTGAGGGGAAATCTCTCTATAGTCAAAGATAATAACAGGCCATATTTATTTGTGAATAAAAATATTTAAGCTTTCAAGCAAAAATTTGAATCTTAGGAAACTTCTGTCAACATGAACGTTGTCAGCGTCTCAGTTTTAAATACGGCTTTATTATTTTTTCAAATTGATCAACAAAGCATGTCAATATCTAGAAGACTACATAACCCAATTAGTTCAAGTTTTTTCAATAATCAATGTATAAATGTACAAAATTATGCATTGATGAAAATATGAACAAAACATGGATTTTTAGTGACCATACTATTAAGATAGTTTCTTAATATGATTCTAGATTTCATGTCATAACTAACTTTTAAGAAATTATTTTGTTAATGTTAGAGACATGCTCCACAGTTAAGAGCACTTGCTGCTCTCAGGGGACCCAGCTTTGGATTCTAGCAGCCACATGGCAGCTGACATCACTCCCAGTGGAACCAATGCCCTCTTCTGGCTTCTTCAAGCCAGAAGGTATCCAACTGGTCTACACAGATGTAGACATTACACAAACAAATACTATAAAAATAAATTAATATTAAAAACATTAAAACTCTGGAAGTTTTGTGTAGTATAGCTAAGAACACATGCTTATCTGACAAGACTAGAACATTTAACATTGCTACCCACTTATATAACTGTGCGACCTACAATTTTTCTAATACAACCTGAACATTTTATAGCAGAATGAGTAACAAAGGGATGGAAGCATCTAAAGTTTTCTATTAAGCCAAACATTAAAGAGAACCCAAGATATTAAGAAATATCACCCTTCTATTTCTTGTTTCATGTAAAACTAATTTCTCTTTTAAATATTATTTGTTATATAACTATAGTTTGCCATCTAACTATGGTTAGTTGAACTAATAAATTTCTGCACATATGTTTTAGATTTTAATGCAATAAGTATTGATAAACAGAATAAAAATAGTCCAAATTATTGTGTTGGTATTCAAGAGTTATGGGGGCTTTGGGATACACATGTCCATGAGGACTGAGGAGTGTTCCAATGCGCGTCGTAGTTTTTGACAGCTTGGCAGACACTGAGACTGGAAGATGTTTTCACAGTCAGCAAAAGGTGAAGGATCTGCACAGTGGTCAGAAGAATGGAGACCAGGGTGTATCTCTAGCTCTGGAAGAAAACGAGCTTTCAGGTCTGGGTAGGAGGCCATTAAACAGTAATTATGTGAACCTGCTCCGGCAGCCCTGAGCAGTGTAAGATCGTTGTGAATTGTGTACAGTCTTCCCTGTAAAGAACAGAGGCTGCCATCCTCTGGATATGTGTCAGAAGACTGCCTAAATAGGGCTTGGAACCACCTGCACAGAGCACACTCGCTCAGGAAAAGCCGCGTGTACTAGAGATTTTAGAAAACCTGCCTGGAATGCTTGCTTAGAAGTGGATCAGGACAATGGTGTCTCTGGCCACTGTCCTCTCTGGCTCCTTACTAGTGTGCCCTGTCAATAAGCTCTGCCTGTCTTCTTCACTGCAGCCTGTTTGTCTCATTTAAAGTGGCGCAGCAGACATGGCAAGGACCGGGGAAACAAAGGGAGTCCTGACAAAGATCTTGGTCACAACAGTTACCTTAGTCTTATGAATTAATTAAACAGATTTGAAATAAAATTCAGATAACCTTATCTCCAGTAGTAGCTGGTAGAATAGCTGTTGCCTGAATTGTACTTCTAATTTGTGGCTTTATTTGTTTCGTGCCTGTAGACTTTCTACATATGACCAATGCCTGACACTGTCTTTCGAATAAAAACAGAACTTCAGGCTTCTGAAAAAGGGCTCCTGACTTTAAGAAGCACTTGAAATGTTTTTATCTGGTATCTTCTTTGACTTTGATTTCAAGCATCTGGTAGAGTTTAGGATAAATAATTGTTTAGATGTGTCAACATTCATAAATAGGATGTGTGAATATTTCATAACTTGTCTGGGTAATCATCAAGACTTTCCCCATCTCTATTGCAGAGATCTTGAAAGACAGCACAGAGATTCTTTGCCTGGGAGTGTCCACTTTTCAGGAGTAATTAACATGGATCCAGCACTGGGTACTTTGTGATGACAATCCTTTGAAAACAGTGTGACTGCTTTTACAGATAAAGACACTGACACTTGGAATAAATAAAGTCACCCTGTCTATGCTGTTACATAGTCTCATCTGCTTTAGTCCCAACCCCCACCCCAAAACCACACATATACACAAGTCACTTGATACACTTGGGATACTTTTGTTATTTTGTATCTTAACAGATGTACTTCTGCTACTCTATCAGTTTGCTGAGGACAAAGCACCCAGAACCCTTGTCCTTCCCCACTCACTGAAGAGTGCAGCAAAGTCAAGATCTACTGTCACAAATACACTACAGTTCCCAATTAAGGTGCTTAAAGCAAACACATCACCACCAAACACCTTTTTAGAAACGCAGATTATGATCCCCATCGTGGAGTAAATTTGCAGAATAAGATCAAATGACACCCAGAAATTTGTGTTTTAATAAGTCCTTCTAATTCTGATGCACACTAATGTCTGAGAGCCATCTCTGTAGGTGAAGGGATATAACAGTTTTTAATAAAAACAGAATGGTTGACTCAGCATGGAGCTTAATAAAACCATTTGTTTGATTTGCTGTGTGATTAGGTTTATACAATATCCTATCCACCCCAAAATGAAAAATTCATGTAAAAACCTTCTAGTGTGGTTGATTCCATTTTGGAAAAAGAAACTCAAAGCAATTTAACTAGTCTTTTAACCAATCTGATCTTACATAAATACTTTTATAATCAATAAGAAGAATTCTGTGAAAAAAGAGTCCATTGGCTACATGAGTATGCTCAAGTGGAGAACCAGACACAAAAGTTTCCGTTAAGAAGATCTTTTCTTTTCATGGGAACAAACATGAGCTGGACCCTATGGCTTAAGCACCAAGTTATTTCCTAGAAGCCCCCGTGAGGTTTGAGCTGGCCTGAAGCAGTAAAACACAACCAGGGACTAGGGCATCCTGATAATTACAAATGGACTTAAGTCATTTTCCTAAGAGTTAGCATGACTTCAATGCCAAAATCAAACCCGCTAGCATTTGAGAAATTAAGCAACATTTTGTTGTTTAAGGACAAACTATTTGCCATGCTGAGAGAATTGTTATTTAGGATTTAAAAATAACTTCACCTTTCATTATAGTCTATGTGCAAATGCTTTTCAGTAAATGGTGTAGCAAAATTTAGCAAAATATATAGATTTCTAAATTCTTTTCTAAGTAATGTCTTCTCTATTGCCTGTTATCGAGGCTTTTAAAAAGCTAAAAATATTTCCTTCTAACTAAATTTTATGTATTTGTAGCTATTTACCTGGTTCCTTGAGACTATAATATAATAGCTGAAGCTATTTCAATGTGTGACCTATTTAGGATTAAGAGGAACAATCAGGGCTGAAGAGGTGGCTCAGCAGTTAAGAGCACTGTCTGCTCTTCCAGAAGTCCTGAGTTCAATTCCCAGCAACCACATGGTGGCTCACAGCCATCTGTAATGGTATTCGATGCCCTCTTCTGGTGTGTCTGACGAAAGCTACAGTGTATTCATGTAAATGAAATAAATAAATCTTTTAAAAAAAGAGGAAAAATCATCAGAAGTCTTCATATATTATATAGAGACATCCACATATTATAAACAGTGATTTAAACATGTGTCTTCATTCTTTAGTTTCCCTCCTAGAAAATCAAGAATTGCCGTATTCTTGGGTTTGTGTTATTTTCCCTTCCCCTAACATTATTGTTTTGCTTTTCTACGGACTAGAGAACACATTAATAGCATGGAAAATTTAGCAATAAGAGCCCAAATTCAATTTGGATTGAGAAGCAAAGTTGGAAAATTGGATCAAATATTTGCCCCCCCCCCCCGCCACACACATATACACACACATACAATGTAACATCTCCCTTACATGGTGTGGCAGAGCCACACATCACATCATGACTGTCTCTACCATGAATCCTACCAGATGGCTGGATATCATCCTTTCCGCTTCTTGATTGAAATCTTCTATTGCAGTATCATCATTTCAATAAACCACCCATTTCAAAGCAAATCGTTTCACTTGTTCATTGTACATAAGATTTTATTCTATTTATTTCTCATTTTGCTTATGGTATACTGATCTCTGTCTCTAAGCTTATTTTTCTTCTTTAGAAGAATGTCTCGTCAAAACAAAACAAAAATTAGATGCAATCAAGCTGAGCAGGCATGTCCTCCCCTACCTGTCACGGGCAGCGTCCAATGGCAGATAGTGAAAACCCAAAGTCAAACCACTTAACTAAATGGAAACAAATTTCCAGAGAATGGATTTTTTTTTTTTTTTTTTTTTTTTTTTTTTTAGTGTAGAAGCAAAGGACTTAGTTTTATACTGACAACAAGAATGAGGATGTAAATTTGTGGACATATATTGCATGCATGCACTCAGGGCTTACAACATCATCCAATCCTTTTCCGTATCTCTACATTCACTAATATGCGTATTTGAACAGAGGGGCATGAACCGAGAAAGCCTATAGTTTACTGGAGTCCTTCTGCTTGGGTAGCTGCCAGAACAACTTTCAAAATATTTCAAAACAGCTGCCAGCATGTAAAGATTTTAACTGACAGAACACAGTAATGAATCTGAATCACTGATGAGAGGATAAACTTATATTTTGCTTAAGATCCTTAGCGAACACCGAGATAAGAGGATCCTATATTTGCAAACCAACCTTCTGAGATAATATATATGTAAGGATAAACTACCGAAACGGAACATGCATCCCAAGGTAAGGTACTGTGCACCTCTTCTTTGAGTATTCTTTGTCTTTATGTTTTAGCAAACAGTTTCTGGAGGGCAGGAGTCATATTAATTCTAAATATGAGTAATTGACAACTTCATAACTTGAGGTTGAATGTGCTCACTTCACTGCTTTAACAGTATAGTATACAATTGAAGAGGCTTCGGGGGTGCAGTTTTAAACATCAGATGGTTTCTTTTGTGATACTTTAGCCCCTTGGGCTCCCCCCCCCAAAAAAAAAACACCTCTCCAAGAAGTATTCCAAGGAAGGGAAAGCAGAAAGCAGCTTGTACATTTGCAGGCCAACTATTCTGCAAAATAACTAGTGGCTAGCAAGCCACTCCCAGACTCACCTAGACACGGAGCTAGTACTGAAGGAAAGAAGTAGTATTGTTTGTCCACAAACCCATAACTCGTTAAGACATTAAAGGAAACTTGATTCCTGCCTGCCCCCCCCATCTTTGGTTAAAGATGGTTTTTCTTTTTCTCCTGTTTCTCTTGGTACATGGAGACTGGATCACCATCTGGCAGATAGAGTTAGAAACATTGCATGACAAGACTGGTGCCCCCAGGTCCGAGCCACTCATTGGGAGTCTCCCTTAACCTGGTTAGTTTAGCTACAGGTGGCTTTGCCAGCACCAGTGCCTCTGATGGGCCAACTATGCAGACAGTTGCTGTTATATAGAAAGCCACTGCCTGCTGAGGAATTCAGTTTAAACCTCATTTCTTAGTCTTTCACTGGGTTTCCTTTGGTTACAGCATTGCTGGTCTTAACCCAGGTAGAAATGCTCTAAAACATCCCTGCCTTCTCCAGAATAGGCATGAAGTCTCTGTCTCTGTAGAAAGCCTGCACAGAGCAAAGGGCTAGTATCTAAAATCCTTTCAGATGTCACCCAAAGGACAACAAGGTAAAGAGGCCAGAGCTTTGGGCTGAGTGAGGACCAAGGTCCCTCTGCAGGGGTCCTTAAGGGGCTGGTTTCCACCAGCCCCGCCCCGCACAGCGCGCTCAACCAGGGTCTAAGCAGTTAGGTGATTCCGTTTACTGTCTGTCTAGTCCTGCTGGAAACTGACCCGGAAGAGGGAAGTCAGGACCTTGCTTTGGTCTTCAACTAACTCGTGGGCTCCTTCGCCCAAGCCGCAGATGCTCATTACGATTCTTTTTACGTGCAACATGTGGGGGACGAAGCAGTTTCATATCTCCTGGTATTATCTGCCGTCCAAAGCATTTTCTTTGAGAGGAAAATGGAAACGCAGCTGCGCCGTGGGCTCGGCCAGCGAGAGCCAAGGCTCCCCCCACCCCCACCCCCAGTCTCCCTGTGACTGCTGGGCGCGGAGGCTCCTCCCGAAAGCGCCCAGCAGCCACAGGGTTGGGGATGCCCAGAGGTTGCCCTGGCAGGAGCGGGATGGGGCCTGGCCAGGACTCGCCTTTGTCCAGCTCCTCTAGTTTCCAGAATCATCGGGGTGGGAGGGACAGCATGGAGCTGTTGCAGGGCAGGCATCTGGCTCCTAGATCCTGTGCGGAGTTGTCCTGCCGGGGGAGCCTCTGTCACTCTACACCTCGGCAACTTCAGGTCAGTGGGTCCTGTCTCGCTGGATCCTGGTGGTCTGCAGTTTCCCAGGCTCAAAGGGTTAAGCAGGTGTCTGGCCGAGAGAAGCGCGATTGGCCCTGGGTCAGGGCAGCGTGGCGGTCACAGTTAACTTGGGTTTGTTTGGAGGGTGCGGCGGGCGTCTGGGCGTCTGCCGTAGCCCTTCAGCTGCAGTGCCCAGGCCCTGAGTGCGGGATGGGGAAGGAGAGTACCAGAATGGGAACCACCACCAAACACCATCGCCACCACCGCCACCACACCATCACCCCCCCTCCCCACGTCCCCCCGCAGCAGCAGCAGCAGCAGCAGCAGCAGCAGCAGCAGCAGCAGCAGCAGCAGCAGCAGCAGCAGCTAAGCTGGTCAGGGGCTTTGAGTGCGGGACACTAGCAGAGCCTGAGCCCCGAGTCCCTCAAGAGCCGCATCTGCCTGCATCTCGCATCTCCGCTCCTGCTCACAAGCCAGAAGATAGGAAAAAAAAAAGTGGGCAACCCGGGTCCTGGGGAGGGATGAGGGAAACGACCAACTCCCACGCCCCCCAACCCTAGCTCAGTGAAACCCAGTGCAAGTCTCACTAAAAAGACGCATCCAAACTGCAAGGATCTCTCTTCACCCCCTAATGAAAGGCGAGCGTAACAATGTGAAGTAACAGGAAGGCGCGAGGAATAAATGCACGTGCTTTCTCTTTTTGTTTCCTTGGTGGTTGGAATTCGCAGAGTTCGTTTCAATTGTGGCTACTAATTTATTCGTTTCCTCGGTCAAAGGGGGGCGTTAAGAGGTGGATCACTAGCACAAACTAGGATCTGGCTGGACCGAGACCCCACCTCACAAGTTTCCCAAGACTAACTCTTCCGCTCACCAGGAGCGGGAAGAGCCCTTTCTTTTAAACGACCCAAACTCTCCATTGTACAAAAGCGCCAGCCCCCCGCCCCCCACTCCGTCGCCTTTGCAAACCACCTCTCCTAGATAAGTATCAAGTTCCCCAGGAACCCAACTTGCGCTTGGCCACACTCGCTCTGCTTAATGTGGAGAATAGTGTCAAAGAGGGGGTCCAGCCTGAAACGGGAGGCTCTGACGCCCCATGCCTACACCCGCGGGCTGGGATCCTGGTTTCTGGCAGCCTCCGAACGCTGGAGCCAGCCCGGATGGTGGTTATTTCTCCAGAGAAAGGAGGAGAAAGAGCGCACCACAGTCTTACACTTTGTGTCGGAAGTGCGCTGTGTGTGTGTGTGTGTGTGTGTGTGTGTGTGTTTAGAAGAGGGAGGGAAAATGCACCCTCCACTGCCCGTTATTCCCTTGCACCGGCCAAGTGCTAGCCAAGCCTCCCGGTGCATCCTTCCTCTTCCACCCCCTCCCCTCCTTCTCTCAGCTGGGCTCGCGCGGCGCTGCTGGAGCAGCCAGTGAAAGCAACATCCTGGAAAGAGGGGGGAGCAACAGTGCCCCCCAAAAGGGAGAAAAGGCCCCACCCTGACACGTTTTGCTGTTTGCAAGTCCCTCGCACACCCCCCGCACCTCCTCCTCGCCCCCCCCCCACCTCAGCCCGCTGCGCGCACATCAAAGCGCCTCTCCGCCGCGCACAGTGGCCGCGGCTCACTAATGGGATTGCAGGCTGGTGCCTGGCTCCGCTGCTGCCGCCGCCGCTCGCGCCGCTGCTGCCGCCGCCGCCCGAACTCGAGCCCGAGCCCCCGCCAGTCCGAGCCCAGAGCAGCAGCGCCTGGGGCTCCAAGCCGCGGCGATGATCCGAATCTTTCCGGATTTCAGCGTGCAGGTGACGGCCGCGGCGGCCGGCGGGGCAGCCGCTGGGGTACCGACCGGTGCGGGCATGGGGAGGGCCGGCGCCGCGGCCAACGGCACCCCGCAGAACGTCCAGGGCATCACCTCCTACCAGCAGCGGTGAGTAGTCCTGCCCGAGCTGGGATAGTGCCTCCGCCTCGGGTACTGGGGTGGGACTCACTTTGCTCTTGTTTTGTGCCTTACAACACACATGCACCTCGTCAGGGCTTACTTTGCCTGCCCCTGTGCTATAGAAGGAGGGGTGGGGGAGGATACACAATCCGAATTGAAAAGCACTCGAGTGCACTGGCGAAGTGAAGTCATCCTTTGCCCTCTGCCAGGCCCCGAATGCTGAGCCTCAGCCCCGAGTAGCCAGAGAGTTCCAGTCAAGTCAGAGACGCTGCAGGAGATGCTTTTGCAAAGTTTGGGCTTCCTGTCCCCTTTCAGCAAAATGTTTTCAATGCCTCCGCGGGTGCGAATCCGCGCTGACGGACAGCCAGGGGAGCAATTGATCATCGGGGGCTGATTGATCATTTGTTTCCAAATAGGATAGAGACGATTTTCATGTGCAGAGATAGACTTGTGTTTCTACCTAATAGTGAGATCCTGTCACCTGTTACTACAGAGAAATACAAAGTAAAATCCGAATCTCTTAGGCGCTGTTAACTGTCTTAAACGCATTATAATGCAAATGGATGAGATTCCAAGAACCAAGTTAGGAAGCAAATTTTACAAAAGTTAGGCTTGGTGATGAAAAGGAAGTTTTAATATAGCATTTGTTTGTAGTTTTCTAAAGATATTCTCTAGATTCAAAATAATTGTCATTAAAACACTGAGCACCCTTTGAAAAGGGTAGGAAATAAAGGGAAATTTATCACCAACAGCTTTCTAACCCTAAAGTTTTCCCTTTAAGGATAACTTTCGATGTTCTAAGATTTTATTGAAAATGTGATCCACAAAATGGCTATGAGAAAAACTAACAATATAATCAAAAAGGTAAACTCTCCATTCATGAGGTTCAATTTTATGGTAGATGGGGGAAAAAAGAACACATGAGGGTGTGAAATTAAATATTTGTGTTTCCCAGATTGTACATGATTAAACATCTGAGAGATTTGCCAATGGCATTTAACTTAAAATATACATAATGCATAATTCAAATTCCCATTTTACCTCATCTTTGAAACTTCATTGATTTGAGAACCTTTGGTTTGAAACAATAGTATTTAAACTGCAAAGGTTACAGTAATCTGTCATTGCTATATTTTGTGCCTCCTAACCAATGGCCCAGTGACCAGATTTTGCCTAACACAGGATTTTCCAAGTTCATGTAATTGCAAATATTCTGTAGAAGACTTCATTACATGCTCTGCTTATTGTCAAAAGTTTTAAAAAAGAAGTCGTGGAAATAACTCTAAAGGGGGCTAATCTCTGTCAGATATATATTTTTAATTAAATTATTTTAGCCATGCTTTACTAGAGCGATTAAGAGACCCTTAAAAAAAAAAAGATCTGGGCATCTTGCAAATGCAGAACCCCAGTAAAGAATTCAGTTTTCCGTTTTTATGGTTCAGGTATTTTTTTTTTTTTGTCTTTTATAAAACATTTAAATGACAATAGGACCTGGCGGTCACTTTAACTAGGAAGTGTAGGCAGTAGGGACAATAGTGTGGTCTGTGAGGAAGAGATTCAAGGGTCAGAAATGTCACATGGCCTTTGGACAATTCCAGGGACCTCCAGGAACTTGAGCTGACCCATAAGATGTAAATTGGGCACAGGGAGCTGTCATGAATCTCCCACTTTTAGGTTCCCCCCTCCAGCATTGGCATTGTCCTTTAGAAAAAGATGATTTGGGGTTCAGGAGCATACAGGGGCAGTCACACACCACACACACACACACACCCACCAGCACCTGCCTCGACACTTCCCTCTAAGGGGTCCTTTTGGGTCTCAGGCCACTTGTTAAACCTCAGCCCACTGCTCTTCTAAAGACAGGGGAGAAAAAGCAAGCAAGCAAGCAAGCAAACAACAAACCAAAACAAAGCAAAAAAGCCACGACCAAGCCCTCTAAACTCGCTCCTTTAGAGGGAATCATGCCTGCCTTTGACTTAAATGTCCTCTCATAATGACAACCGGTAAGATGATAGTGGTGAAATGCAGTTTTCTTCGGTGCTGTTACTCAGATCTCATGACACCTGTTACTGTCTTTAATTTTAGTCAACTTGGGGGCAGAAGAGTTGGGCAAGAAGATTATTGGCAGGTGCTGGAGGTAAGGTCTAAGCCAGGAGTCTCCTTTCTCAGTTCACCAGCCCTGGGACTCCTCAGGACTGGGTTCAGGGCTCTGAGGGGTAGACTTAACTTCCTCCTGGAGACCCGGGACTAAAGTGAATTGTGAAATAACGTTTAAACATTTCAAAGACCTTTTGGAGATCTAAGGAGGGGTGACAGGAGTGGGTTTTTAAGCAGTGCTCTGCCTGTTGAGAGCACAAACTTCTCTTATTTGTCACCTCAGGGCAGAGTTGCCCTGGACTGTTTCCTAGAACCAGACCTCCCGGCTGGTTAGCTCTCCTCTTCTTTGCTAGCCCCATTTGTCTTGTAGCAGCCCTCATCAGGCTCCGTCTCTCTCCTACCTGTAGAGCCCACTAACTACTCCAAAGAGTCTTCAATAGCGTGAAGATGACGCAGCTCTGTAACCTACGTAAGCAGCCATTGGTGGCTCAGAATCCCCTCCCTACTTTACAGAAAGGGTAGCACATGAGGAGACACCTATTGAGCACCCCCACCCCAACTTTAGAGCAGAAGGCAAAGCTTCACTCAGGAAAGATGTTTCCCACCAGACTCTTGCATTTGTTCAACGCGGAACAGTCTTGGGTGTCTGTCTTTGCCTGCTTAATACAGACCTGGCCCTAGTCTGCAAAGGGAGCTGTCCCCATCCTGCAGAGTGGCAGAGTGGATAAATGCACTGCCCAGGGGTTCTCCAGGTAACACAATTCCATCTGGCTCTGCACTGAGTAGCCATTTCTCTAGGCTTCCATGGGCAGTTTAATGGGGAGGCGACTGGACTAGATTCCAGCGGCCAGCAATGCAGTCCTAGGAACCGGGGACCTGGCTCTGCAAAGGCATTTGTCTGTAACTGCGTCTCAGCGCTTGAGGATTGGCCTATGAACCCTGGGGTCTGCATATCTGTACGGGGCGTGAAAAATGCAGATGTTCTGGCTCTGGCTCCTGGCTGAGGGCGCCAGAGTCACAAGGTCCAGGTCCTGCATCCGTGCTCAGAGGCTCAGGGCAGTTGGGCCTGCTGGCCTGGGTCAGTACAAGACTCATCACCTCACGCTTTTATTTCCACTGTCCCTGAAGACAGTCCAGCCCGCTCTCCTGGCATTCTAATCCCCACTCTCTCTTTTCTGCAGGCTGACATACTCTAGAGAAGGGAAGTGTTTGAAACTGCAACTGAGTGGCGTTGTTGCGCCAGCAGCCAAGCTTCCCAGTCCCCAAATGAGAGAGAGAGAGGGCGGGAGAGGGAGGGAGGGAAGGAAGGAGAGAAGGAGAGAGAGAGAGAGAGAGAGAGAGAGAGAGAGAGAGAGAAGAGAGATCCAGCGCAGAGGCACAGAGAGAGGGGGAGCGGAGGAGGGGGAGGGGGAAGGGGGTGTGTATCAGCTTGCAGGAGCAGAGAGAGCTCTGGAGCAAAGCAACTGGAAAATGCCCAGAAATACTTTCCCAGTGGTCAAGCTGGGAACCCCCCGCGTGTCCTCCCTCCCCGGGTCCCTCCACTCTTAGGCCCCCGCCGCCCCCTGCGGGGAGGGTGTGCTCCCCACCTGCCCGCCGGCCGAGCCCGGTGGCTGCGGCGAGGGGGCTTGCGGCCGCGCGCCGGCCCGAGCACCCGGAGGCCCCGGCCGGGTTGCCCGCGGGACCGCGCGGCCGCCTCCCCCGCCGCCCGCCCCTCCTCCGCCGCCGCCCGCGCCGGCCGCCTGTCTCCGCGCCGGGCATGTCTCGGGAGCCGGGGCGGCCCGGGCCGCGGGCGCTGTGCGGCGCATGGACGGAGGCGGCCGGCGAGCAGAGGGAGGACCAGGCGCGGGCGGTCGAGGAGGCGGCGACCTGCGGCGGGGAGCACTCCGGGCGCGAGGGGACGTCCGGCCGCCGGCGACGCTCGGGCCCCACTACTTTCCCGTAGCCTCCCAGGCTCAGCAGCGCGGCCGCCGCCACCGTCGCCGCCACGGCCACGGCCACGGCCGCCGCCCGCCGGGGCCCCCGAGCGCCGCGCACGCCTGCACTCTCTCCCGCCAGCCCACGCACACGCACACCCCCGCCCTCCCCACGCCCCCCGCCCCGGGAGGGGGGGAGCGAGGCAAAAAGTAAAAGAGGAAAAAAAAAATTGCAGGAAGATGGCGCCCACCAAGCCCAGCTTTCAGCAGGATCCTTCCAGGCGAGAACGGTAACACTTTTCTGTTTATTGAACCTGCCGCCCGCGCCCAGCTCCCGCCGCCGCCCCCGGGGGGCGGGCTCGCTTCCCTCCGCAGCCCGCCTCGGGGACCCGGCCCCGCGGTCCCGGGGGCGGGGGGCTGCGCTGCCGGGTCCCCGCGCATTGTCCGCCCGCGGCGGCTGCGGCAGCGAGCGGGCTCTGGCGGCGGCGGGCGGCGAGCAAGTCGCACCTTCTGAGCTCGGCGAATGGAGTGACTCGCTGATGGAAAAAAAAAGGAGGAAAAAAAAAAGCCAAAGAAAGAGAGAGAGAGAGGGAAAAAAAGATTGAAAAAAAAAAAAAAGACAAACAACCCCTAAAGAGCCGTGTGTGCCGGGAGCCGCGGGAGAGAGGGTGGGGGCCGGGAATCCCCCGGCCGCCGCAGGTCCCGCCGCAGCTGCTCTCTAGGAAGGGAATGAGCTGGGGAGGGGGAGGGGAGGGGGAGGAGGCCGGGGCGGGAGGCGAGCGCAGGGCTCGAGGGGCCGTCTCCAGGAGCTGCTAGGCCGGGCGGGCGCAGCCAGGCGCGCCGCCTCCCGCTGCCGCTGCCCTGAGCCCAGCAACTTGTGGGTCCCCCGCTCTGCCCTCCACTCTCGCCCTCCCCTTCTCTCCACCCCTTCTTCAGGAAAAAAAAAATTAAGAGAGAAAGAAAAAGAAAGAAGAACCCCCCTTAAGTCTAAATGAGCAAACAAACAGCAAGATCCAAAATAATGTCAGTGGTCTGAGCATCTCTACCCCGGTTAGTTACTATTTGGGGAATCTGTGTTTGGGAAAAGTTCCTGGTGAGAATTGCATATCCAGGCAAGGGGCTCAGTGGAGCATATCTGTCTGAAGTTAGTTAAACTACTAGAGCCAAAGGGAAAGGGAGTTTGTGTTCAAAACATCCCTAACCATCCTACGTGAACTGCATTGTTAGGTTTCAGAGTGACTGAACCCCGCCCCCCAGCTCCGATGTGCTTCCCTCCCGCTGTCCATCCAGCCTACTGTGTTTAGAAGCCTATTTGCTATTAATTGACAGCGTTAATGACATTAATTGCGTATAGCATATCGGTTTGAGCAAAGTGAATATCTCTTTCTGTCTCCAAGAGGAAAAGCTCAGTAGGAAGTATGAAATGTTACCCATTGATTCAAGACGAAAACAAATACAGAGTTGTGCACCCCCACCCAGCAAGCAGTTACTTTCCTCACAGGCTTAGGAGAACTTGAAAAGAAGCAGAGAGGAGTGCTTAGATGCCAGACTCAGGCATCACATGGATGGTTTTATTTTCGATACAGCATAGTTTTAGTGTATCAAACGAAGATGGAGAGGACACTCAGAGAACTGTTCATCTAAAAACCTGCCTTTTGGGTAGTTTTATTTTTCTTTTCTTCTGCCATGCATTATTTCCATTTTAAAAAGACAGCAGAATGATTAGGATTAAGCAAACAGCTTTAAAAAGTAGACACATAGTCGATTTATTCTAAAGTCTTAGATAATTCCGTGAAACTTCACATACTGGAGGAGTCACGTGCCATCTAGTTTGAAAAGATGTTGACTGTTAAATGCTGGGCTCATCCTAGGTTACTTTGAAACTAGAAAATCACACATCCGAGGACAGCTGGAAACGAACCACTGTGTCTCATGAAGAATTAGCATCTTAAACGTTTCACCCTTGTAGATACAGAAATCTATTCTCAGATCCTTGTGCAAAGCTTCGAATGATGACTTTTATTTAAGGAGGTGATAAATACTTTGAAATCGGTTTGCAGTTGACCTCACCCCCCTTTGCCTTGCCCATCCCCCTTCCCTCCCCATCTCTCTTTCCCTCCCTCCTTCCCTCCTTCCATCCCTTCCTCCTTCCTTCCCTCCTAGTTACTTCTTTCCCTTTTCTGCTGGGAGTAAATGCATTTCCCGGGATTGCCCCAGTAATCTCTCTAGCTGAGGCCTATTTGTGTGCCATTTTGGGAATTTCTCTGAGATAGGAATCTTGAAGATAGAATTAATTTCTAGAGGAAACTTCATAGCCTGTGCATGAGTGCGTTCTTTATCACCTGTCTCCATTTGGCATCCGAGGAAGGTAAATCAAAGTGTACCGTTTGCTATTCTGCTCCACTCGAGGGCTGAACTAAATAACACTTGGTCTGAAACTCTGATTGAAGTTGTAGGAGGATATACTGTATTTAATTTAATGCCCTTTAATAGCATCTTCTTGTTCAGCTTGGATGCTGTCATTTTAAAGGTTGGATCTAAGAAACTTTAACCTATAGGGCGAGGGAGGGCAAATAGGTCGGTAGGAGACAGAAGGGACATTATAGAAGAGGGGAAGGAAGAAGTTATAAACTGTGTGAAACAGGGGTGACCCCAAACTTGGTCCATTATCCAACCAGTTGTTTTATGCCCCGGAGGATTCACTCTGTTACAAGGATTTTAAATGCTCTTAACATGTTTAAGTGTAAAAGTCACACTTACTGGTTGTTTTCATTTTGTAATGAGAAATGAGATGTCAGATGCTTTGTTTAAAAGGAAGTTGTTTTTCATAGAGCCTTCTTTCAGCTAAGACAGTCATTCCACCTTGGTTTGTACTTTGCCCCGGACCTGGCTGGTCACTAGTATTTCTCTGCAGTAACAGCTGAAGACAAACAGGCTGATGAATGATGTGTAGTATCCCCTCCCACCATGGACACCTTTTAAGTGTTTTTGTTTCATTTAAAGAGTGGTTCCTGACTTACTGGTCACACAGCTATTTATGGGCACTTTCCTGCTTTTCAGATAGGCCCACGATCAAAACTAAGGAAAAGGTGTCATTTGCATTTATCAAGTGTACGCCCTGAATATAATAGTATGCAAAGACTCCGTCTTTACATCGTGTGCAGAGAGGCTTGTTAATGTCTTTAATGACAGTTAGCAGTCCTTGAAGGTCTCTGAATCATACATACAGAGAACGTGGCTCTAGGGCTTAAAAGAGTAAGTTGAAAACCTTGTGTATGTACACTTGTTTGATTTTCTTTAAACTCTAATAGGCTGCAAATTATATAGCACTGCCGCAGAGTTGTTCCGCTCTATGGACCTATAACCAAGAAAATTAGAGAGCAGCGCCAAGCATGTGCTGTGCCCATGCTGGTTTGCAAGGCATTAAAAGGTAGAGGTGGTGGCGGGTGCTTTTCCTAAGGTATTCCTACAGCGCTAGCTTAAACAGTGATAAATGATGATATGCGTTGTCTAACTCTTGCTTATATATATAAATAGCTCCACAAGATTGCTTAAATGATAATCGAAAATATGAAATAGGATGGCCTTCATATTACAAGGCCAAGGGTCTACAAATGGAAAAACTGAAATAATGAAATATTTCCAAGGCAACAGGCTGTCAACAAGAACCGTAATGCATGGACATATCATAGATCCACCAGAGAGGATATTAGATGGCAGGGCTCCAGAGTCAGGAGTTACAGTGACCTGTGTTACACAGGACCCTCCCACATCACAGAATGCTTTCTGAGCCCCAATTTATGATTTATGAATTGACAGATATGGAATGGTACTGCAAAGGTCCAATGTGCCATTCATTAGATTTGATTTTTTTTTTATGATGCATTAACTGGCATTCAACATCATGTAATGCTCTTTAAAAATAAAAATTTACATGAGTTCTTTTTCTCAATTTGTGATATCTCTGTGAGTAGAGCCTTTTTTGTGTGTATATCATACTATAGTATGTAATATACACATGTTGGGGAGTAAGATTATAGGATGGTCCATTTTCAAGACAAAGATGCCTTAGGTAGCCTTAGAGTTACAAGTTGCAGATAGCAAGCAGTCGTGAGCCCTTGCCCTCACAGCCAGCACATGCTTGTTGGAAGCCTCCTAACTACCTCATTCAAACTAGAAATTGGGCTCAGAGTGGAAAATTACCAGCGGCCAAACTTGCCCAATGGCTTGCTGATGTGACAAAGTTCATGCATCTGGAAGGCCCTTAAGCAAACAGGATCTTGAGGGAAAGATGAACCAGCAGTAAAGTCTTTGCTGAGAGATGTGGACAAAGGTGGGGAGATGAGGAGCGAGCGTCTCATAGGAATTAAGGTTAGGTGTCCTTCAGAAAGATCATATGCCCCTATACGAATAGGTCAGTGGGGAGCCAGGGGAGAGTCCTTCACACTAGGGGATAAAATGCCTGCTGTAGTAGCCATGGTTAGACTTGCTCACCAGACACGCCCCGATCCTGCAAGACCCCCGCTGAAGATTTAACCCCACTGCCCTACAAGTCTCCAAGTCCATCCTTTTGGTGTGGGCAGGGGTGATTGTTGCCATGCTCTTTATAGTATGACTTATTTTTGACTAGAAGCTATACATAATTAACATCTTTCTTGGCAATAAATCAGAATTACATTGCCCTTTAAATATAACCTATGGATCAGGACAGTTTGATAGGTTTAGTAATATGAGTTTGGCTCTTGCCTCACAATCCTTCCTCATAGCAGTTGTCCATAGCAAAGCGGGTTTTACAAGAGTGCCGAAATTTCAGCAACCCCTTTGATTCCCTGCTTAGGATCCTAGACTGGGACTCACTGGCATGCGGTAGTTTGATTTGTTTACATCAGGTCTGCTTCCCAGGGTCCCTGCTCTGTTGTGGGGTTTTCTATGACCAGAGACCAATGTGTGTGTGTGTGTGTGTGTGTGTGTGTGTGTGTGCGCGCACACGTGCGTGCATGCGTGCGTGTGTGTGTGTGTGTGTGTGTGTGTGTGTGCATGCTTGCTTGCTAGGAAGCAACCATGAGTGGGGATACAGAGGATTGTAGGGAACTGGTCATTTAAATGCATGTGTGGGAGTATCTACAGAATTAACACACAGAGTTTCAGAATTACTCCTAGTAATGTCTTCCCTTATAAACACCCTCAAGTGCTCTAATATTAATAGTGACCCCCAATGTGAACCTTGCTATACTTTTGCTTTTCTGCAATTGTTGTGACCTCATCTTGCACATAATATTGCTAAATTTAAGGGACAATAAACACACAGGATATGGTGGCTAGCGACCCAGCCCTTGTACATGGCCATTTTTTCCCCTACATTGTAGCATTTAATTGTTTTGATTAATTTTTGAAAGTTCTGTATTACATTTGGCTTCGAATGGAACTCCTGGCGTTTTATACACATGTCATGTGTACAAAAATATATGCTGAAAATGTTAATAGGTTGGTTGAGTAAATATTACTCTCTGACTTTTAAATGCTCCCATGGTTGCATGTACTGATAATTTAAACCTACCATTAGGTAAGAACTTCTACATTCATGAGAAAATTCAGTTGTTTGCATTAATGATATTAGCATTGCCACAGTAAATAGTGGCCTTTTTCTTTCTTCTCATTGGGCAACAAAATAAACCAACTGTAACCAAATGGTATTTTTACTGCGCTGGTCATCATTAGCATAAACAGGATGTTTGTACTATCAGGTTTGATAGACCCTTACGTAGTTAGAATAATCTGTAGTAATATTAGCAATAGCACAGAGCATAAACGGGGCATGGCTTACTAAGACTGGAGTGACTGCTGGTCTCTCTGAAATGCCAGGGGCAGTGACAACATTGAAGAGCACTTGGGCTTATTGTCTGTCCACATGTGTAAGGCACAGAGTCTTGGCAAATTAAATGGAATACCACGTACTCTTTCATATAAAGTCACGAGGAACAAGAAGAAAATTGCATGTTATGATGGACCATGTGCTCCTGACTCCAGATGACAAGTATGGGTTGCTTCTTTCACTATCTTTAGGATTGGCGACTGGAGCTACATAACACATCCTGCAGGAGCAGCCTCTTCTGGATAGAGAGTTGCCCTGATTTTAGAAGTGCAAAGCAGTGGAGTCAGAAGCCATCTCTTTCTATGTGTTAGTAGTGCAGAATTCATAGAGACAAGGCCTTCTATATTTTTATTTCACATTTCCCCTTCATGCTAGTTGAGTATTCTTTGATAGTAGGGATCCATTTTGTAAAATATTCTAATTAATGACTATGAATTGTTCTTGGAGGAAATAAAAGGATATATAAATATAAGTGTGTTTATAGTGATTGTCAGCAGAAGATGTTTTGACCAGTGTAGAGCTAGGCTCCGCGGGGGCTGGGCAGTAATGAACATCACCGGCCGCTGTCCTTATTCAGACCCTGCCCTGCTCATGTCACAGCGCCTTTTCTTCGGTTTCCTTATAACCCTTCTAAGGAAGTGTTAGCAGCTCGACTTAGGGGATAGCAGCTTCCGTTTCCTATGGAAAATGAGAGAAGTGGAGATTAAGGTGGGATTTGTCTGTGATGCGGGCTGGGGCGGCTTGCCTAGAAATGTTCTGTCTCACCTCTGTGAGGATCCCGTGGCTTAGAACCTCCCAAAGCTAAGGATTTCTGAGCCAAAGGGAGAAAGGCCCTGCGGCAGAACGATCGTGCTGTGTCCTGCACCTTCATCAGGTGTTTGTAGGATAGCAAGAATGCAGTGGGTATAGACTAGTGGGAGGGGCAATCAGTATTACGTGTCCCTTCCCTGCCCTTTAGCATGTGAGTCCGTTTGTAGGCAAACACCACAGTAGCGCATGCTTTACTCATGGTTTTAGCTGACTCATTTTCCTGGCTTGTCTCTGTTTGTCTCAAGATTAAATAGATCCAGGTTGATTTTGATACAAACGATCTCAGGGTTTTCTGAATAACTTTAACTGTTAACCGTATTTGGTGGCATTATCATTTGACATATATAAGTACCTTTTATATGAGTTGACCTCTGCATAGGTACTAGGCATTATAACTGTCATCAAGCATTTAAAGAACTTGTTATTAAACAGGTACTGTTTTGAGGGCTTTGCATATACTTCCTCATTTAATTAATTGGGAAGTTATTATTTTATTTGTGAATGTGTGTATGATATGGCGTATGTATGTACATGTGCATACACATGTAAGGGTGGGTATGTACATGCATGTACATGTGAAGGTCAGAGGACAACCCAAGGTGTCCATCCTCAGTTTCCACCTTGTATGAGGCACAGCCTCTTGTTTGCTGCTGCCTACCCCAGGCAAGCCAGCCTTCAGGCTTCTGTAGATTCTTCTGTTTTCCCTCCTGTCTTGGAGGAGGAAGACTGGGATTACAGGCTTTTATGTAGGTTCTGCAGATCTGGACTCAGAAGCACACACTTACATAGCAAATGCTTTATCTTCCCAACCTGGTGGGTTGTTATTGAGTTCTTCCTTACATACTACATGTGCACATATACATACTACACAAACACATACAAGGACACATTGCCATACAGACACACAGAAGGGATGTCTTCTATAACATTTTTATTTCTCTATTCTAGGGATCTATGTGGTTGGTTGGGTTTGTACTAGTTTTTGAATAAAACTATGATTTAGGGAGTTTTACAGTGTCAGGCTTCAGGCCAGCTTGCTGCAGGGTATATGTAGGGTGAAGGTGGCTGACAACCATGGTGTGTTTCTCTTTGCATTTTTGCATACATGATATTACCCAGATAGGGTTAAACATGGGTAGCAGAACCTCGAAGGCTTGGACAGATCAGCTAAGCAGAGTTTGAGTATTTGTGGTCGATGAAGGCAAGTATTTTGTTTGTGGGTCTTAATTAGGTATTCCTTTTTACAATCAGCAATTTGTTTACACAAAAATGCTGCCTGATAAAATATTGGTAGGAACTCATTTAGAGAGGTCTGCAGGCATGCTGAGGATCAAAAGAAGACTTCAGTGAGAGATGTAAGTGAACTGCAGGCTGCTGCACTCCAACTAGCAGTCAGATCACTTTAAAAGAAATCACCTCTGAGTCCAGTATCTCATCATCAGCACCAAAGCTAAAACAAGATTCAAGAGCCCTGACTTGGGTATCCAGCATATAACACCGGGAACAGATCTCTGCGTCACATACTTCAAAGTGTAGTTTGATGATATTTTAATACTTCTTCGTGGGACCCCAGAATCATGCAATACCACATCCAATTTAATGTAAGATTTGTAAAAAGAGTTATGGGATGATCTCACTGTAAAGAAAAAGCTAATGTTGGATGGAGTCACCTGGAGGTGAATCCCATGGGAACAAACTCACTTTCCCCCTAAGTCTGTGAGTTTTATTTTTTGCTATTTTTTTTTCCTTTTTGAGACTCCAGAATAGGATGCTGGTTCAGAACTTCATTTAGCAGCATTGTGTTCAGAGGGTCTACAGCAGTTGCTGGGGCAACTGGAGTAATCAAAACTGTTGGCAGACCCTTTCTTTCTTTGGTCCTGGAAAACATAGACATTAATAAATAAGGATATCTTCATAGTTAATAAGTATTGTGTTGAGTGACAGTGCATATTTTTTCCCTAGAAAAATAATTCACTCCTTAGAATCTGCTTCTGAGAATGACTGCGTTCTATTCACATGTGAATGGAATTTTTATTGTGCTGGAATTCATACATGTTATATACAATTTATATATTAATATGTTGACAATATTAAATAGGTATAAAATAGATAGCAGATATAGGGTTTGTATATGCCTACCCAAAATGCAAAATAAATGTTACAGACCTATCTTGAATGAATTATAAATGTCTTACTTTAGATCGAGTTAAATTATAATATATACAGTGGATTGGTGACTTTTTTTTTTCCTAGAGCTGTGAGGAAAAGTAGGCTCATCATTTTTTTTGCACATTTTTATTGTTCTGTGTAAATGTAATTTGTTAATCCTGTGAAATTTGTCATAGATAAATTTGCTTGGATTATCTTGTCACCACCGTATCTGTATCCTTTTGTTCCTTGCTTATTCATAATTTAACAGTCTGGCAGTGAGCCTTTTTGGGATGCTCACAAAAGATATATGACCTCAACCAGCTGCTACTATAACCTGCAGAATGCACAGCAAGACATTAGGAATGTGAGGATTCCTCTACTGATTAAAGTGCTCTTCATTTAAACAGTCTGTTCCTAAGAATCTTGTGCTACCCGCAGTCCTGATTTTTTTTTTTCATTCCCAACAAAATTAGTTCTAACAATCGAATCTTCATTTGATATGAATTTTTTCACATTCTCCAGAGGAAGTTAATTCCTTGAGTGCTGTTACTTCTTAAGAACTAAATACTTACATATCCTTTTTATTTGGGGAGTGGCAAGTTATCTTTAAATGGTTCAATTACTCAAAAAGGAAAGGAGACTGGAAGAGGTCTATCACATCCTAATCTTCAAGTCAATAGTTGGTTTAATCCTGTTTGAATCCAAGCACTTTATAGTTTATATTCTAAATTCTCCATATTAGGTAGTAAGTGGGAGACATTAAAAAGAAAATGTTGCTTGAGGTATAACCACATTTTTAGGTTTTCATTATTCTGAATTATTTTAGCATGTAAATCTCCCTCTCTTCCATCTCTCCTTCTGTCTCCCTCTCTCCCCCCATATTTCTCTGTCTCCTCATCACTCCCACCCTCTCCCCTCTCTTTCTGTCTCCTCATCCCTCCCACCCTCTCTCTCCCTCCCTCTCTCTTTTTCTCTGTCTCTTTCTCTTTGTCCCTTCCCTCCCTCTCCCTCTCTCCCTCCCTTTCTCCTTCCCTCCCTCCCTCAGTCAGCAGATCAGTTTGTGAGTAATGGTTAGCTTTTGCCTGTCTTCTGTGCAGGCATATGACTATGGTTCAAAATAATTCATTGCTAATCCATGCAGTATTGCTTCATCTCCATCTCTCTACTCTGTGATTAGAGCCCCGGGCCCACTGCCTCTCTCCCCACCCTGATTTTCCTTAACTGCAACTCTTGTTTTAATATAGTTCTGTGCTCGGCGCTCTCCGACCCGCACCTCTCCACTCCTCATATATATCGATTGCTGTAGATTAATATTTATTTGAAGCTATTTTTCAGACTTTGTGAAAAATGTATTCATTTCTTAAGGCGAATCTTCATGTAAAGGGAATGGAGAGGGAGGGGTGGGAAGTGGGGAGCTCAGGTATGTGGTGCTTTCTAGAAGATCCAGTCTGGATTCTCTGCTGTGGGCAAATATTTTTCTTTTTAACAGAAAACAGGAAGTTTGGTTTCCTTAAGAAAATTTGCACCAATGAAACTCTATTAGGGTTTAGCTCTGCCTGTGACAGACCCATAGTGGCCTTCTGTCCCGGTGCACACCATCCCAGTGCTGTCTCCACACTGTTCGTCCATGAGCTTACACTGACTATTGTCAGACAGAGGCACAAAACTGTCATTTCCCCCCAGCATCGGAATTTGCCAATTTTGCCAGAAGGTCATCTTACAGATTTTAGAAAGACTTGGTCTTAGATCTCAGTGGTCCCACGTTCCTTTTCATAATTACTTTCGTCTCATTGTAGCTGTGTGTTTGAAAGTGTAGGTCAATGAGGGTGATTGCATTCAGAATTTCATGATCTGTGTAGTGGAACAAATTGAAAGCAAAGCCTGTATCAATCACTGTGAAGGGAGGGTTAATTGTTACGGCTTCTCAAGCCTCTGGACAGATAAACCAGTAATGAAATACTTAGTGCTCTGATATGTGAATGCTAAAGGATGGAACAATGGTACAGAAGCAGGCTGGAGAGATAACCAAAGGCAAAGGGAACAGGAGCTGTCTGGAAGTATGGAATGCACCGCATTGGCTCTCTTAAAGGAACCTTGCTGTAGCTTCCTGCCATCCTCTGCTGGCGTGTTAGGGCTGTATCTAGATCAGATGGCTAAAGCCACTGATGTGCAGATGGAGACCACTCCCTTTTGACAAGAAGAAAAAGGCAACAGAAAGAGAAAGGAGGAAATGTACCTCTGTGCTCTGTAAGGCTTGTATTTGTTTTACATGAGCAGTGTTTGAGTTTCTAAGTTTTCTCTTTTTAAAAGCCCCTGCTGTCAGGATGTTGGACGTTGTGTGTGCACAAATGGCTCGGATTCCATAATGTTTCAAGGAATTGACACATTTGATGGGTTTTTGGAATTTGTGATCCACTGATGACCAAAATATGGAGGAAACTGCACAAGAGGGAAAGAGATAGTAAAATGAGAATTAGTGTGGCCAGGTAATCACCAGATTAAAATAAATACGTTTTAACTGTAGCTTCCATACAAACTTAACATTTAAACATCTGTTAGTTACTTATATGTTGAAATATATGCAAAAATATTTAGCCAAATTGAAGTCTTAGGCCCATGACAATCATCTCAACACAGTGGGTAGTTCTGAAAATTAATGAGAATGATAATACTGTAAAGACTGTTCCAGAGTTTGCTCAAATTCATTATCTAAGACTCTTGTTAAGAACATCTCAAAGAATTTTAACCAGGAAAATATATTGATGCTTCAAAAGCATCTTCAAAATGCTGAATTATAAAAGTATAATGGAATTATATATGCAAGAGTTATGGTTAGCAATACAGATAGCTGCAGGCATTGTGGATGCATATTCCCTTAACCTGTACTGCTCTGGCAGTTGTATCCACACCATTTAATCTCTTGTAGTTTTACTACTACTACTACTACTACTACTACTACTACTACTACTACTACTACTACTGCTACTATTTTGGTTTTAGGTTAATAAAATATAGAAATTTAAAAAAAAGAAAAACAAACCAGTGCCTTCCTGTTAGTGTAAGAAAGACTCTAGTTGTAAGAGTTATGTACTTTCATATTTTAGCTTTAATCTCAAATTTAATAAAACTACTAGCAGGATTGGTTGTTCTTAACACAAAGGACGGCTTTTACTACATCCTTTCCTTTCTCTGCAGAATATTAGTGTTTTTCTTGAGGTCTGTTTAGGTGTTGTGTTTATTTGCCTGCACAGTGACTGAAAGGATTGTTCATGCCCTGCCCCGCCCCTTTTTAGTGGCACCATGCTCTAGCTGATGTGGCTTGTGTATTTTAAGAGATAGCTGTAATTGTGAGGCTATGCCACATTGCTGAGTCAGAATATTTAAATTGCCAGGAAAATACACTGTGGCAGAAGCAGCAGACAGCACCCAAAGGACCTCAGTCGTTGTGTGTGAGAGTGAGTAGGTAAGAAGCAGAATGCTGTTGCTTATAAACAAGCCCATCATCCAGACAGAAGCCACAGGTGAGGAGCCGGCTAGGGTACCGCTAGGACTTCCCTTGGCCACTGACCCGCGGAAACTCCCAGACTCCTAGAAAGACTATGCCCTAGGCCGCAGGTCTTCCCTTATCCTTGTAGGAAGTCTTTCCACACAGGCCCTTTAACCTTTTAATGCCTCAGCGTTCCCATTGAGCATTGAGCCGCTCTCAGCCCTGATCACAAAGCCAATGAATATGTGCTATAAGCTGTGTGGACATATACAGTAAAACAACGAGCTGAAGCCCAAGGTGGAGTCTTTCTCTAATGGCATTGATGCTTACAAATCTATTCTTCATGTGTAAAGCTGGGATTAAACTGCTGCTTTCCATGGAAGCTCTAATCTATGAGCTATATGATAGTTGAGTATTCTTTTCTTCTTTCAAAATATATCTCAAAAGAAACTTATTGGAGAACAGCCAGAGGGAGGAGTGGGAAAGCAATGCATGTATTAAGTTGTATTTTCAAGTGCAACTGTTTTGTTCAAGGCTTGGCGTCAGGTGAGAGAGGACGCTCAAAGTGTTTACACGCAAACATACTTGTTAGATGAATTTAATCAAGATAGAAGATCCCTGAAAATGTTTGAAAATTACATATGCCCATAGGGAAGTAAAAATATAGTATCTGGTAGACAGGTGAGTGGGTAGGGATGAGTGTAAGGAAGACTCACCTCTGATAACTTTCTGTATTTCTAGGACATAGATGCAGAAACAAACTTATTCAGGCTTGCCATTTAAACTTTTAAACTTTGTTTTTAAGAGAGATTTTGTTCTGCATGTTTTCTTATTTATTTTCTTACACATTGATTGAGTTTATAGGCATACTTAAGGATTTATGATTGGTTATGCTGTTTTTACTTAGAGCAGATTAATGAGTTTATTAAAAGGAATGCTATGCACTTTTCTACTTCTTTGATATAACGCTATGATCAAGACAACTTATAAAAGAAAGTTTATTTGGGGCTTATGGTTTCAGAGGGTTAGAGTTCATGACCTCCATGGCAGCACATGACATTAGAGTAGTAGCCAAGATCTCCCATCTTGGGGCACAAGCCCTGGGCAGAGATAAAGAGGGAGAGAGAGAAGGAAAGAGGGAGAGAGAGGGAGACAAGAGACTAAGACTGAGAAGGCGTCAGACAGAGACAAGCTGGCTTAGGATAGCCTGCCCTCAATGGTACATCTCCAGCAAGGCGACACCTTCTCATCCTTCCCAAACAGTTCCACCAACTGGGGCCAAGTATTCAAATACATGACTCTCTGGGGGCCATCTTTACTCAATTCACCAGAGCCACTTATTTATTATTCTCTTGAAAATTTCAAATGAGAGAATTAACACCTTTGCCTGATCTTGCTTTATGTAAATTACCTTTATATATTCTGTGAATGTATAAATCTATGTACTCTCTGTATCACATGTAGATTAAGAGTATGCTTCTTGGTTATTCTGTTGTTAATAGTATCACATGAATGTGTAAAGTAGTTGTTTCTACAGAAATCTTTAGATTTTTCAAAAAGCAGTAGGAAGGATTCTTGCGTGTTAAAACAAAGATCCCACTCCTGTAACTTTCTTTTTTACTCCATCTTCACTTGTCAAAACCCTGTATTTAAAGCTCAGTCTGACACATGTTAGAGGTTGAACTAATCAGAACAATTTGTAGTTAAGAGTGAACCTTGATGTAATTTCCTAAGAGGAGCTTGTGATAATGAACACATTTTTACATTATTGGAACACTGAGAGGATAAAGCGCACCCTGCCTCTGTTCTGGTTCACAGGTTCCTATCCCTCCCAAATACACATGCTAGTCTGCCCTTTAATGTGCTTCTTCTGGAGAATAAGTCCCATCATTCATTGGGTTATTATTTTACAATATTATTGAGTGCAAAAGTGAGTAAATAATATGAATTGTGTACTGGGTTAAATATTTATGTTATATCTACATTGGTGATCATTTTTCTGTTTCAGGTAGTTAAAATATTAACATTGTCAAAAAATTAAAAATTGAGTGAATGAGCCGGGCGGTGGTGGTGCACGCCTTTAATCCCAGCACTTGGGAGGCAGAGGCAGAGGCAGGCGGATTTCTGAGTTCGAGGCCAGCCTGGTCTACAGAGTGAGTTCCAGGACAGCCAGGGCTACACAGAGAAACCCTGTCTCAAAAAAAAAAAATTGAGTGAATGACCCTGGGGCCATCAGAGTCCCAGTGCCTCCTGATGGCTGGCATGGGCCGGCTCTTGAGTGTGCAGGGGCTTGTGGCACTCATTGTGGAACAGGATGCATGGCAAGCATTTATGTATTTCATGTATGTGAGTACACTGTAGCTGTCTTTAGACACACCTGCAGAGGGCAGAAGATCCCATTTCAGATGGTTGAAGGTTCCATGTGGTTGCTGGGAATTGAACTCAGGACCTCTGGAAGAGGAATTAATGCTCTTAACCACTGAGCCATCTCTCCAATCCTTTCTCACAGTTTATTTTACTTCCTAAGTATTGCTGCAGGGGCATGCATATAGCCATGCCTTGCTGTTTATTACCATTTGCCAGTAGCATGTTTCTGAAACATATTTAAGAGACCCAGAGTAAGTGGGCTTCTGACTTTAGTCTATCGGTGTTATACTGGGTAGTTAATCTAAAAATATCTCCAAATGGTATGTTGATCCTATTTTATGAGCTAAAATTTGGTGTTAAGAATTGTGAAGGGTCTACATTTTTATCCCTCCTGTGAGTTAAGGAATATCCCAGACACAGTTTAAAGGATGCTGGGTCAGGGATGCAAGGCAGTTTATTATATAAGAGTGGTATTCGGCATATTAGCATTTCATTCTGGTCAACCCTTCTCAGCCCATTCCCACAGCTTTATGTGAAGAGTGTCACACGATACCTATATATACAAAGTATATTATTGCCAGAAATACTCTTAGCTCAGGGAACATGCGTCTTACGATGGACAGTGAATATATCTCCTCTGTTCTGGAGGAGGATGTCACCTGTCTTGTCCAAGGCTCCTCTGTATACAATCAGCCTTAACTAGAGAACCTGATGAAGAGTGGTTAGTGTTGCCTGACAGATGTGCAGAAAGTGGAGCAGCCAGAGTCTCGTCTCTTGACAGTCATGGGCTCTTGTGAGCAATTGTGGAGATAGCTGTAGAGTGGTGAGAGGACCTCGTGGTACAGTCGTCCCATAGTTGGTAGCTTCTTTTAGCCTAATGAGGTGTAAAGTCTACTATCACAAAGAAAACAACACAGATCCCAGATGTATAACCTTCTCCTGGATGCTTAGGTGTGTACAGTAACACTGACTGTGTAGTTGGTCGATGGTCAAGATTTTACACACTCACACTCTCAGGACTTAGTGGAAGTTTTCTGTTTGATAAGCATGCTTTCTTCCTGTTTGCTCTAGTAACATATACACTTACCCTGAATGAAGTTAGTTCTCTGTCTTTGCATTCTTTAAAGTTTCTCCCTAAGGTGAATTCCAGTATCATCACTTGCAGATGAGGTCCCAGAGAGTCGGGAGCTGAAGCCAGTGTCTGATGAAGGTGGCCTTCTTTTACTGCACTAGTTTCCTCCTGACTTTCAGAGTTTTTTTTTCCTTCAGTTCTTCACCAGGAGCTTTATCCCTGGATTCATCCACAGGGCCTTTTTGTGTCACATGATGTTTTCTCTTCATATCCTGTTCTGTCCTCCAGTGCAGGGCCAGCAGATGTTACAGTCCTTTGTTGCTTTCTAGTATCTCTTGAGAACTTACAGAATTGGTTCCTGGCAAAATAAATGAATGACAGTTTTAATTCTGTCCATTTATATTTACAAGCCTCAGATTATGTAGATCTGTTGAAAACTGACTACCTCTGCTGGCACATCCCATGATCTTTGAGGCAAAGAGTGAACTGATGGAGAGACGTGAGCACTGGGAAGGTAGAGTCTTCTTTCCCATGCTAAGTAATCCGAGTATCCACACGATTTGTCAAGGCCTCCTGGAAGATTCTGCCCTGTATTTTTACCAACAATGCTTGTAGATCCAAGATGACTTTCTATTATTCAAGGAATCAAGAAAATCAATTAGAATAAAATATATCACTCATGTTTTTTTTTTTTTAACCTCCAAAAAGATGAATTCTGGAACAGTGAGCTACCATGTTTCCAATTAGGATCACATTAAACCTATTTTATAGTCAATTATAATTCCATAAAATTTGAATTCCATTAATTTTATATTTCACAAAATTGTACCTATAATAATTTAAGTTGATTAGACCAAAATTGAAAATTTTCAATCATGTAAAATAGAACAGGTTGCAAAGAGAGGGCTGACATTTTCCAGAGCTCTAGTGACATGGTTCAGATATGACTTGGCTTTGTGTACACATCATGTATGACAAAATGTGCAGATCTCATGTAAGGGTTTGATGGCTATGATAATTCTGGCTCTTCACCATGACTGACTAACATGATGGATGTTGTTACTTTGATGCCAACATATTGGAGGGCAACTCTTGATAAACTTGCTTGAACTTAATATGTAAAAAGAAACAAAGTTATAGCTCTGGGGGAAGGAATAGGTCAGTAATCCAAATACACTCACTGCATTCTCTCTGTATTCTGAACATCACCTGCCACTTTAGAGTTTATAATCTATAGACATCCCTTTTTATAGACAAGATATTGTTATTTAGGCAGGGATGGCTTGAAACTTGCTCTGCATTACATGTTGGCCTCAAACTCAAGAGTGATCCTCCTGCTTAAACCTACTGAGTGCTAGATTATAGGCCTGAGGCAGCAGGTTCTAAATTTCATCTTCCATGTAGATCAGCATTATATAGGTATTTGAAAATATGTTTCTGGTAATTTTACCTATAAAATTTTACTATTGGTTTATTAATCTACAGGTGAGTAAACAGGCTTTTCTAAACAAAAATTACAGCTGACCTATGATGGAATGGACAGACCCAAGTCTTTGAAGCACACACCTAAAATATCTTCTACGTCCACGGGTGGACATATAAACTGGAGTCCACGCCACAGCACTGTTAGAAATTCTGTTGGCTGTTAGGACAGAAGCTGGTGTTTCAGAAGCAAGTGCACCCACAGGGGGCTCCTTGCAGAGCTGGGTAGCACATATGCCACTCTGGTTAGTTTGTTCATATTTTCTCTGGCTTCCCAACTCTAGATGAAGCCAGTCTTCTTCATAGTGTCTCTGCGCCCCCTCTGAAAAGCATGCACCATCTCAATATTATGCCTTCTTCCTAAATAAAAAATTAGGCAAGTAATTTTCCTAGTTGTAATAATAACATCTGAATAGTTTCCATTTATCATAGTATTTATGTGTCAGGCATAGTGATAAGCTCTTTATCATCCTTTCTTAGACTCTTTAACTATGTGGATTTCATTTGCAACTCATCCTTGAACTCTTTGAGTGTTTCTTATTGCAAACATTTCTTTCCTAGTCCAGATATTTATTTTTCATTTCCCTGTTCTCTTAGACATGTTAAAAGCTGAAAGAACTTCAGAGTTTTGTTGAAATGTGCCATTCTCTTACCCACAGACTGACTTCTGTGGCTCAGTTTTGAGAATTGTAAGAATCATGGTCCTGCGTTAGGTGGTAGGTCACGGTGACTGTTGATGGCTGATAGAAACATTTGTCTTTCTTAGAAACTCATAGAAGATTCTGTAGCATGAGGGTAGAAACTGTGGCCTGGAGTCACTGCACTCATGTGCATAATGTCCCTATTCCAGTTCAATCTAGACAGCTCCTATTTCTTGCTTGTCACTTTGATTTCTTTTTTTGTTGCCAGCTTTTTTATCTCAGGCCAGTCAGTCACCCTTTCCTCAAGTGCACTCCAGCAGCTCCCTTTAAAATCGGCCCATTCCACTTTAACCGTGCTAAGGTTTGTTCCCAACCCCCTTACCGTCCTTTCTCTTCTGTCTTCTTTGCCTTGACTCTTATTTTCTTATTTTATAAATTCTGTGAGAAAGTACTTCTCTCCAAAATTTCTCTACAAGTGGTAATAGCTTCCTTCATCCAGCTGACACTTCTGGAAATTCTAGTGTTGTCTTGTGTCCAGCTATAGTGATATTGGATAATTGAAAGAGCTCACCCTATTTAAAAAACAAAAACAAAACAAAACAAAACAAAACACCTCCTCAAATCCAAGTAAAATAAACAAACAAAACAAAACTGTTCACATTTAAAGACTAAATAACCCATACTTTAATTCTATTATCATTTTGTAATTTTTAAATTTCTTTTCTTTCATGGAATGTTCTGTAGCTTGCGTGGATTGTGTCAAAGGTTTTAAGGGACACTGTCAGTCATGTCTGTGAGACTAGGAATGGACCTTTTAGCATAAACTCTACAAGCAACCACATGGTGCTGATTTTATAAACATTGACCATGTTTTATAAAAATATCAGCACTTTGTGCTGAGGGTCTGACTGTTTTCAGGGTAACTGGGGAGAAAAGCTGACCAGTTGACCTTAGGATATGTGGTAGTGCAGTGCAGTGCAGTGCAGTGCAGTGCAGTGATAGTATAGTGTAGTGCAGTGTAGTGATAGTGTAGCATAGTGCAGTGCAGTGATAGTGCAGTGCAGTGATAGTGTAGTGCAGTGCAGTGTAGTGATAGTGTAGTGCAGTGCAGTGTAGTGTAGTGATAGTGTAGTGCAGTGCAGTGATTGTAGTGTAGTATAGTGCAGTGCAGTGATAGTGCAGTGCAGTGCAGGGATAGTGTAGTGTAGTGATAGTGTAGTGCAGTGCAGTGCAGTGATAGTGTGCATATTCATTCTGGTATACACTGTAAAGAAGGTGTGTGAGGGGAGTCAGGGAGCTTATTATGTGTGCTGGCATAAACATTTTTGTATACATTGTGTGAGAACACACAGCATCCTTTGCATTTAGGTAGCTTTCCCTGCTCTGATTTAAATATTCCTGACAGTTATTACCAAACTCATGGGATGGGTCTGAGAGAGAACAGAAAGGTAACATTTATGATACTGGCCGGGGAGAAGCCACAGCTTGTGATGTCTATATGCCCTTGAATACTTGTTAGAACAGCAGAGGAGTCAAAGGAAAACCAGCCTTTAATATAAAAAGAAGCAGTTCAAATACAGATGGGAACTTGAGAGGCACATTTCTTCCCGTGCCCTGAGGGAGTTGACTAAGGAGTGTCTCTCCCCGGTCACCAAGAGTGCCACAGAAGAAAGGCAAATATTATAGTTTTTTTCTTTCAAGGGGGAAGCATTTATTCTATATACTATTATAGCTTTAATTAACTCAGAAATAATAAAAATGGATTTCCCTCATTACATTACCAATTAGTCAAATACAGCCATGATTTGGAGCGGGGAGTTAAGTATTGTTTTGCTGTCTTAACATCGATCAAAATCATTTCCTCTCAGAAATTAAAGTCCTTTTTCATATGTACTATGTTTAATGTGCGGTTAGTTCCAAGCAAGGACTTTATGCAGAACCTCAGTGACCCTCTCAGAGCTGGCCGGAGATTAAAGCTGCCAAGGACAGCCTCGTTTAACTACACAAGTGCAGTGTCTTGTTTGGGTGGGCTCCGCTCCCCCAGCACACAAGGCCCAACATGTTCAGCGACCTCTGGAAGTAGTTATAGCAATGTTTGTTCTGCCTAATTCCCCACGTAAATGGTAATTTCATGGCAGTTCTTGAAATAAACATCTTTAAATTTGAAAATATTTTGTGACAATTTTCATTATAGAAATAAATGCTGAAAACTCAGAAAGTAAAAATTGAGCCTGTTCTAAAACCTGGTAACAGTTGTGTCAAACAAACAAACAAACAAAAAAGTGAATATATCTGCTTATAGGGTTGGTTTTCACTGACTCTGCCCTGACCCTGCTTTGTCCACATAAACTGTCCAGTTCGCCACTAACTCAGTAGTAGATGACGGAGCAAACTGTGCATAGGAAGTGGCTTAGTCGTTCCCAAAGTTCTGGGAAAGTTAGGAGTGCTGTACTGAGTGCATGGTCTGAGCAGCCCTGACCCTTAGACTGTTCTTGTTACAGGAAAAAGAAAATTGGGCTGGAGAGGCTATGTTTTAATTAATAGAAGACTCAGTTTTCTACCGTTCCTCTTGATACCACTTAAAATAATATTTAAAGAGTGATCATGTTGTCTTTACTAAAATGCAAATTTGTTTTTAAAAACCTACTGTTTTTAGTTGATTACAATTATTTGACCATTTCATACATATGTACAATACATTCTGCTCTCTCTCCCTCTCTCGTTCTCTCTTTTTCTCTCTCTCCCTCTCCTTCTCCCTCCCCCCTCTCTCTTTCCCTCTCTGCCTTCTCTCATCTCCCTCCCATGCCTGCTGTCTCCTCCTCTGTACAGTCCCTTTTCCACATTAATGTCCCTTTTGTCATGTTTTGTGGCTCACTGGTTTAACCAGGAATGTTTGCATGACCGTGGTTTGGTACTGTCCCTTAGAACCTGGTGAGCTCCTCAGTGGATACAAGACTGAGACACTGACTGTCCTTTCACCCGAACTCATCAGCAGTCAGCATTTCAGCAGGGCATGCGTACTGGGACCCCGCGAGTACCTCACTGGCTTGTGATTGCCTCTGAGGGTCTCAGTCTCATGCTGGCCCAATGTGGGCCTCATCTGCTGCTGTGAGATCAAGATTGTGACTTCAGGGGCTGTGTAAGCCCTAAAGATAGCATACTTCAGCCTTTATGCTCATTTTCTTACATTCTTTATATTATATATACTCATATTCTTTCTGCTCCTTCTTCCACAATATTTTCTGAGCCTTAGAGAGGATGGTTTAGGACTGAGCATTCATTCATCATTTAGCTCCTGAACAGCATGAGTCTGTTACCTCCAAAGACAAGTTTCTCTGATTAAGGCTTAGAGTAGCATTTGTCTATGGGCATAAATATCAATATTTAGAAGGGGATTTGGTAGCATGTCAGGTCCCGCCCCTGAGAGCCTATGATTTCTCTAGCTATTGTTTCTGACTAAGTTACAGCACCAAAAATGTATCTCTCATAACTGGGCTTCAGATCCACTCTTGAGAGGGTTGAGTGCCCTTGTAATCATTGTGCCATGAATTGGGCGGTAGGCATTTTTAGTTCTTAGCGTTCATATTTGGGTGAGATTGTTGATGCCCTTTCTTCTCCAGCAGCTGATGTAGAGAGAACCTTTCCAGCACTATCCTGGAAGCCAGCTAGTTGGAAGGAAGCTTCTAGCTCAGGTCCTGCTTGGTTTCTTTCAACTTCCAATCAATGTGTCTGGTATCATCCCTAGTCAGAATGACCAGTAATAAAATAAAAATCAAATGATAGTAAGCCACTATGGGACTCGTTGTGAAGGTTCCTCAAAAGGCTAGAAACAGAACCACCATAGGACGAAGCTATACTGTCTTGAGCATTAACCCCAGCGGACTCTGCACTGTACTACAGAAACTTGCTCGTCCGTGTTCATTGCTGCTTCATCCTTAGTAGCTAGGAAATGCAATCAGCATAGAAACCAATAACCTAACGAATGGGTAATGAAATGTGTTACATATATACAATGGACAAAAAGGAATCTAGAAAGGGGTTGTTAAGGGAGGGGATGCCTGGGGGGGTGGTGAGGAAGTGATGTGGAAGTGGAGAGGGAGAACGCCAGAGGGAAGGTGGGATGGGAATAGGTGGAAGAGGGCGGGACTTAGGTGCAGTCAGGAAGAATTAGCCAAAGTAAAAGATGCAAGAACAAGTCACTTTCTAAGCCAGTTCACAATCTGTCTACAGATGAGTTAGAAGAGAGATATCCTGCATGGCTGAGTGCTGCTGCTTCAAGAAGCCATTAGGTTTTAAACATTCAGAGGGCTGGAGAGGTCACTCAGTGGATAAGGAAACAGGCTACTCTTGCAGAGGACCTAGGTTCAGTTCCCAGCACTGCAGATCTAGTTCCAGGGAATCCAATGCCTCTTTCACACCTTCACTGCAACGCACACATGTGGTGCACAGACATGTATATAGGCAGAACATGCCTAAACAAAACCAAAAGAAAATAATTCTTAAGAAACTCTTCTGCCAAGTGTGGGCCACTTCCTTAAGGGTTTCTGGTTCAGGAGCCTGAAGAGGCTTCTGTAAACAATATAGGCTTTTGTGTTCCTTTGTCGACCAGAACTAGGTGCTAAAATAAAAAATTGGAAGTGATCACATTTACAGAAATAATGGTTAGAATATGAACAAGTTGACTCATAATATTCAAAACAGTATTTTCTCCAACTGGGAACAAGTCTCCCATGCTCATGTATTGATTTGGTGTTTGCTGCAGTTAGGTTGTGCTAAGAATAATTGTTCCTTCCTTCCTTCCTTCCTTCCTTCCTTCCTTCCTTCCTTCCTTCCTTCCTTCCTTCCCTCCTTCCTTCCTTCCTTCCTTCCTCCCTTCCTCCCTCTTTCCCTCCCTCCCTCTCTCCCTCCTTTCTTCCTTCCTTCCCTCCCTTCTTCCTTTCTCTTTCTTTTCTTTTTTTCTCTCCCTCTCCTTTCCTCCCTCCCTCTTCCTCCCTCCTTTACACATGTATTTTATATATGTATATATACAAATATATAATATAATATATATACAAAGCTGTATTGAATAGAGATTGGGACATTAATAAAATGCTTTTAATGCCAAGGAAATCATAAACAAGAATCAGAAGCTGTTAATGGCCAAGCAGCTGACCTGGGGTTCTCCCTCCCACACACTGGAGTTTGGTTTAAGTAACACCTGTGGAGTGTCAGGCGTTGGAGGAAAGTGCAGGGTCGTTACCATTTTGTTCTTGGTGCCTCTCATCCTTTTGTTAACTTCAAGCTCTCTGGCTTGGATTGATTTCCCAACCCAGAGACCTGTCATACCATGTCCATTTTGTACAAACTCTCACGGTTTTGCAAATGGTTGTTTTTGCCGTTTCTTTTCATTGCTACTGAGAACATACATCCAGGGACCTTCATGCTGCTACAATGATTCCACTGTGCTCAGGCCTAGGCAACCAAGCATCACACACTGGACAGCTTAAACAGAGTAGCTTTGGGCCATCCTAGTGACTGTGGTTCCTGGATATAAGGACCTGTGGGACTGGCCCTTTCTCAAGGCTGAGTGGGAGATGCACTTTCATTACCTGACTTCGTGTCTAGCTGGCATTCTTGGAATTCTTTGGTTCCTTGAGGGACCAAAAAAATGACTGCCTCCATGTTCATGTGGCATTAATGTGTATGAGGATCTATCCATCTGTTATCTTTATGCATAAAATTCTCCTTTGAATTTATATGCAGGCCATATTGTTTAGGACCCCTGTCTTAGTTAGGGTTTCAATGCTGTGAAGACACATCATGACCAAGGCGACTCTTATACAAGATTTGGTTGGGGCTGGCTTACAGGTTCAGAGCTCAGTCCATTATCACTAAGGCAGGAAGGATGGTAGTGTCCAGACAGACATGGCACTGGAGGAGCTGAGCGTTCTACCTCGTGTTCCAAAGGCAGATAGGAGAAGACTGGCTCTCATATGGTTAGGCGGATGGTCTCATTGTGCACCCCCACAGTGACACACTTATTCCAACAAGACCACACCTCCTCGTAGTGCCACTCATATACAAACAACCACAACCCCAGTTAATGACTGCATTTTAACCGTGTCTGAAAATGTTATTTCCAAATAACATTTGGAAATGTTCTAAAGTACTAGGGGCTTAGCAGTTCAGCCTATTTGAGGGGTGTTATGGGAGGGGGGGACAGACTCAGTAGATAAACTCACCCTAAGACCAACACGCTCATCAGAAGTGACCACTTGCAGGGGTCCTACCCACTGTGCCTCAGGCCGGTCATGACGACAGCAGTTGCTGAAGTCTTCTTTTAATGGAATGAATGTGCACTTTCAGAGGCAGTGCTGGAAAGTACATGTATCGCTTTCCCAGGATATTTGCTAAACATCTCTCTTCTTACAGGGGAAGGGAAATAACTTAGAAATAAGACTTCAGCAGGCAGACCAGAAGAAGGGAGGCCTTGTGAGGTCTGTTGGCCACGTTTTACTTCCCAGACATATTACCTCCTCAGTGACTAGCACGTATGTACAGTGTTCTGGAATGTATTTTATTTCTTCTGTGATGCTTCTTCTCAGTCCATTTCAAATAGTTCAGTTGTCATGGCATTTATTGAGGTGTGCTCGGTCCTCACTAGTGTTTTGGTGTTAGTGACAGGCATCATCATCGGGACTCATGGTTAGCCTGAGAATATCCCATATAATAAAAACATACAGACAAACTAACAAACATATAAAGAAAGAAAAATAAAAACAACTACCTTTTAAAATTGGCTCAAACCAAAGCTACTTCATGCTTTAGTTTTAGAAAAAGGCTTTTCTTGGTTAAAAAAAAAATAAAGTCATTCCTACTGTTATCTTTGAAGATTGAGATTCTAAAGATCGCTCTCTCTCTCTCTCTCTCTCTCTCTCTCTCTCTCCCTCCCTCCCTTCCTCCCTTCCTCCCTTCCTCTCTCCCCTCCCTCTCTCCCCCACCATGCCCTCTCTCTGTTTCTCTGACTATCTCTGTCTCTCTTATATACAAACACACACACACACATGGCCCTTACTGAAATTTGTCGACAGCATAAAATAACAAACAAACAAACAAACAACAACAATAGTTTATTTCCTTGTAGTCACATTGTTTTCTGTCTTAATTAAAGTATTCAACCCTGAAGTGCAGATGGTCGCCCAAGTTCAAATGACCCATAGTAAATTCAGCCAGTTTCCCCCGCTTACCCCACCCTCATTAAGACCCATGCTGTGTCTGCTGTGGAAGGTGCCATAGGTCGAGGGAGAAATAGCACCCTGAGACGTCCCAAAGCTTTCCTATATTGTCACTAACATGTTTTAGGAAGGTCATAGGGTACTGTGCATTGGGGAATGGAGAGTGGTTAGTGTGACAGCAATATTAGTCCAGGGCGGCACAGAACACTTGAGCAAGGGTACTCCCAAGATACCCACCCATTCACTTGAAACCACTGACGTCCTGTGCACCTGAAAATACGCACCTCATCTTTCTGGACAGTGTGAATCCTCTCCTAAATGGTGTTGAGGGCATTCTTGCAAATTAGTTTGATCAAACATTTCTCTCTTGCTTCTGTCTGAGGTAAGAGGACTTTGCTTGGGGTCCTGGAGTGTGAGAGGGATGATGCTATAGGTGATGTGGGGAAGAGGTATTGAGAGTCCAGACTCTAAAGCAAGCATCCCGAGGATACGCTCATCTGTTTGAAGCCTTTGCCTTGAGTTAATTGCAGAAGCAGACCTGGAGTGGGGAGGATGCTCTTTTATAAACAGATTCAAACACGCCTCCCTCTTCACTGACTTGTTATCATTGCTGGGGATACCTGGCTCATACTTTTGCCTCATTCAGAGCAAACAGGCACCTAAGCCTGATCAGACACCAAATCACAATCTGAAGTTATCCGAGTTTCATATAAAATGTATGTTTGGAATTTCATTTGTTTTTAGTTTGGGATTGCTTGTGAGTGAGAATCTATCTGTTGTTCTACAAGCAACTTTTGAATTTTGAATGTCATTTCTACAGCAAGGACATCTATACTCAATAACCACTTCAAGTGCTGACGTCTGGAACAGCTAGGGCATACATTAAGGGAATGAATTTTCATTTTCTATATGAAATCTTATCTTCCAGAATTTATTTTATTTGAAATCAAGGCCTGTATTGAATAGTTTTCTGCTCTGTGGTGCACAGTGTGTGTCCCACACATAGTAAGTGGTCAGTTAGGGCTGAGGGCCTAACGATGGCTCTCTGTATAGAATGTACAGACAGAGGCTCCGCAACAGCACATGCACACGCCGATGAGTGAATCTGTTGTCATCTAAGTCGCAATGGACGATACCTTGCATTATTAGCTTCCTTCCTAGTTTGTAACTGGGCACCCGGGATTGCCAGCCGATGGACGGTGCTCTGCAGGGCCCCAAATGGACAGAATGGGTGGCGTGGGGGCTAGTCTTCTGGTGGAAACGGGGGGCACTAAGAACACAAGTGACTCCAGGGTACAGAGGGCGCACTTTAGCACAGCAGCAGAGGAAGAGGACTTCAGGTATTTAAATCTGAGTTCGGAAGCATGACCTAGGGGATGGCACAGTCCCTCTGTGTCTGGAGTCTGGGGATTCTGTATCTGTGGCTCCGCAGGGATGCACTGTGGCCAGAAATGTTAGAAACAATGCATTTAAAAAACATAGTATATATGTATATGTAAAGAACATGTATACAGCTATTTCCTTTTTATTCCCTGAACAGGACCACATATCAGTAATTTATATGGCATTTACATTGGGTTAAATATAATAAGCAATCTATTGAATAGATATATTTTAACTATGCAGGAGGATATGTATAGTCCATATGCTGTTCTAGAATTTGGCATCTATAAAGTGTCTCAGAGATAAAGTCCTACAGATCAAAAGCAACAACAACAAAAAGCCCCAGAATAACTTAAGCAAATACTAATGCCTTTTTTTGTTTGTTTTTGTTTTTGATTTTGTTTTTGGTTTTTGGTTTTTTGAGACAGGGTTTCTCTGTGTAGCCCTGGCTGTCCTGGAACTCACTCTGTAGACCAGGCTGGCCTCCTCTGCCTCCCAAGTGCTGGGATTAAAGGTGTGTGCCACCACGCCCACCTTAAATAAAAGCTGGGTGTAGGACACATCTATTTTTATTTTTATTTTTTTTTTTACTAATGCCTTTTAATACTCCAGAGTGTAAAGGTAGGTGACTTGATTTTCACCCCTAAGGACAGCAGATGCTCACTCATAGTCCTCTTGCCTGTTGTCCTATGGTCATCCAATGTCTGTCCCAAACATTTGTCTTATCAATTCTCAAAGCATAAAGCATGAAACAAGGAAGGGGCTGGACAGTCATGTTCAAGCTATTATTATTATTATTATTATTATTATTATCATCATCATCATCATCATCATCATCATTATTATTATCAGAAAGTAAAGGCTTTTTATGAAGCCACAGACTGACTTTACTTGCATCTCAATGGTCAAAACAGTGCCACTGGCAAACTTTGTCATCAGATCACCCAGACTGTAGGAAGAAGATCAGAGGCAGATACAACAGGAAGTACAGACTAAATCGTTTTCTTTAGTGTTAGTTATGAGAATAAGTCTTGGTAGATAGAGTATGAAAGTTATCCATCAGAATTTAGGTGATCAATCATGACCTTTAGATTTGCCCGTTAGAAGACACCGGTGGGTGGGCAAGCTTTTCACTGCACATCTTTAACAGACATACAGTGTAAAGCTGCAACCGCAGCTTGGAACACTCAGTCTCTGGGTGGAGGAAGGCATCGGGACACAGGACTCTCTCCAGGTCATCAACCAAGGGAATTATCAGGAGCAGTTACACGGTTCCTGGTCTCCATTGCAGGAGGTGTGCATTCTGTTTTTCTTTTCATTTCTAGAAGGAATTTGTTTCTGTGACTTCCTTCTGTCACAGTCATTTGGTCATTTTTGTTGACTTTGTCCGCAGATTTATGAGACGCATCATTGTTATTATTAAATCACAAAGCCATTCTCGTGGGGCCAAGGGGCGTGTATTTATTAAAATCACTATTATATAGTAAACATTTTAATTATTTTCTATATTTTTTATTTGACATGTATGAGCGTTTGCCCATGTGGAGGTCTGTGCACTCTGCATGCTTGGTGCCTGCAGAGGTCAGAAACTGTCGGGCCCTGAGGGACGGGAGTTCCAGATGGTTGTGAGCTGCCACGTGGGTGCTGGGAATAAAATCCCCTGGGATCCTCTGCAAGAGCAGCCCGTGTTTGTAACCACTGAGCAACCTCTCCAGCACCCCCCTCCGTTTTATTCTTTAAATTAAAAACTTTGAAATAGTAGAATGTGAAGTTCTTTGTCCAAGAGAAGAACACAACAGACACAGAGTTCTGACAGCTCTTTCAGTAAATGAGAAGCAACAAATGGCCCTGCCTTTGACAACTGTATTTTATACAGCTCACCTCCCGCTCACAGGTAACTTTCTTCCTTGGTGTTTTTTTTTTTTTATTGTTGGTGGTATATGTTCATATTTGTGTGTGTGTGTGTGTGTGTGTGTGTGTGTGTGTGTGAGAGAGAGAGAAAGAGAGAGAGAGAGAGAGTGCACACGCATGTGTGCGCGCACATACACACACACCATACACACACACATACACGCACACTCACACGCACATGCATTTTGGCAAGTCAATGTAACCTTACATTTACTCCCCCCGTCCTGTTCTTCTTGCGAACTGTAACTGAGAAGGACCAGAGCAGTCAGGCAGTGGTGATTTGTTACATCACTGGTTAACATTAATGCACAGAAATAGCCTTCAGGGTGTTTGATAAACACAAAGTCCATGGACTTACTGGTTTATTAAGTTGCTCACAAGGGGAAACTAGGAATCTAGATGATTTTTGGCAGGGAAGGGTCCCAGAATCCACTCTGATAGAGCCTGCAGGAAGGAAGTGATGTACAAGGGGAAGGAAGGCCACTCTTGGAATAAGTCTTGGGCATCTTACCTGCTCTGGACTAAAATTCTAGGACTCCAAAATTGGATGTGTGCACTCCAGGAAGTTTTTAGCAAGGCTTATTTTGGTATAGAAATGGAGTAATAGATCTTTTATTTATTTATTTCAAAACTTATATTTCTTGATTGTTTATAGCACATGGCCATTAGTGCAATTTTGCATGTTTATAATTTAGGTCTAGAGTTGGATGCATATATGAAAGGCCTGTTTTATAAGCTGTTTTACCAAGAGACCTACAAGATCAAAGACGCTGAGAGAGCACCTCTTTAAATGACTGGCCCAGCCCGAATCCATACTTCTGTCTAGTACGTGCGAACGTTTACTGTTCCTTAATTGTTTTTCACTTAGAGGTCAGCACTACGCAATGCTGCCTTTCGTAGTATCTGTCCAGGAGGCAGAGCCCACGGTGAGGAGCAGTGGGGGCCTGGACAGGGAATGCCAGGGGAAAGGGCTGTACTAAGCTGGTATTTAAACAGCCTACCCAGACATCAGCAGAGAAGAACCAAGGTAACAGCAACCGATCAGAATCCGGGTCTCAGTGCGGCTGTGAGCAGGACTTGGTGATGAGCGTCCCCTTGGTATGGGTGTGAAGAAACCTGGGCTTTCCAGGACTGTTTGTGTTTCGGCTTTAAGCCTGGTGAATTTCCTTCTCTGTTCACAGAAGACCCTTCCCTATAAAGTTTTCCATTCAAAATAAAATAAAGTTTCAGTGTGTTTCCAGGCATAATTTCATATTCTAAAAGATACTTTAATGTGACAACAACTAAAAAAAAACAATCCATCCCCTCCCAAATTTGAATAGAGTCCATTTTCTTTAATTAGAGCTGGCATCAAGATTTTTGCCTCCTTCCGTTTTGAATTCTTTAAACCAGACTATAGGACCCAGAAAGCATAGGGCTATTGTTAATTAGAGGTGTTGTTCCTAACACACACACACACACACACACACACACACACACACACACCTGTTTATTCAGTCAAATTGTCATTAAAGAAGAAAAACCACACATACAGTTACTGGTTTAAAAGCTTGAGCTTTTTCTGTCAGTATAGTCAATCTGCTTGTTTGTTTGTTTGAGACGGGGTTTCTCTGTATAGACCTAGCTGTCCTATATCTTGCTCTGTAGAACTGGCTGGTTTTGAACTCAGAGATTTACATGCCTCTGCCTGCCACGTTTACTGGGATTAAAGGCAAGGCATGCACCCTCACCATGCAGCAGTAATTGCCAATCTTTTAAAGCTGTGTAGCACAGACAGTGTGTCACAAGCAATGACACTCATTTTGGTTTCTTATTTAAAGAGTTTATTTCTAGAGTCTGGAAATGTAGGTCAGTGGCACATAGTAATATGTGCAAGACCCTGGCTTAGTTCCAAGTATCTGAATATGTGTGCGAGTATTCGTATGTACACTCGCACGCAACCCGCACATGTAATGTATATACACCATAAAAGCAAACTAACACCCAAACCAAGCCTCTCATTTCTTATCTCAGTGATAACCCCTGACCCCACATGCTCGGCATTACAGTTGCATGGGTCTGGGTCATTGGAGAGAACTGACAGAAGGGAATAAAATAGCCACCCACCAGGAACCTTCGCTGCCCCTGAGTGTGCCCGGCACTGTGTCGGGCACTTGGTGGTCTGCTTTAATCTCAGTGGCTCCTGCAGGTAATACTATTATTATTGTTTAACTCACAGACCTGCGGGTGGGGGCTTGAAGACCTGGAAGACACATCTTGTCAGGAGTCAGCTCACATGATAAGGAAGAAGCTAGACCCAGAAGCAAAGGCTTTCCCCTGTGGGTGCAGTCTGCTTCTTAGTTGATTCCTATGCAATGACAGGGCCCTGGCTTTTTTTTTTTTTTTTTTTTTAGGAGAAACATGTATGGTCCACCTTACCAGGAAGGAGGCCAGACTCACTGTTGGGAGTAAGCAGGGACATAGGTCTGGTGTTGCCCTTGTATTTTTCTTGTGCAGAGCCCCTGTAGTTCTGCAGAATCACTGCTTCTGTCTGGGAGCTTTGTCTCAACCGCAGGTCAGAAGGAAGGAGGCTTCTGTCTGGGGTGGTGAGCTGGGGTAGCGGGAGGGCCAGGGCTCTCCCAGGAGGGAGCTGGGTCTTTGGCATTTGAGGGGTTCTCCATGAGTGTCTAGTTTCCACTCCCTTAGATGTATTCCTTGTCCAGTTATTAGACATAAGTCTGTGTATCTTGTTTTACTGTTTTATACAAGAGAATTGGTATCTTCTCTGTGTCACACTGGTGAGAGAGACCTTCCAGTGGCTAGCTGTTCTTCTTATCATAAGATAACATATCTGGGATGGCTGTGTTCTCTTTCAGGCTGATTTCCTGGGCTCTGAGGTGGTCTTTAGTTATGAGTCTTTTGGAAGTTTTGAGGTCAGGAATCCTTCTCTGTTTCCTTTTTCTGAGACATCGCAGGATTAAATTGGACAATAGCTCAAAGAACTTAGTGCAAAGTCTGCCAAACTGTTGGCATTCAATACATGCACTATCACTATTGCTATTATTCTGTGTATTTCTGTTTTCTTCTTTAAAATACTCCTGGCTCTGCCACTTAAAGACTGTATACCCTCAAACAAGCTTTGATCCTAACGCCTAGGCTGATGCCACTATGATGTCACTAATGTCACAGCATGGTTGCGAGAACTTAGTTAGATTCAGAAATAATAGTCTGGGTGTATGTATGTGTCAATGAATTAGACATATTGTTTTGTTTAATACCTGTAAACATCTCTAAGGTGGGTACCATTGTCCTTACTGGTATACAATGGAACAGTAGGGATCTCCATCTCAGGTTAATTAAGGCGTCTCAGCCATGTCTGTCTCATAACCACTTCTGCACTTGACATATCTAAGGGCATTTCAAAGGACCATGCATATGTGGGCTGTTATTATAACATCTTTATTTGGGCCATATCCTGCAATATAGTATATACTCAGTTTTCTCTGCATTAAATTGAAATAAACATTTAAAGCAATGACATCTTCCTAACTCTGTCTTTACTTTAAAAATTTCACACTTTTTTTCTTATACTTTTTAATCTAAAAGTATAAAATCTAGGATTTCTGAGGCCAGGGAAAAGTAAACTAGTTTGGCCAACACAAGAAGAGGTTTTTGTGTTACATCGTCCAATTGGTAGGATTTGAAGTAGATATTTAGAAAAAGCAGTTACTAGGCTAGCTAAGGTATAAGATCAGCCAATTGATTTGTTGCAACTTGGTGTTTTTAAAATAAAAGAAGGAGTCTATTATGTCAGTTTGAGGCAGCTTGGTAGAGTTTCTGTGACTGTTAGAATTTGGCCAGAGGACCATACTTTTAGTAGATCACATATCTGGCCAAAATGACTCTGTCGCTGTGCCTTCCTCTGAGGTGGCTTAATTCAGAACTAATACAAGATACTAGGGGAATACACTCTTAGCTCGAAGCTGTTTTTCTAATAGATCCTTCCTCGCTGGAAGCCATCCCAGAGTTTATTGGAGTTTCAGAGTCCACGCTGATTGGGGCTTTCGATGACAAGAGGCGGTGCTGTCTGTTGTTCCCAAGCTTGTGAGTTTGGGAAAGATTTGACTTAGAAACTCTGGGATGCTAAGCAGGCCCTACAGTTTTTAATTCAAGTATTGATTGACAAGTCTCTATTCAATGTAAACAGTTTGAGTAAGGATTGCAGTTTTAGAATTAGAATTTGCATGTAGGAATATTCTCCCATGTGATATAATGATTAAGTTTCACATTAATCAAAATAACAAAAGGGGGCTATTAATTTTTTTGTTGTGAATTGTATATTAGACTACTGAATTGGGAGTAATTAAATTGTATTTTGTTTAGTTTTTTTCTTTCAAATGCTCTGCTTTCAAAGAGCACACAGTTCATAGTGTGAATAAAATTCACGGACCGGCATCAAGGGCCTGTGAGCCCAGGAAACTGAGTTTGGCAGTGCTAATTTGTATTAAAGTTGTTGTTGCATGACAGCTGGAAAAAGATTTAATGCTTGCCACCTGAACCAAGGCACGGAACATTGGTTTCTATAACTGCCATGAATTTGAATCGAGGCCAGGATCTCTAAATTTGAAATAAACTGATACTCAGTCTTGAAAGATGATACAGGCCACTTATGTTGTGGAAGGTATTTAGAAAAAGTATTTCAATTTAATTTTTTTGTAGCTGCACACACACACAAATACAGACACACACACACACACACATGAGCACATGTGTGTACACATGCACGCATGTACCTACATATACTCAAACACACATACTCACATACACAAGCTCACATGCACACACATTCACACATACACAGGAGTGCAGGTGTACTACACACATGCATGCATGTATATGCACACACTCATATAGACACACTCATACACACATGAATGTACAAACACACACTTTCAAATGGCTAGGCTCTTCAGCACTGCCTGTTTGTAGTATCTCTGGCTGTCATAAGCTCACAGGGAAGAACTAGGAAACCCATCCACTGAGTACCAGGAGCTAGCACTGGGCTTGCAGCAGCTTCAAGGCTTGGTGTTTCTACTCTTACCGCGGTGAACCTGCTCTCTTCACCAGTCATTATTTCTCCCGGATGTCACTGTGGTTCACAGTATTGCAATGTCACTTTAGTAATTTAGATTTTAACCCAGCTGCCCTGCTGTGCTAAACTCTTACAGCCACCAGATGCAAAATCCATTCATATGCCTAGGACAATAAAAAATCATGATGGTGGCAATCATTCATAGTCTGCATTTGCAAAACACATCTTTGGTCTGAAGGGAGCATGTGTCTCGAGACTACTGTATGAAAAGTGATCTTTGAATCTAATATGGAAATGAAATGAATCCACCTCCGGAGTGAAATGTGGAAGACATTTAATAATTTCTAACTAAGCACACATGTCTCTGTGTAATATAAGTTTGCTCATGTGCTTTGTAAATTTTATTTTTACATTAAAATAACATTTAAACTTTATTCTTACTGAAAAATAATTGGCTGGAAAAATACTCAGAAACTAACTGGCTAAACAGTAAAAAAAAAAAAAAAAAAAAAAAATTCTCTATTGAGCCTTTTAGTCAAGCCCAAGAGATTTCCCTTAAGGTTCACCAGAGGCATCCTTCAGTTGCAGGGCAGTGAGCCTCTCTGCAGTCTTGGGTTATGGCACTCAGGGTTTCAGCAGCACTCCTCTTGCAGGGCAGAACCAGTGTGCATTCAGTTCTGCATTGCACCAGTGCAGACAACCCCACGTCACTTCCCACTTTCTTCCTGTGCAGCCTCATCTATTTCTAGAGTGTCCGATCGCTGCGCTCTGCTGACGGCCCATTCTGTCTCCTAGCTGCTCCCGTCTCTCGCCCCAGCACTTACAGAGTCAAAACTGGATTGAGGATTCCTCATCACGGTCTGCTTTCTCCTTCCACCTCCCTTCTCAATATAAATCATGAGGTCCTCACGTTCCAAACTAAGATGTTCCATAAAATAATCCCTGTCTGCACTCCACACAGCAGCCCTCGGCACCACATTCTTTGCGTTATTCAACTAGGCAGTATTGGAGGTAACACTCCCTTTCCCAGAGTCAGTTAGCTCCAGAGTTTGTGCGACTGTATTTTGCATGAATCCTTACATCTGTCCAGCACAGCACATGAGCCAGGCAGTGGGCATGCACCACTAAGTATATGATAAATGAATAAAAATAAGGGAGATTTTTTTTTGGTATTTTCTTAGACTCTAGAAATTCTTTTACTTATTGTTTCAGCAAGTTGTGTATTTGCATATGTATGCTATGTTTTGATGGGGTGATTTATCATAGTCCACAGTTTATACTAAGCTTATTACTAATTTTTAGGGACAGACCATTGACTTATATGAAATCCTTCATTTTAAAATGAGCACTTCCTTACAATGAATACAGCTTCATAGGTTTGCCTTTACTTTTTAATATCTCCAATAATATCATGTGCAAAATTTCTCTTTACAAAAGAGAAAAAACATATATGTCATGTTTTTATTGCTAAAGTCTTTTCCAGATCCTATAAATTTCAGCCTTTGGGTTGAGACTATATGATATATATAAAGCATTCTTCTCCAGTAATGGTTGAAAGTTAGTGGTACCATGCTGAATTTGGATATTTATACATGCTTAGAGAGGGAAATAGAGCTGTTATGTATTATACAGGAAAAGTTCAGAAGAAAAGTTATTTAATGCCACTGGGTTTTTAAACAAAATCTGATGAGATGCATCTATAACATTCTATATATAATTATCATCTCACTGTGCAAGTGAGCTTCATAGTTTTTAGATGACAGTTATTTTTACGGCCACATTCTTTTAAAAATCATATTTTATTCTTATTATATTTATGTATTGAGTATACATGTATGTGCACACAGGGCTGAGGGAGGCATGCTTGCTGGTGGTATTTGTGGAGGTCAGAGGACAACCTGATCCAATTTGTTCTTTCCTTCCATCACATGAGACCTGGGATCAAACTGATGTCATCAGGCCTGGTGGCACGTGACTTCACTTGCTGAGCCATCTTGCTGACCCTAATGGCTCTATCTTAGGTGTGTTTTATTTATTTTTTTCCTTTCTGTATGTCTCATTAATGTTTGCCACAGGGTCTCAGCATAGCCCAGGCTGTCCTTCAGGTCATGACCTTCCTGCCTCAGCATCCTGAGTGCTGAGATTATAGGCATGGAGTCAGCAGGTCTGAGTTTTTGCTTGGTTTTAATCCTTGCTATGCCTTAGAATTTGGAATGAAAAAATGGAGTGAGGATTTGTCTCACCCTGCTCCTCCCGTATCTTCCACATAGATCTCAGTGACGTAGTTACGGAAAGTGTATCAGCTTTTTAATGTATATGTAATGAGAAGGCATTCAGATCGTATTAGACATATGAACAGGAATGATAAACTAAAGCACTGAACTAGCATGCTTAATGAAAGAATGCTGGTTTGGTTCTTTGATTGTTGGAGATGACCGTCACAGATGAATAACTTCCTTAGTGTTTATCCACCAGCTTCCCATAGGCCGTTCCAACATCGTGTTTTGCAGGGAAATGAGATGGGAAGCAGCTTAGGTCTTGTCGCATTCACAACATTTTCTGTAGCAGCATTCTCGGAGAATGGAGGAACCCTGGGATAGCTGAAAGACGGCTGCATTTGCACGTACGTTTTTGAGAGGGGAACTTCTTCAAAAAACACAATGGAACCAAAATAATGTCCCTATTGTTCATTCCTAACAGAAGACCCATTTTCTTTCATAGGGTGGAAATAGTTGACATGAATTATCCTTAGTCATGTGAATATTCTGTGGTTCTTTTCCTCCCTGTCTCCTAAGAGAGGGTGTGGAGGGGTGACCTCTGAGTCTGAAGCTCCGCCTTAGCCATCCAGTAGCTCTGAAGCTCAGGGTCTGCTTGCTGGAAATGGCTGCTGCGAGGGATTTCTCTGATTTGATGTCAACCTCGTAGGCCTCTCAAGTCCAAGGTGTAACGCGCAAAAGAATGTAAATAATTTGAGGGCCAATTTATGTCGATTTCCTCTTAATGGGAGTTCTTTAAATCATGAGAGTGATTATCGCCAGGGATTTATGGGGGCCATATGGCCTGGCATGTCTGAATGTACTGCCCAGCAAGGTCCGCTCATAGCCACCTTCAGGACAAGCTGGCGATGAAGAAAGCGGCGACGGAAATCAAATCTTAGCGGTGGGCTTGGCACCAGAGCGAGCCATGATCTTCATCTTCTTTTTGTGTAGTTTAGGTCAGGTTTGATGAAGTACAGCAGTGCACTGTAGAATCCCTCAGGCTTTTCTTTCTTGTCAATAACCTACAGGACACAGACATCCACACAACCCAAGTACCACAGTGAGGAGACTGCTTAGGAGGAATCTGCCTTGCCTGCCACGTCAGCTGTTTCTACGCAAAATCATAACTTCCGGTGGTTTCTGTAGCATTTATCTAGTGCCAAAGATACACTTTTTGCCTAGAAAACAAAACTTCTTTTAGACGTTATTTTCTTGTGGAATCTTTGGTGGAGGCTTTCTAAGGAAGTTTTTCCATTTTTTTTTTTTTTTTGCTTGTTTCTACATGTGTCCATGAAGGATTATATCTATTGAACAAATGAAATGGAACTAAACTCCCAAGAGAGGACCCGCCATGGAAGAGGAAAGCATTCAGAGGCTGAGATCAGTCTCAAGGACTCATAGGAGGACAAGCAGGCAGCCAATGTGTGTTCTGCAAGGGTTCTCAGGCCTTGAGTGGGGGCCTGGATGTCAGCAGCCGACTCTCCTCCGTAATGCCTGGGAATGGTCTAGGCAAAGCTTTACGGTTCTGTCATGGCACGGCTGGTGAGGGAAGGTGGACTAACACGGTCAAGGGTAGAGATGGCTGTGGGTGAGGCGTCAGCCAGAAAAGCCCACCAGGCTTCCTGATTGATATGAGTTTACCTGTCATTCAGAGAGGCCATAGAACAGACACTGCCACAGATATCTGAGTGGGCATGGAATTCACTGGGGATTCTGAGCTCTGCGGAATGTCACACCTTTTCAGATTGCCGAAGTGTAGTGGTAGCTCGGGGACATCCCCTTTAAGGACACAAGCAGGGCTCTGGCTTGTCATTGCTCTCCTGCACTTGTGTGATTTGCAGAGAGTGTGAGAGCAACGGGCTTTCCTCCCCACAAATGGAACTTGTGTTCACACTTAAACTTATGTTTTAGGAAAAAGGTAGTAATGCTCTGAAGCCTTAGCCCTGGTTCAGCTGAGAAAGGCACATGCTAATAAGGAGAAAGGGGAGTGTGTTCTGTTCAATATAAAATATCTTGGCTAGACTACCGGGAGCCTACCTTGCAAGGAGTCACAGATATGTGGCACATTCAGGAAAGTGTTGGACGGGGCTGATTTGTTCTGACCATCAGGAAGCTGTTTGTTTGCACTGGTTTATGGTGCTGAGGTCAGTGGAGAGGGAGGGTTTTGGTTCCATGACTACACGTCAGTATATTTTTAAAGTGTGACCTAAATCTAAAGGTGATACGAACAGTAATCAATTCATAAATGATTTTGAGGTGTTGTTTGGTGGGGCACAGGTTGGAACAATCGTTCTGAGGGGACTACTGAGTAGTGGGCTCACCGAGTTTGTGGTAGCGCAGTCAAGGATCCAGCACAGACAGGATCAGACATTTTTTTTTTTTTCCAGTCGGCCTGTGGGAATGCAGGACTTTAACTCCAGAGTGGATATGATTTTACTCGATTTTTTTTTAAAGGTGGAGAAATGAATGGGGCATGCATTCATGTTTTTCACCTAGGCCAAGTGGAAGACTTTGCAGTGATGTAACCCGTTCGGCTGGAGAAGCTTTTCTGTGCACTGCCCCGCGGGGCTGAGAGTAAGTTATGAATGCGGCACTGTTCTCGGCGGAGAGGGCCTTGCCGGGAAGAGAGCGGTGTGCCTGGGCCCCAGCTATTGAGAAGATGCCAGTCAGGGATGAAAACGTCTTTCATGAAACTATAGCTAACTTCCCTGTGACACATTACCATAAAGCAGCGAGTATTTTAAAAACCAACAGTCTGAAAATACACACAATACTTTATAAAAGTCGGAAGGCTTTATGTTCAAGTGCGCATGTCGAGTGACTAAAAATGTACAGGTTTGTGTCAGAATGCTTTTGAGCGCATTGTTCTAAGTAGCTTTCCTCCTCGCTCCCTCTGTCTGTTCACAGCTCTGGGTTCTTTTGCCTTTTGGTTGAAATTACAAAAGATGTCTTCTGAGACAAATGCTGGCCCATGACATCAGGACGAAGGAATGCTCAGCCCGGTCCAGCGTGTGTAAAGCGTCAGCTGCTTAACAAAATGTTACATTTTCCAGGGTGGATTTAAAAAGTACGGATGATCCCCGAGAGGAGGAGCCAAGTTCAGACAGACCTTTATAGGCGCTCTTATTAGAGGCATGCCAAAATGAGAATGTTTTTATGTTAATATTACAGACTTTTTCCCCTGCTGAAACAGAAAAATGTACTGTGGTCTGTATAAGACACATGATAAAAATTGATGGCTGTAACCACAGTAGGCTATTATAGAATTTTAAATTTTGAAAACATTATAGATGTTACAGTTATAAGTTTAAATACTAAATTTTTGGAGTTTTTTTAAGTTAAATTTTGTGGACTTATATAACTCATATTTAGTGAGAATACATAAAATACTTTTAATCACTCATTATCATTGTTAGGTCTTACCAGGACTTAATTTGGAACATTCCATATCATTTCCTTTATTTGGATAGCACATAAACAGTTTGACCATAGTTCAGTATATGCATAAAATATTTATTTTTACTTTTTAACTATGAATATTCAGTTACAATTAGTTGTTATTAATCTCCACTTCCATATCAGCAGAAGAAAATGGAAATTCTTGAAAAATTTTCAACAAGTACAAGTTCAATAAAATACAGCAAGATGTCAATATATAAACAATTCAAATCAGAAATCAGATGTAAGACATCTTTCATTTGATGATTTATTATCAATATATGCAAGAGTTATTATGGGACCTATGTGCTGCTAGATTCTATTAAAGTAAAGATTAGAGAAACTAATCATTTTGGTAAAGTCGTGTGTACCAAGAACAGTCTGAATGAATCATAGGATTTCTTTTCACATGGGAAAGAAAAATATTAAACATTAAGGAAAAGAAGGCAAGAATGATGGTTGGCCCTCGTAGGCTGAGCGTGGGCGATGGCTGGCCCTGATAGGCTGAGCGTGGGTGATGGCTGGCCCTGATAGGCTGAGCGTGGGTGATGGCTGGCCCTGATAGGCTGAGCGTGGGTGATCGCTGGCCCTCATAAGCTGAGCGTGGGTAATGGCTGGCCCTGATAGGCTGAGCGTGGGTGATGGCTGGCCCTCATAGGCTAAGCGTGGGTGATGGCTGGCCCTCATAGGCTGAGCGTGGGTGATGGCTGGCCCTCATAGGCTGAGCGTGGGTGATGGCTGGCCCTCATAGGCTGAGCGTGGGTGATGGCTGGCCCTCATAGGCTGAGCACGGGTCTGGGTAAGGCGAGCATGTGACTTGATTCTGTCCTATGGCAGTTCACATGGATGCTGCTCCTGTGCTGGAGAAGAGAGCTGGTGGGAAGGAAGAGTTTGCTCATGTTAGGAGACCTAGAAGCCTTGGGATTGATGAAAGCTGCCAAAACTCAACCTTTATGTGATGTTTAGATATGCTTTCAGGACATGGGGCTATTTAGAAGTATCAAGAAGACAGGAGACCTGGCAGTAGACTTGGGATTATGGCCACTGATGCTTTTGTATTGAGGACATGGACATAGCTGTTCTAATAGTAGAACCAAATGGGAGGAACTCGTCGAGGGTATAGGGGATACCTTAGAGAGGTTTCCAGAAACGTTCTCCAGCTGACCTGCAGCTTGCGGATATTTACTCCTCAGCCGGCTTTGCCTTCCAACAGATTTTTCTAAAAGTTATTTCCTCTACAAGTGTTTTCAGTTTTCGCAGGTGTATTACAGAGCATTTCGCATAGCACGTGGTACTCTGGCTGTCAGAATTAAGCCTTCCCTGTTGAGCATTCCATATACCCGGGTGGAGCAGGAACGAACGGCAACGATGATTTTTCCTCATTTCAAAGAGATGGATTTTTCCAGTTCTCAAAGAACCCTCACGTTTCTTCAATGTTAAATTATGAACTCTAATTCATTCTGCTATAGGATAATGGTTTAGAAATGGATTCTTTGAAATAAGGATTGTAATATAATAACAGAGGGGCTGAACCAACCCACAGACATTTTTTTTTTGTTTGTTTGTTTTTCGAGACAGGGTTTCTCTGTGTAGCCCTGGCTGTCCTGGAACTCACTCTGTAGACCAGGCTGGCCTCGAACTCAGAAATCCGCCTGCCTCTGCCTCCCAAGTGCTGGGATTAAAGGCATGCGCCACCACCGCCTGGCTACCCACGGACATGTTAAGGATACAGCCTTTCAGCTGGTCTGCTATTGTGAGGAGACTGGTGAAAGTCGTATTTGTGTGATGCTTTTCTTACGAGGACTGTGGAAGCTAGACAGTGGTGTGTCATCATCTTGAGATGTCACGAACCAGTAGAGAAGCACAGTGCTAATGACACAGAGCAGACACGCCCCCTTCTGTTGACCTTGCTGTTACTAAACTGTTACATAAAAGTTCTCTGCGTTCTAATCTATCAAAATCCACATTTGTAGCCCCCAAGAAGGCCTTTCAACGTATATTTTCCTGTAGTTAGTTATTCTTGGCTTCCCTATCATTTGTCATTTGCATGCACTAATTGGGTACCTCTGTATAACACACACTGAGCTGGTGCCTAGGGGTTGCAGATAACCAGGCGGGACACTGCATTTCTGGGGTGTCCCTGCCTAAATGTGGGAGGGCCAAGTGAAGATGAACACACGTGCAGAGCAACAGTGGCTGCTAGTGTGACACACTGGCCTGGTGACATGTAGCTAGAGGTGTGGACCCAGGAGCCAGGAGCAGAAGTCAGGGGCTAGGGCACCCTCTGACTCTTGAAGGAGGGAAGTCTCTGGCTCGGTAACGTGAAGAAAGGCACGTTGGAGAAAGCTATAGAGAAATCTCCACAGGCCGTTGTGATTGGATGGATACAGGCGGTTCACATCACAGGCTGGACAGCTGCGTGTGGAGAAGTCTTTAAATCTTGCATTTCACACAGCGGATTTTGGTCTTTGTTTTATACTTTCTATCATTGTTTTTGTGAATTGACTTGAACTAAAAGAACTAAAAGGATCTCTGTCTCTGTCTCTGTCTCTCTGTCTCTGTCTGTCTCTGTCTCTGTCTCTGTCTCTCTCTCTCTCTCTCTCTCTCTCTCTGTGTGTGTGTGTGTGTGTGTGTGTGTGTGTGTGTGTGGTGAGATAGCTGGATAAAGACTTTGACAAGATAACTCCAAAATATAGAAGAGACAGGAACGAGCGTTGGTCAGAGACGGGAGACACCAGTGCACGGCCACTACAGCTCTCTGGGATGGAAGTGTGCCCTGTCCAGAACAGCGAGCAAGGAGACAGGCTTGGCAGGTAACAGGAAGCAAACCTACAGCAATTAATCCCTGGACGTGAAGAGTGGAGGAGCAGGCAGGCGCCGTGGCAGCAGTCTGACTCTACACACTGCTTCTGGTCCCTGGCATGGGGAGCGCAGGAAAAGGAGCAGATTTACGCCAGAAGATGATGAGTCTCACTTTGGATGTTTAGAGACTGAAGGCTCCCATTAGAAACCCAAAATGGCAGAAACCCAAATATTTGCAGACTAATCCAGAGTATGAAAATAATTGAATGTATGTGATAAGCAAATGCTTGCTGAATGATTGAATGGATGCGTAGATTAGCCATCAATTCATTACATTCCAAATGACTATTATCGACTTGCTGTAATTATTTTTAAAACCATAAGGCACAATAGGAAACATCCTAATTATTTAGAAGCAGCAGAAGTAATGCATTTTGTTGCTTAAAAATTTCCAAATAAGTTAATGGGGCTCCGCTGGACTCTTAGAATTGATTAGCGCGAGTGCGCCGTCTTTCCTCACTGTCCTCGCTGCCTGCTGCTGGAATGTCTTTGTAACAGTACAAGGCTACCAGTGCGAGAGTCTGCTCTAGTAGGGAAAGAGTTAAAACTAGGGGGATGATTTTCCAACAGTCACTGGAGGATTAATCCCTGGGATTAAAATACAAAGCCTTTGGGTGAGGTGCTGGCTCTTAAACCCTGGTTATATCCCTGTGCTGGTGCTGGGGAGCCAATGGAGGTAGAATTCTTCCCCCTTGCTCCTCAAATGCTAAGGATGACACAGGTCCCTCAGATCAGTGGATAGCTGCTTCCCACTTTTTCATTTATGGCATTGAGCTCACACAAAGCAATCGGACTGTAAATGCTGTCTCATACATTCAGTGTTATCAAATATTATTCAGGGTTTGTTATAAATACTCTTTGGGACTCCCAGGAAAGTGCTCGTTGCCTTCGTAGTAGGAGTCCATCTAAGTCGGCTACGTAGCCCAGCCAGCTCAGAAGTGGGATGTCAGCATTCACGGCGCACATCTGTATCTCTGGGGTAGACTTGCCTTAGTCACTCTCACGAGGCTGGGAAGATAGGAATGCCACAGTGTTTGTTTACAGTGACAAGTCCAGGCACACTGACGAATGTTTGTCTTAGCTATTCCCAGGCATTCTCTAACAGTATGGAGAGCTGGGATTGCACATGAAGGTGCCTGGTGAACGTGAGGTCAGAATAGGGTGGCTGCATGACTGTAGGTAGCCTGGTCTTCCCAGCTTCGCGTGGACTCTGCACTGAGAATGGGGTCCTCAAAGCTTCCTGCTTAAGGCGTGTCCTCCCCAGGTCAGGCAGAGAGGGGCAGTGCAGCCTTCATCCTTGTGGTCTTCATGTTTGAAATCATTCTTAGAGTTAAGGGATCTCTGTGCCATGTACTTTCTTTGGGTTATCAAGTAATTCTTAAATCCTGATGGCTTAGAGACCCTTCTGTTTCTATCAGATACCTATTTCAGCTCTGATATGCTATTGCCGTGGTAGAGATGTCAAAGCAAATTTAATCTCCCGGTGCCACTGTTTAGCCCCCAGGTACTGCCAGTGTCTAGAGCCAAAGTCACGGAGATAATTGGCGATGGCTGGCTCTCTGCCCGACATAAAGCTGGGGGCAGATATACTGTTATAGTAACAATTGCTTTAGAAGTACTGTATGGGAGAAAGTAGGGACCCTACGAGGTAGAGCATTCATGTTTGCCGAGCCACATGAAGGAACAAGCTAAAGACTTAAAACTTCCGACGTAGATAAGCAAATGCTATATACACTGCCAACTTAGAAGACAGCACGTGAGACTGTGGTTGCATTCAGGATGAAGCAGGAGTCCAAAGCTTTGTGTAAGCGGAGGGATGGCGATGCTGATCAAGTACAGAGGTCAGGCTGTGTGTGTTGAGATGAGTTACAATTCTTTGAGACATGTTACATTTATACTAGGGTCTCCATTGTAAGGTAGAAGTACCCCGTGGGCTCTGACAGAACTGGAGCTCATGTGACAGACAAGGAAGAGAACGCAGGCTAGTGACTGACAAACCTAGAGGGTTGAGAGCAGCCAGAACAGAGCCTGGGAAGGAAATAAGAAGAGCTCTTTCAAGGAGACTGCTGAAGAGCAGGGGCAGGAGACCCGAGGAAGTGAGTGGCTCTGTAAGGGATTGGAGCCAAATACTGTAAAATCCCAGCTCTGTGGGTGGGAAGACCTAAGCTGGCGAGAACTCTAGAGGAATTATAGCCAACTGCATACAGCGAGAAGCCTTTGTACCAGAGGCGACCACTCCATCCCACAACAGTGTCAAATATGATGGAAGAGCCTTTTACCCCCACTTTGTATTTTTGTGTCTGCCTAAGTGAAGCTTCTTTTCCCACGTAAAGGGTGGAAGGCCCGGGCTTTGCTGATTGTGCTTTCCTTTCCCACCGTAAATGAACCGTTCTCTAATGAATTTGTACAGCGCTTCATTTCTAATTTACAGCGAGCTAGTTTGAAATGAAATAAAAGCATTAGAAAAGTTAACGCCGCTGCCTTTTGTAAGAACCTGGCATCTTTGGGGACGCTCCATCACACACCGTCCCATTGTGGTGCCTGAAATGGTAGCAGGAAATCTTTCCAGTTCCTTTTGGCATTATCACATGCTCTGATTAATTAAGGACTTTTGTTTACATAAACAGGATTTTAGCTTATCAGAGTCCAGAAGGAATTTGAAGAGGAAGATTTTTAAGTTGAATTAATTACCTTCTGCCCTAGGGAAAAAGCAGTAGCAAATGTGCAGAGAAACCTTCCTTGGGATTTTGTGAGGGCAAAGGTGACGGGAGTCAGTCTGGATCACGGGAGGGGGGAGGCAGGTGTGGATGGGGGCCAGGAGAGGAAGTGATACGCCAATCTGTGTGAAATACTGTATTCCAAGTCCTGTGAATACTGTTCACACAAGTGCTTATGTTGGATTTTAATGTACACTACTGAGAAAAGAAAGCAAATGCTTGTGGCGTTCCATGGTACCTTGTTATTCTATCTAACAGAACAGACACTTGCAAACCGACTTCCCGCCTATTAAATTAATACCGTGTTAACAAAAATTAAGAGAGGCTAATACTGCTCACACTTATCTCTTAGCAAAAGACAAAAAAAAAAAAAAAAACTAAACAGACCCAGAACTAAAGTAATTAAATATACTAAACCCTTGTAAATTAATGATTAGAGAACAAAATATTTTTCTTCATTAAGATGCTAATGTAAATGAATAGAATGTTTTTTATAAAACCTAATTGTGGGTGAAATCTAGAAGACAACTTAGTATTGGGACCTTGAGTATTAAAAAAAATGGAATAGTCCTGCTTGTAGTTATACTTTAAATATTTAAGTACATTGATTTCCTTAAATTGGGATTCTGTCTTTACCAGAAACAACCCCCAGGAAATGACTTAAAGAAGACGGAAGCAATGAAGGCAGTTTCGGAAGGGAGCAGGGCTGGGACAGCACAGGGGCAGCCCCGGGCCTCACTGCCAACCGTAGCTTGGAGCGTTCAGCAAGTTGGCTTGCCCAAGTCTCAGAATATGAGACTAGAAATGAGAAATAATGCTGTGCACAACTCCCCTAGGGAAAGGACGATGACACCTGTAAACATGGCACTCAGAGAGGCTTCAGAACGCAGCAGTCTGAACGACAGGAGTTCTGTCGAGTGCTTTGCTCCTGGAGAAGCTAGCCATGTCTTAGCACCCAGCCTGTCTAGAGGAGGTTCCAATAAATAACCCATCCATCTTCTTTTTGGTTCTTGCAAACTCAGCCACAGCTCTCCTGCAAACCCTCTCATTCTCTGATCATGATTCACCTTGCTCTGCTTGCGAGTTTCTCTTAACTGCTGTCCTCTTGTTCTGAGTCTCCCCCTACCAGCTGCTCTGTACTGTATGTCTTCAGCCTCCCTCTCTGTCTTAATCCCTGCTTAACCGGAAACTCCTCCTCCTCACATTCCCACAATTCCCCATGGCCCATTGATCATCTTTAAGAGACGCTCTGTTTTTCCAAATGAGCCCCTGTAACTTCTTGGGCTGTAACTTCCTGAATGGTCGAACCACCTACTCAGTGACTCCAGCTGCAAGCCTCAGGCCAGTTCTGACTCTTCTTTTCCTGCGGTTCCTGCCTCCATGGGCTCTTCATTCTGCATGTGCCCTTGTCCCACCGCTTGGTCCTGGCTCAAGGTGGCCATCGTTCATCTAGACATCTTGAGTGGCCACTTCACTGCCTCATTCTTTCCCTGTCACCGCCTGCTTAGGAATGCACACTACAGGGAATGCAAAAGGGTATTGCCAGTGTAGCAGCCAGCTGAGTGGTTTGTAAAAAATAAAAACTGAATTTGCATATTATTCACCACTTTCATTGGTAGGTAAAAAGTTTAGACTTAGACAAATACATGTGTGTACAGAGCAGAACTATTTACGATAGACAAATTAAAAAAAAAAAAGCTCAAATCCTGCCACTGGATGAATAAAGAAAGTGTGTTATCTGCATACAATAGAATATTATTTAATCCTTAAGATCAGCACCGATACAAATACAGTTGTTAAGTTAGGAAAGCAAACACAGTGGTTATCTCACTCCATTTCTATGATATTCAGGATACATACACCGACATGCACACACTCCAGAACTTTATAACCCAGGTTGCTTTTTGCTAGGTGACCATGCAGTTGTTTTCATGAGGACAGGGTTTCCAGTTGGAAGATGACAAGATTCTGGTTCTAGGTTCATTTCCCCAGTTAGAGATGCTGCACACTGCTCTGCTCACTTTAGAAGGAAAGATTTCCGTTTTGTGGAGTTTGATGTAGTTACGCAAGCCAAGCAACCTTTTGCTGGCTCCCCCTTGTGTACAGATGGCACTCCAGGTCTCCCGCTTCTCAGGGAGTCCTGTGCAAGCTGGTTAAGCCCAAGCCCCACCTTCTGGCTGTGGCTGCTCTTTTTTTTCTCCCTTGCCTTCTCTACCTAAGGGGGATTGCTGCTCCTGTGAGATAATTTATGTCTTCTACTGCACCCAGCTTTGCCTCAAGCTGCTCTGTCTGTCTGTCTGTCTTGGTAACTCCAACCACACTCTGAGAAAGACCCGAGTGTCAACGTCCCCTCCCATTCCATTTTCTGTCCACGGGAGCAACCATCCTGGTGCTTTTCCCTCCTGCCTATCACAGCTGGTGCTCAGGGAGTGGGCCATAGCTAATTCACAACATGTAATGAATGCAGTGAATGACTGCACTTAGCTTTTAAATAATAATTTTCTGTCTTAAGCAGTAATTTTTACTTCTTCCGTTATAAATTGATTGTGGTTAAAAAAAAAATCCAGTTGCACCTGGCCACATCTTGATTTTCAGACTTTCAGTGTGAGTGCTGTGCGGAATTAGATTAGAGTTGCAGACAGTTTCGTGGTTTTATTTATTTATTTATTTTTTACGTCACGTAGCTGGGTTTGTAAATAATTAGCCAGTATGCATTTGCATTTTGTGAGAGGTATAATGACTATTCAGTAATTGCAATAGAGTTCTTTTTATATGTGAGCAATCAAAATGGATGTTTTCAGAGTATTTCTATTTGGTTTTCAGTAGAAAAATTTTTGTTGAAAAAAAAAACACATATTGTACCCATTTCATGTACAAGCAAAGGCAAAATTGTGGTTGGATATTGGGGAGGGATGATTTCTGTTTGTACTTTCCCAGTACTAAATACTTATTTATACAAAATAAAATTCTTGGAAAATTTCATACATGTATATATGTATCAAAATGTATTCTGATTACTCTTACCCCACACCGTTTCTCATCTCCCTCCAACCTCTGATTGCTCAAGGTACTAAGAATAAAGTAGGGTGCCTAGTTCTAAAGAGGACTTTAATACCACTCCCTCTAAGGCTGGCAAGATTGTTGAGGCAGGGGGAAGGGGGAGGAAGAATGTAGCAGCTAGAAGGCAAGAACAGCTGTGCAATACTACTGTCTGGGCATGGCTTTTGCAATGCTATCTTGAACCTATAGCAGCTGTGGTTGCCTGTCCTGGGCCTGCACAGACTCGACCAGTCAATTGCTGGTCATGGATGGGGAAGGGGTTCATGGAACTTTACCAATCCTTGCTAAGGTATTAGAAAACAATGGGCCCTGGGGTTGCGGGAGTCATCATCTTCAGATGGGAACCCACTGGTGAGCTCACCAGAGTCCACTGGAGAGTTGCCTATCTGTGGTTACTCAAATGGCCCTGGTCAAACTTCAGGGAGATACCCCATCTATGAAAGTAAGGTGGAGTGCAGGGGAGGAAGACAACACAGAACAAAAGAAAAAGACATGACCATGGTCAGGGGGTTGTAGGGAAGAGAATACAATGTATCAGCTTCCTAATAGTTTCCTTTGATATTTTCAGGAGGAATAAATAAAGTCTTTCTGTCTTCGGTTCCCTAAAAATTCCCTAAAAATTACATATTTGGGAGAGTCAAGAGAAGTGCTGACTGTGGGAGAATGAGGCCCTAAGAGTCCAATCCCAGCACCCATGTAAAATGCCAGGCATTATGGCACACTTCAGGGAGATACCCCATCTCACCAAGCAAGGTGGAGTGCAGCAGAGAAATACACTTAACATTGACCTCTCATGTCAATGAGGCTCATGTGCACATGAACACATACATGCACACAGACATGTACCAGTGCAGACACACGTGGATACTTATGCATATGTACACCACATATACACATTTAAAATTTATTTGTGTGTTCCACTCTATTCATTAATTAATGTTATATTTTCTTAGCCCCTCCTCCTCCTCCTCTTGCTCCTCCTCTTCCTCCTCTTCTTCCTCCTTCCCCTTCTCTGTTCTTTAAGCTTCTCTAGATCAGATTTTTGGTGTTAGTGATGAAACAGTGTTCAGAATGATGTAATGTAGCCTCTGAGGTTTGCAGAGTGAGATTCAGTGCTGTTCCCAAGGTATCTGCAATAGGATTGGGGAAACAGACAGAGAAGCTCATAGTTCCATCTAATATGATGGATGTCGTGACTAACATATGTAAATGACCTACTATACAAAGGAGAGAGACCCTCCCTGCACTGGGTGAGGCAGGGGTGGGGGTGGGAAGGGAGGTGGCGGTGCCTTGGAATAGAGTTGAATTTCACTAGTATTGGGAGCAACCAGATTTAATGATGTCTGGAGAATGTCTCTACTACCACATGTGAAGTATTTTTTTTAACCAGTTGTGTTAGATAAATGTAAACTAGATTTAATTGAATTTGCTGCTGAACATCTAGTTGAAACCTATTTTAATAACTATCACCAACATACCATTTACTGGAGAACATTTCAGGCTCAGATGCACACTAAATGTGCAGTTTTTGTTTACCTCTGTGTTCCTTCTGGCTGCAGTATATTTGATTGCAAGATTAACTCTCTGGGCCAGCTCATTCCCTGATGTTGCTCGATAAGGAAGGAGAGCGCCATGCAAGACTGTGTGTGCATTTTGTCTTAAACACGGACTCTGAGTGGTTTCACATCTAGTGCAAGGATCTGAGTAGAAGTTTGAACTTCAATTAGTTGCATTTATGAACCACTGACAGCGCAGGGCAGTATATGAGGCATGTAGGAAATTACAAAGGAAATAGGAAGCACATTCTTTGTTCATATTGAGGTTATAATCTAATGGAACAAATATAAATGGAGATACATGATAACAGATAAAAATAAACATAAAAACATAGTCATAACCAGTTACAGATGGCTAGAGATATTTGCACAAATGCCGTGGAATAGGAAAATGAATGTGGTGGGTGTTGGCAGCTGCAGGAAGGCAGGAGGTGCTACCTGTGTCAAATGGGTGCAGAAGCACAGAGCCGGGAAGAACAGGCATCAGTTTGGTGGGGTCATTCTAGGAAGATGACTGAAAGGAAAATCAAACCAAACCAAACCAGCCGAACAAAAATAAAGGGGCCTAGACAGTGAGAAGAGCATGGATGCAAGGCTTAATGCAATAGCTGTGATTCTCTGAGCTGGAGAGTTCTCTCAGAAACCAACCGTGTTAAAATAGGCTAATTGCTGACCAAGCAATTCTGGGTATCAAAGACTTAATGATATCAAAGTTGTGGGCTTTTTATATCACATTCCATGACCTCTCTAGGCCCACTCCTTCTACTTAGTGTAGTTACTCAAACATCCAAATGCAACCCAGATGGTTTGGATGATAGGAATCTTTTTATAGGTTCTAAGTTCTTCCCTCTATCCTTACTTCCCTCCTTCTCTCCATTCCTCCTTCTCTCTCTATTCCCTCCCTCCTTCCTTCATCCATCTCTCCATCTTCTATCCTTCTTTCTCTTTTCTTTTCTTTTCTTTTCTTTTCTTTTCTTTTCTTTTCTCTTCTCTTCTCTTCTCTTCTCTTCTCTTCTCTTCTCTTCTCTTCTTTTCTTTTCTTCTCTCTCTCCCTCCCTTCCTTCCTTCCTCCCTTCTTTCCTCCCTCCCTCCCTCCCTCCCTCCCTCCCTCCCTTCCTTCCTTCCTTCCTTCCTTCCTTCCTTCCTTCCTTCCTTTCTTATTTTGAGAAAGGGTCTCATGTAGCCCAGGCAAGCTCACTCAACTCACTTTATTTCTGAGGGTCATCTTGAATTTCTTGTCCACAAGAGATGCAAGTGGTCCTTGCATGGAAGCAGTCCTGCTCAGTCTCCCAGCTGGAGAACTTAGCCTCTTGGCTGCAACACCAACCAAGGGATGGGGACAGTGGGGGTGGGTGCTGTGCAGGAAGGAACGTGGCTCTGGGAAACACAGAGCACCCCCTTGTTGAGAGTTTTGTTAGGGTCTTACAAATGCAGACTATATCCTCAGCCTCCCCCTGCGCTCCGGGCTCATCGCTGCAGTCTGCCCTGCCTTTGCCAGTCTCTCTACCTCCTCCTTCCTGGCTTCATTTTAAAAATAAAATGCTTTGTCCATTGTTACTGTAGCATGACACTGTATCCGTATTTTCTCTTTCTTTATATTTTTACCAGGCACCTTCAGCGTATCTCCTTGGCCTGTGCTTCGTTCCTTCTTCTGTCTGTAGATGATTTTGTTAGTGGCCACTAACAAACCGATCTCCTGATAATTGCACTGGTTTAATAATGATTTTATTATAATAATAATTTCCTACCTAAAGTTCCATGCTGAATAGTGTTCCATGGTAAACAGGCACTTTGTCCTTGCTGTGTTTTCAGTAACTCTTTCCTCCCCTTTGTGTGAGTTGTTCCAAGCACCATAGTGTACTGTTAAAGAATCATTATCATTCCATGTCTGCCATGTCTTAGTTCTAATTAGTAGCCTCAAGAAGGTTCTAGTCTAGGAAGAATTTCTTGCTTCTGTCTCTGAGCATAGAGCAAGCCAGTTCCTACCCTAGATATACACACTTTTTCTAGAGCTTGGGTTTTCCCATGCCTTTCTAGAGCTTCCCCGGCTTATACAAAGACCGTAGCCTCCGATAAGCATTGATGTATGTTTCATAGACTCGCAGGTACATAGTCATATGCAGCCTTTCTTGCTATAAAAATGTTTTTTCTGTGCATGTTTTGTCTTTCCACATTGATTGTTAAGATCTACAAGGGCAGTGAGTGTGACATATATCTTACAATTTCCCATGGGGTAGAGCATATAACTAGGTGCAAGATGATTACTCAGCAAATACTTGCTGAAAAAAAAAATGCATGGAATGAAGATGAAGGTACTTAGGAGTGAAGATAATCATTGGGATAGATGTTTTCATTTGATTCAAGAGGCAGTTGGGAGCCATTGATGGCTTCTGAGAAGAAGAATAAAATTTAGCCAGGAAGAATGTTGGGGTTTTGTGCAGGCTCCTGACAGGCTGTAAATAGATACATGCACGTTGTTAGGGACTGAGTGAAAGCAGCAGGCATGCAGGCTGGGACAGGACCAGTCAGTGGCTTTGTGCCTTGCAGAATTGGGGAAGGTACAAGTCTGAAGCAAGAGAAGCTTCCAGAAAGGCTTTCTAGTGGAGAGAAGCAGGGTATTAGAGTAAATGATAGCTAGGACATCTGCGTCACCTCCAGCTAGGACATCTGGTTCACCCCCTTCCCATCAGGCTTGGGACTCACACAGAAGAGAGCACAGGAGAATGTAAGAGCCAGAGGATAGGAGGTGTGCTGGCAAATACTGTCTTCTGGACACAACATGTCCATGGCACTCCTGAGCTCACAGCTCTGCTTGCCTGCACAAGACCCCCCCACACACACCAAGATTAAGCCAACAAGACTGCTCGCATCCCAACAGGACTCCATGGATTATGAACAGGAAGAAAACAACAGCAAATAGAGAGGAAGGGAAAGGCAAAGAGGGCAGTCTGGATATTCCCCAGGGGAGTAGGGCTGGGGGAGGTTTGGGGGTATATGGTCAGTATACATCCCATATATATAGTATTGTTAAAGACTATATAGCAGACATTCTATTTTAAAAAATAAACAGAACCGATGCTACAAGCAGACTTCAGAGGAGAGGTAGCTCCCAGCAATTCTGATGTCTGTTGGTATTTTCTGATATTGTTGGTTTCGCTGTAAGGAGCGATGGTTTGAATGGCTACAGCGTGTAGATTTAATATGCATTGGATTTCAGATGTCAACAGCACTTGTGGATGCAGATGTTTTATTGCTATTGGCTGGACCATGTTTCACAGAGTGCTGATTACAATTAGGAGACCAATGAACTAGCCCTGACCATTGTCATTGGTGTTAGTGACCTTGGCAAATCATTCAAACTCTCTATGTAAGGAACAGGAATGTGTGTGTGTGTGTGTGTGTGTGTGTGTGTGTGTGTGTGTAGTGGCTTCTTTTAAAAGAGTTCTGTCTAGGTGTGTCATAGAGACTTCAGAATTTTAATAAAAATGAAATTCCATCCATAATTTCTGCTTCATTTTGTTGTTCTCTGTAATGCATCAAAATTCCTTCCTTTTCTTGCTATAAAATACATTTAAGTATTAGCCCTTTTTAATTCCTGTCACCTTTTAACCACATCCACAAAATATACTTATCAGTTACTGAGAAATTGCAATGTAAGCTCAATTATGCTAAAAACTAATGGATAACACTAACACATAGTAACAGCTTCTTTTGCAGTATTTATTCTCCTGGTGATAAAAAACATAAGCCCAGCAGCGCATTGCTGCAGAAAGAATTTAGCTACAAGTTTATCAACTTGAGCAGGGCAGCTGCAGGACTAAATGCATGTGAAACTTAACAAACCCCTGGGGGAAGCTGACTGCAGGAATTGTCTGGTCTGTGTGGAGTTACTGAGGTGAGACATGGTGGATTGGACTTAATGCCCTAGGCAAGCACAATCAAATAGAGACAGTTTAAGATTTTCTGTGTCCATGAAGGGAATCTCTGGAAGGTATCTAAATGAAGCTCTCAGAAAGGAATGTAACACCATCATGAGCACTCTTCCTTGAATATATGCAGGTGGTTTTGATTTTGAAGAAATCTAAGTAAGACTTTTGTAGCATAAGCTGTGTAGGAGTTGAAAGACTTTAAGATTATTACTTGCTTCATAGGGATATGGGGAAGTTTTGAGCATTGTCTCTTGCATTTTAGTTTTCAAGTAAAGAATATTGGAGCCAGGCAGTGGTGGTATATGCCTTTAATCCCAGCACTTGGGAGGCAGAGGCAGGCGGATTTCTGAGTTCGAGGCCATCCTGGTCTACAGAGTGAGTTCCAGAACAGCCAGGGCTACACAGAGAAACCCTGTCTCAAAAAACCAACCAACCAACCAACCAACCAACCAACCAACCAACCAACCAACCAAAAAAAACCCCACAACAAAAAACAAACATTGGATAATGTGGATGCTTAGCTGGAGTAAAAATTCATGCTGATGAGGTTTCTTAAAGTTGACCATGAAAGCTAGTTTTAAGACCTTGCCCACCCTGACATTATAGGCAAAGTAGCTTAAGAGATATGGTATAGTGTTGTGGTTAGGTGGATGACATCCAGAAGTTGACTGCCCTGCTCTGAATCCTGGTCATGTCATCCTGCAGTCCAACATGTTACTTAGGAAAATTGCCCAACCTCATTTTTCTAGCTATAGTGGGCACAGTGCCTTTGTTCTTAAGGTTGTGTAAGGATTGAATGAATTAATAAATGTGAAGTGCTTGAAATAGCCTGGCACAGAGACAGCAGTCAGGTGTTGGCTGGACAGTCATTGCGATGATACTTTTAGGGCATGTTTTCTTTACTCACTTGGTACGGCTTGTGTGATTACTGGGGAACATAAGTCAGATAGTAGCATGGTCCCTCATCCAGAACTATCTGATGATAGCTTGAGAAGCTGGTTTGAGAATTGGGTCCTCAGCCACTGAGTAACTTAGAACCCCAAACAGACAAAGTATTTCACCTGAAGAAATTCAGACTGGAACAGTCTGGCCCTGAAAACAGGGAAGGACGTGGCAGACTAGGGTCAGAAGGAGAGCCAAAGCTTTCTGTGCTGAAGGAGTCTCCTGGAAGTTTTAAAGCAGCTGTCTGAGGATGTCCTTTGTTTCTAGGGTCTTCAGAATCTAGAAAACATTTGCCATGGTTTCAAACCTAGCCTCGAGAGTCTTCAGAGTGTCTGTTGGCAATTTAGATGTTTCTATTCCTTTCTCCTGTACGCTGGCCTCATGTTACTGACCTGTGTCCTTATGGTTACAACATCAATCTTCTCCCAGCAACTCCGACCCTGACGCTCAGCACTCAATCCTAACAGCTCTACTTGAAAACACGAAACTTCTCCCTGACTGGTTGGCCAACCAGGGTGTAGAAGGAAGATTGCTGACCGCAGGCGTCCGGCACGACCCGGCATCACTTCTCATCCCCATTGTCTCCGTTGTGTCTTTGGTTTAGTCTGGCTGTGGGTCCTTCTTTTGCAACTCAGGGGTCCCTACCTTTTCCCTTCTTAACTTACCAAATCAGAACTCTAAAAGCAAGTTGCAGAGGCACAGTGGGCTGGACACAATAAGAGTGAGCATAGTGTGGTTACAATTTGTAGAACATTTTACACAGCATTAGGGCAATTACATTAGTGTTCACTTTGCTTCCAAGGCTTTGATAGGAAAAACATTTCTTTATCTACTCCTCCTCTTTGTTGTTCACACAACAGCACCATCATCACACTTAATGTGTGAGTTTCATTAAAGCGTGGTTGACAGGAGAAGGGTGACTGTGGCCTGCTGCAGCGTGTCACCTAAAAGAGGTTGCCAGGTCACCAAGGAGATCTCTAGAACCCTTCTGATAGGCAGTGTATAGATTCCTGAAAAATAATTATTATCACTATTATTTTTGAACAAACAAAACTCATTTCTCCATTCTTTGTCTTTTTAGGGGAGAATAAAATGGGAAGCCGGTACCCGGCTATTATACAATATTCAGGACGGTCCTAGCAGGTTCAGTAGAAAATAATGAAAATATTTTAGGAACTTAATAATTATGTATGGCTGCACTGAGTCTTCTCACATTGTTTAGATAGGTGATAGAATCTACTAACAATGTGTGAAAGCCAGTTTATTATATGGGAGTATGGAGAGATAAGGTCACATGATCTTTTTGTTGTTGTTCTTATATACCAACACCTATTTTCCAGCTCTACCATAAATAAATCTTATAGCCAGTGCAATGTAAAATGATAGAATTTGTAGTGAGCAGTGTACTAATTTTAAATCAATGGAGGTTCTACTGGGAGTTCCTCAGGACAATAGAAATTGTAGCGACCTTAATGTGTAGGGACTAAAAGGATTCTGCTAGCATCCAAGGCAAAGCTGCTTCCGGATGCCGACAGATGCGGGGATGGCAGAGCCTGCCACTCCCTTCTCTCTCCAGTCGCCTCATTCTATATTCTTGCTTCACATCTCAATTTTTTTTTGAAAAATCATAGCCTAAATTACTAATCAGGCTGAAGGACACACTGCTGTGTAAGGAGAACCCCTAATGAATTCGTTCAGTTATCTCCCCAAATTATAGAGTGTCCTGAGCAGATAGGACATTAAGTCACATAGACTCAACTGTAGAATTTAAAAGAAATGTTGTCTTTTTTTCAATTGGTATGCACCTTTGGTTTGCTTTTTAGAAGCAAATATGTGTATACATCTTGAGTTAAATTGAAAAATACTGGTGCTTTAACCTGCGTTTTGTAAAGACAGAAGTGTCCTAGTGACGACTATTTCCCGTTCTGGGGGAGCAGGCTTACTTGGATTGATGGCCTTTCCTGCTTTGTGGGCTGCATGGGCTCTGGTCCAGCTGTTCAGCAGTGCAGGAGCAGCCTCAACCCTATGTAAAGGAGCAGACATGGTTATATTCACACAGAACAGAAGAAATTGGTAGAATTGGCCTGTGGACCTTCATGTGTTGATCCCTGTTGGACCTGATAACAGACCTATAAGCATAATATAGATAGGAAACAGTTAAAGTGTATTCTAGTTTAGCAGCCACACGAAGTATCTTGTATTATACCATGAATTGAAGAGTTACAAATCAAGACTTATGCATAATTAAAGGACTTCTGAATAGTGGAAGGATGGAGAACAAAAGCAAACACCAGAAAGGGCGATCACAGGACAGCACTTGTAAAGCCAGAAAACAGGAGGAGACAAATGCTAAGGAACTGGGTCAAGGCAGTGTGGAAATCGGCGTTGTGAGGGATGAGCTAACTGATTTCGTCATTGACAAGGAAATTTCTTGAGAGAGAAAGTAACTCGTAGGAGCTGGAGAGATGGCTCTGTGGCTAAGAGTCCTCAGTGCTCTTCTGAAGAACTAAAATTCAGTTCCCAGAACCCCCTTCAGGGAGCTCACCTCTGTCTGTATCCCAGGTCCAGGATAATGGATACCTCTGGCCTCTGGGCACCTGTATTGATGTGCACATATGTACCTGTAGACAGACACATCTACACATAATTAAAAATAAACCTTAACTAAAGGAAGTTGTAGAATGGTCCATACATGACTCCACTCATGCTAAACACACAAGTCACAATCATCTGAGTATCCACAAATATATGCGTATACCTTTATAAGAACAGCTGTAGGGAAATCTACTGGTAGATTAAGTGATTATCTCTGACAGAGGTAATCTGTGAGACAGGCCTAAAGAATGGAAAACCACGAGTTTTAACAAGACAGTAGATACTGACATACAAAAAGTTACACCCTTTTTCCCCCTGAAGGAATATAAAGAATGAGGACTTCGAAGTTTTAAATTCAAGATTACAGCACATGAAATTTATAGTCACTTATAATTTTGAGGGTTTTGTAGGAAGTGAAATCTAGCTGAGATTTCTACGTCAGGAAAATAGGCATGTGATTGATTTACTGCATAGGCCTTGAATCTACAGAACATCTTCGAGCACTGTGAAAGTTTAGAAACTCAATAACTTAGCAGACACACTGGCCTGACCCCCCATGGTCGGCGATTTATGGGTTGCTTGTCAGCGTTATCCATGTCAGTGCTATAGTCGGGTCTGGCCTCGGGAATTTTCCCCTGTGTGGCAGTCTTGTTGTGCTGGGGAAAGTGGTTTCGTACTGTGCTACCATCTCAAGAGAAATCAGGAAGGCTCTGACACAGCATGCCTTAGCTTAGCAGACACATGGCTTTAAAACGGATAGAGCGTGTGAGTTCAGACCTAGGACGGCTCGCAAGGCAAGCAGACTGGCTTACACCTGAACAGGCTGGCTTCTCAAGGAAGCAGGCACTTTTGGAGATCTGTTCTCAAGCCCTCACTTGCTCTAACAGTGAAAGATAATAAAAGAAGTATGGATGACAACTCCTTTCCAGAAAGAGTAGAACACCAAGGAAGAGGAGCACCCCCGGCCATCCATGTTCAAGCGCCCAGCTACGAATCCAGCTATATGAAAGCCCCAGAGAGGTACAAGTGGCCTGTACCGCTGGGGCTCGGTGGACACGGAGCCGTTAGCAGGGCACACACAGTTCCAGTGCAGTGCTAGCATGATGCCGGAGTTGTGCTTTCTGAGCACGGGCTTTAAGCTGGGCCAAGTACTGTCTTACCTCTTTAACATCATTCTATTTTCCATTTTCACTAAGTCCTAGACCGTAGGAACATGGGAGAGTTCTCTTTTACTTCATATAAAGGTAGAGAAATTAGGTTTAGAGAGAGAATGTAATTTGCCAGAGAACATGTAACTGTTGAGTTTCAAGGCAGAGCAGAAGTGTTCGCTCTCTCTTTTCAAAGGACAAACTCTTTCTTCCAAGGCCAGACTGCTCGGATGCTAGCCACCTCCTGCCCACTTTCCTCCATCCTGAAATGCAGGTGCCTGCCATAGTCCCTAGGGATCACTGCTGCATTCATCCTGTCATTCCGCTGTCTCGTCAGCAAATGGAGCTAACAGTTGTCCTGTGTGGATTAGGTGAGACAAGGAACAGTGTCAGGCAAACAGAAGACATGCGATAAAATTTTAGAGCCCAATTGATAAGATGTTCTAATCATCCGATCATTAAAAATCCAGTTTAGTTAATGGCGTGGGCCTTCGTTCGGGTGGATTCATGCTCCCCTGCTCTGGGAGGGACGTGTAGGCATTTACCATGAGCCTCTCCGTTCCCATTCAGCATGGGGAGCTGGTGGGATGAGGTAGATCATGACCAGGAAGTAGACCTGAGACTGGTCCTACTCCATGATACTTTGAGCTGTGTGGACATCATCCTTGACTGAATGGCAGTAGCTTCCCAAAAGCTACAGTGACTTTGTTTCAGGAGTTAAATCGAGAAATGAACACAGCAATATTCTGTTAGACTAGCTTTGCTCCTGTTCATGTGGGAAGGGCTATGTTTATAAATGACAGGAGACCACAAGTTCCTAAGCAGAGCTGGCCTCTCCTGCCTGGTCTTCCTGTAGGCTGGAATCTTCATGCCCGACATCTGCTTAGGGACTAACTCAGTAATAAGCCAGATGTGCTCACGTTCTTCTTTTCCATTTTGGTTTGTGCCCGTTGTCTACTTCCGCCTTACCCAGCATGCATAGCAGGCTATGGGAGTTGAGGTAGTCCGTCCGAGGTCTACTTTTTATTTGTTGGAAAGATGAATCGAGATTTCAGGTTCCTGTGTTAGAAAGGTCTTTTGACCTTTTTTCTATTAGAAGTTTTTTTTTTTCCTCCCAACTCCATTACTATCCAAACAGTAGGTCCAAGTCTCGGGGTGAAACTGTCTGCAGGAATCCGGTCCTGGCTGCAGGTTACCCCGCTCAGGTTGGTAGGAAGCTGTGCCGTCTTGGCCTTCATTCCCTTTTATCCTTCCACCCCAGGCCTCTCTCCTACTTCTCCACACAGAATAATCACATGAGACTTTATTAGTGATGCAAAAGTGCTGTGTATTTTATGGCCGCCTGGAGTAGGTTTCAATGGCTCCCTCTTCAATGTAGCAACTTCAGCAGGAATGCAGTGTAGAAGAGAACTAAGATCTGTTCTTGTGTGAAGCCCAAGACCTTGGTTGATATCGACTCTAAATAACCACTCTTTAATATTGGATTACTTGAAGGTAAGCTGTGCATAACAAAGTTTAACAAGAACTACCAACTCAGTAAAAACAGTGCTCTGTTCTTCTTGGAAGGTAAGACAATTTGCCTCGGAGTTGAGGGTTAAACTTTTGATTTAGATTCCATTAGAGTCTTAAAATTAAACTGCTGGGGGAAAATACATAATATTTCCAGCCTCAAAGCTGTATCCTTTTATGAACATATACTACATATGGAGATAATCATCAGTGTCATTGGATGAATTAATACTCAGACCAAACCCGACTAGTATCAAAAGTGGAGGTTCCCAGTACTCTTAGAGGCTAGAGAGAGGGGAGTGCAGGTGGGTTTTCTGAATACACCACCCATCACCTTATCACAGGCGCTGAGGCCTACTCACTGGATGGCTGTCCTCTTGCGACAGCACACCAGTTCACTGAGCATGAGAGGTGGGGGAAGGCATGTTACTCTTCCGTCCTGTGCTCCGTTCCTGAAGAACACACGTGCTTTGGTTTCCTCATGCAATGAATGTAACTGTTCCTTGTTGTGTCATGAATGCATGGGCCTCTTAACCCTGGAGATCTTTGTGTCTCTGTAGTTAATGAAGGTTCACAGTCGCTCTCTATAGGCGTGGAAGAGTTAGCTAGACCTAATGAGCCCCTATAAAAACGCCTCACTTGGGACTTGGAATCATAACTATTGATTCATTTAATTGCTTTTGTTTTATGAGACTGAGTTTAAGGTCAGATTTAAGATGTTAATAGTTTACTGCCTTTTTGATTATAAATATCAAATGCCTAGCCTATATATGTAACATAGAATGCAGAAATGTAAATGTTAGAAATACCTACTATCTCATCTCAAAAAATATGACCACTTAAAAATTGGTGATAATTTCCTACTTTTTAAGATACATTTATATTTTTAAAATGTGCTTTAACTTAACTCAATGATCTCAATATGTTTTCTTTTAATTAACCTGATGTGATTTTTGTATCAAGGTAGTGTTGCAGAGTGTATAATTATGTATCACATCATGGATAAATTCTGTTCTTTGAAATGGCTTTGATGTTTTTGGTTTTAATGAAAAACCACTGTCTTCTATATTTCTGAACAGGTTTTCCCCACTTACTATATTTGCCTAAGACAAATCAAGAGGGAGGACTATGCATGAAAGTGGGCATTGTCCAGCTGTCCCTCAGAATTGTTGTCACCCTACTTCCAAGGCAAAAACAGTGTGAAACTGTCACAATAAGCTCAAACTATAAATAAAACCAGTTTCGAGTTTTTGTATACATGCAACTGATGAAGAAGAGTCACAAGAAAAACCACCTGAAGCATCTTCACTGCAGGACTGCTCATGACATCTTCTGTTCACTGGGAGGCAGATGCCAGTTAAAAACCATGTATTAAAAAAGCCACAGTCTAGTTTAGAATAGGCAAAGAGATAGAAATGTCTTTGAGGTAATATTAAAATACACACTGTTATGTCACTTAGGGCCAGATAATGAGGTGTACATTATGATGGAGATACAGGTAACAAATGAGGAAATAGTGTTTATATCCTGAGAATGTTGCTTTCCATAATGTGTTTTCGTACCAAAATAAAAAAATAGCTATAGAGAAATGTATATATGTATAATTAGCACTGCCAATTAAAAATATCCACTCAAACTGCAATAAAAATTTAGATACAATTCATTGGACCTAATTTTCTTTGGACCTAATCTTAAAATGATGATCACATACTGGTATGAAAAATCATCATTATTATCTCAATAATGTGACATAGGACATATTATTCAATAATATATGCTGAAAGCATAATATATAGGAATAATATGTCATGTTCTTTGTAAATAACTAAATCTTTTGAACTGTGAAACAATTTTCCTATTTTATTTTCTTGAGTTATAACACTTATTCCCAGAATTTGGATTTTTTAAAAATAACTTTCATTTCTTTATTATTTAGATAATTTTGTATATCCTATATTTGGTTCATTTTAATGTTACCCTGATATATATGATAACTGGTTCATATTTACCTTGACAAGCCACTCCATTTTATTTTCATTCAAAATTATTTTTTCAGTTTTTTTCTAAGTTGTTCACCACACACACACACACACACACACACACAGCATTGCATTGTTTCTGATCAGATTGTATGTACCAATATTATATGCCAATAAAACACATGATTTTTGAACAGAGAAAATTATGAAACCAAACCAATATTCAGAGAAGAATAGAGCAGCAGCAGGCAATTATCCGTGACTCTCCAGAGGTTGGTGAATATAGGCTTTTGATTTTCTATAGAAAGGGGCACCTCTGCCCAGCAGAGTGGTCCAGCAGTCTGGCCTGCTCCCTGCAGCACAGGCAGCCTCCCCTCACCCCCAGCCCTATGTTTGTTGACACGAAATAGTCCTCACACCTCACAAGTGCTCAGTGTCTCAGGGCAGCCTGTGCTTCAGATCTGCAGTGGACTCTAATGGAAATGGAAGGAAACAGTGAGTTGATCAGAATAGTTGTGAGAGACAAGCACATTCTGGAGGCAGAGATTTCAGGGTTGCTCTGTGAAGCATCTACCTGGAGGCAGAGATTTCAGGGTTGCTCTGTGAAGCATCTACCTGGAGGCAGAGATTTCAGGGTTGCTCTGTGAAACATCTGTACCTGGGACCAAGAGGAGACCTGCTTGTTGATGAATTCAGAGGAAAGATGGTGAGAAAAGCCCTGGATTGTATTTTTGAAATTTAGACTCTTGCAAAGTAAAGAACCACATATAATGTCTTCTGTTTTTTCTAGTTTGGGGTACTAGGAAGGAGGAGGTTGACTGAAGACCCAACGCTAAGGCAAAGATGGCTTTACAGTGGAAATTACAGCCAGTAAAGAGAAGATAAAAATAAGCAAAACATAAACTAATATTTGACCAATATAAAGAAAGGTGGATATAGGTTTTGACAGTTCTTTAGAAATCAGAGTATAAAGTACAGGTTTTAATCAGAAAACTGAATTGTGGCAGAGGACTATGAGCAATTCTTGGCTCAAGGACAGATCGGAAGGACTTACAGTAAAGGATTCGCTTTTCTCTCAGCAAGAAACTGTGATTGAATTTAAGAACACCATGAGCATTCACCACATAGTTCATAGGTCAACATGTAATACACACACACACACACACACACACACACACTCACACACACACACACACACATACTTATAGGGTATAAACATGGACACAGACACATATTTGCATATTCAAATATACATCTACATATATTCAGGAAAAACATTAAGAATGTTAAAGAATTTTTTTCTAGGTATTCCAAATTTGAATTTTTAAAAAATATTTCTGATCTGTACTTTCATGTCTTTCAGCATTAAACATCATTCTTTTGAATATGGAAATGGTGCTTAAGAAATATTTGTAAATACAAAAGTAAATGTATATGTAGAAAGCATCTTGCTGTGGATGGCGGACGGAATAACTCAGCAGAAGGAGGTGGGGCCACAGAGGGAATGGGGAGGCTTAGCTGCTTTGCTTAGGCATCTGTGAGTAGGGAGACCTCAGAACACTTGCAGATTTTCCTTTGAAGATAGCCTGCCAAGAATCTGAAGAATGTATGACTTGTCTTCATAATAATCTCTCAGATGATTGAGGAAACAGTGGAACACTTGGCTGTCCTCAATGTTCTTCTAAATAAGGGCAGAATTTGTTGGTCAGGTGGAAGCCATATACAGCTAGATTGGCTACTTGAGGTTAGAAGCATATTTAAATATTTTATTTATTAAAGTATTTTATTATCTTAAGTTTTATTTATTATTTAGTGTGCGTGTGTGTGTGTGTGTGTGTGTGTGTGTGTGTGTGTGTACCCTTGCGTGTGTGTGTGTGTGTGTGTGTGTGTGTATACACTGTGTTGAATCTCTCCTGTCACTATGTGGATTTTGGGGGGTCAAACTCAGGTTCTCGGGCCTGGTGACAAGTGACTTTACCCACAGAGCCCTCTCACTGTTCCCACAGGAAACATAGTCTTAAAATCCCAGCTGTCAAGGTGTTTTAGGTTCTTCAATGCAGAACCAATAAACCTATAGCTGCGGTCCACAATAGATAGTCTAAAAATAGGAAGCTGGGTGCTGTGACTTGGCTTTAAAGCGTGGCCTGGCGTGGAGCTGACTGTATATTTGTATGATAAGCGAATAATGAACTAGTGAGCGAAAGACCGACTGAGTGAAGATGGCCACAGGTGTGTGAGGCTTCAGGAATGATATGCAGGCAGTCATCGTGAGTAATGAACTCCACGACAGAGAGAGCAGTTGTCACACAAAATGAGGCGGGAGAAGTCAGGTTTGAAAACGTGTACATCTGAGATACGTAGCTTAAAAAGACTTAAAAATCACATATCCTAACAGAAACAGAATGAAAGAAAGATCCAGTTCATCGCTTAACCGGACCCTCCTCTTTGGGACCCTGCGGCTGTCTGTTCCCGGTGCCTGTCTCTGACCTTTGCTGTGTATGGCCGTTTTTTGTCTCTCACTTCCCTTCCAGGATTGTGCTCTGCCTCTTCCCCACTCTCTGAAGCGTAGTGTGCCATCTTTGTATTCTCTTTGTTCTCATAAAAATATTCGCATGTTGTAGGCATTCCATAAATATTTGCCGATTTGCATTGCTTGGGGCAGATGGCGGAGCGTTAAAAATTGACTACACAGAGGCAACCGGTAGTAAATTCTATTTGACTTCTGTTCTCTCTGTAAAGGATAATGGCTTTTCACATCAGAAAGGGCACCATGTCAGAAGCTAAAAGAATGTGACACCTCCAGTGGGTGGGGAGCCCCCCCCCCATGACCTGCTCCCTAATCCAAGTGGCCCAGGATCAACCCTGCAGGGAAGGGATGGTGGGGCGGCTCTTGGGAATCAGCATGGGGTCAGTCCTGCAATGGAAGCCACCAAGCTTGGGAATCTGCAGGATAGAAAGGAGATTCCTGAGATTTTGGGAAATAGGAAGCTGATAATACCTTGATTAAGACTTGCTCTGGTCAAAGAACACAGGCTGGGCAGAACGTGGGAAAGACAGAAGTCATCGTCGCCAGCCGCGTGTTCGCTCATCTAGATATTTTTAAGGGCCACACCAGCAGATCAGGAGACTCTCCTGAGGTGGCTGGACCTCACTGTGCACAGGCCACCATGGAAGTGCCTTGTTACAGGTGTGACTGTGGCCTCTTCATGAGCAGAGGCATTGTGTAGGAAGGGAGTTGCAGGCAATGAGCAGGCAAACCCCCAAGGATGAATTAATCAAGCTGAAGGCCGGTCTTTAAAGAAATGCTGCTTTAATCTGAGTCTGATTAATAGTTTAGCATTGTCCCATTTATTAATGTATTACAAGTCAGGGAATGAGGAGGGACGGTCATTGATAGTGCGGTGGTTATGGTAGCGGGAACATCGAGCCTGGCCCTGTCACCACTTAAGCCGGTTAAGCAAATGACTGAAGCCCCGTGTGTTGTATCGTGTGTATTGTCTCTGTCTTGTGAGTGTAAATGGTGATGCCTACCTGTGTCTGAGGTAGCATAGAGCCTTTGCTCTGGGCCTGACACCTGACAGGAAGTAGCAGTCTGCAGTATTCAGAACATACTGCATTAAATGCACTGTATGTGAAGAAACTAAGGCTTCGAGAGCTTATGTGACATCAAATGGAAGGGGTACACAGTGGACTAAGATCATGAAGCCTGTGGGCAGCAAATGCCAGCTGCATAAAACACATACTTTTATTACCGAAGGTTTTAGTTTAAGTTCACGGTGAGGTATATAGATACCTTGTTATGCCATTCTTTGAAAGAAAAAAAATTGGAGGTGGGGGACAGAGAAACAGAAAAAGAAACTGGTTCCCTTTACCTGTTGTTGACGTGCAGGCCTGGTGTTTCCAGTCTCTTGACCTTTTAAGCCAAAGAATTAAAAGTAAAAGCCACACAGAGTTTCCAAAGAAGCAAGACAATTAGGAGGGAAGCGATACCGCAGGCCAGAGGTGGAGATGCACTGTCAAGTTTGAGAGTGGCTTGCATGCATGGCAGCACCCACGGGCTCCCTCTGTAGCCATGGTCCTCGTGCATGCGCGTGCGCGTGCGCGTGCGCGTGCGCGTGCGTGTGCGTGTGCGTGTGCGTGTGTGTGTGTGTGTGTGTGTGTGTGTCTGTCTGTCTGTCTGTCTGTCTGTCTCAGTTCCTACTACACTTGTGTAGCTTGACCACATCTAGAAGAATAACCACATCTCTCCAGCTACTTCTTGTTGAAAGGGACGAACTGTGGTGAATGGTCAGAAAGGTGCACTAAGGCTTTCTGGAAGAACCCGGTTCACAAGTTTGGAAAAATAAGGCTTGGAAGGAAGTGGGACAATTGTCACAACGCACATGGAAGGGTTTATACTGCCTCTGGGACTCCCTGGCGTCAGGGAGTCCATCCTGGAGCGGGGCATGACTGCACAGCCTGGGTCAGGAATCGAGATGGGGCTGGGATGCAAATGGCCACTTGGCTTTTCCTCCCTTTTATTCAGTCCGGGACTGGAGGATACGGGATGCTGTTGTCAGTTCTACTGTGGGATGGTGTCTTCACTTCTCAGTTAAATTTCTCATTTTCCTCAAAGACATACTCTGAGGTATATCTCTTAGGTGATTCAAAATTCAGTCCAGGTGACAATGACTAGCCATTAGGGGCTCTTTTGGGAGAGGGACTGGTTCCTCTTGTGATGCAGAACAGATGCTGGAGTGGAAGCAGAGAAGGCCAGTATGACCTTGGCACTTTAGCGGACCTCCAGATCATTTACTCCATCTTCTCTAGATCAGGCAAAGCCTGGACTTCTTGGCAGATACTCTGGAAGGAATGTCCACATGGGAAGCAAATGCTTCCAGACCTCAGCGTTTACCGTTCAGGGAGAGAATGGGTCTTTCCAAAGAATGCATTTTAAAATGATGTTGTAGGTTAATGGTGTTCACCTTCCTTTTACTTTATGAATTCAGCAGGCTCCTTTAAAGACCATAAACAAGTGGCAATAAAACATATTTTCATTTTAGAAAATGACTATTTTAGTGTTATTATGAAAGTTATCATTTTAGTAAAATTCAAAGCACTAGATTCATTATATGATAGGCAATTTCCTCTTCACAATTAACAGTGAAGTGTTTCTTCCATTATTGGAGAGAATCATCTGTTTAAAGTGCATTAATGCTAAGAAGGTGACATGTCTTTGATACTTGTGTGTACATAGAGGTGTCCAGAAGAGAAGCCTAAGGGACACAGGAAGTACAAGTTAACTTTAAGACATGGCTTTCCCAGGAACCTACATGAAATGTGTCAATATATACTTGGAAACTGGACAGATGAGGTTGGGGGTCTCTCGGTCTCTCTCTCTCTCTCTCTCTCTCTCTCTCTCTCTCTCTCTCTCTCCTCCCTTCCCCTCCCTCCCTCCCCCTCCCTCCTTCCCACCTTCCTCTTTTTTTAAGATTACTGACCTCAGCATTATCTTGTTCAAATTCATATTATACTCAAATTTCATTGAATAAAAATGAGTTTGAATTTAGTAATGAAGTCAGCTTGATTCCTACGGTCCCCTCACCACCCAGGTGTCAGGCCAGCCCAAGCTGTTTAGTACAATGAAGGTTCTTGTTTGACCATAACCACACATCTCTCGCCACAGGCAATCAGCATTTTAATTAGTGATTCAAAGGAAAGTCATTGTCCTCTAGTTGCTTTATCATAATTGCCAAATAATTTTCCATTGAATAAATAAATAATGTAAAGGAGAAACCTCCCCTCATAATGCTGTCATTAAGGCTTCATTTTTTTTACCCCCTCATTTGTATTTGTATTAACACACAGCCCACTTGAAAGGGAGTAATTATAATGGCTTTCTGACAGTAGCCTATGGTTTATAAAACCCGGGGACGGTTTCCTTTTCTATCAGTGCTTGGCACTGCTTGGCTCATTTCAAGGCTTAGATAAAGGAAGCTCATGGTGGCTGGGCCTCTTCGAAGGTGTGTGAAAGTGAATGATTGATTTGCTGTGTGCATCATTGGAACTAGGTAACTCGCATTATGACTCTGATGTACTGTGTAATTGATGCAAGTCCTTTCATAGCATCCTGAGATTGAAATCAATATTCATTTGGAGTGCAACAACTGTAATAAACTACATTCCTTTTGTAAGCAGTGGTCTAAGGCTTTGTAAAGGATCAGTTAGGAGTGACAGATTAACATTAGGTCAGGCTGGGGTCTATTTGAATAGATATGAACAATGTCTTCAAAACTCCCCATTTAAAGCATCCGATTTCAAGAAATGAACTTTTTTATTCCATTGCTTAGAAACTTCTTTTACATCACCTCTGCACGAGTCACTCTTCTTTCCACTGGCAGACCCGGACTCACTGTAAAGGACAGCAACAATGCTCACAAACAGGGTCATTCTCATGCTAAACAGTGCAGATGCTATTTATAGTCCTTGATAGATTTTTTTCTTTTTAAAGAATGTCTCATCTGTGTTGTTATGCCTTTCAAAATATTGATGATTGGTGATTGAAATTTGCATCGTGTCTTCAGAAAATGGCTATGACGCTCACTTGAGATACCAAGGAGATGCATACTGAGGAATAGAGGAATCAATACCAATTAATCCTTACAGCCAGGTCACATGTTTATCATCTTAAGTGTTGCTATGGGACAACCGTTTAGAGACCAAGATGGCTGGTTTTGAGATCAGACGAATTTGGGTTCAAATCTGGCCGTCAACTAGCTGTATTGAGCCTGCGATCTAAACTTCAGCCTCTGCTGCCATCTGCTAAAGGCAAATTCTCAGAATAATACTGGGATAAGGGAATGAAATAATTATATCAAAAGGACACACTGCCTGATCTGTTTTGAGCGTTCCATATATGGCAGACTCTGATGACATTTTGTGAGGAGGTTCATGACCCTTTTCTCTCCTACTCCATTTCCACTATCTTGCAAATATCTTTCATTTCCTCATTGCTTGAGACAAAGATCTGAGAGACTCCTTTTCTTTCTCCAGACCAGTCCCTTTGAACTATCAGGCTCATCTAAAGCTCTTCACAGTGATGCCTTCTTACAAACCATATCAAGGCAAAGATTTTTCTAGTTGACTCTAGTCGACCCTCTATCTCCAAGTAGTTGCTCTGTGGCTTGCAGTTACTGTTGGGGTAAGTGGTGCTGTGCAGGAAGTTGTGCAGTACAGAGACTGGTACAGCAGCAGTAGCCTGAATATCACAGCTGGTGGCCGAGTTCTTTCCTTAAATTAAAATGATTAGAATATTTCCATTTTAGAAAAGAAATTGAGGCACATAGGAATTGATGAATAGTAGATACTCATTAAGTGATTTGTTTGTTTGTTTGTTTTCGAGACAGGGTTTTTCTGTGTAGCCCTGGCTGTCCTGGAACTCAGAAATCTGCCTGCCTCTGCCTCCCAAGTTCTGGGATTAAAGGCGTGGGCCACCACCGCCCAGCAAGTGATTATCTTTATCTGAGAATTTTCTTTGCTTCATCCAAATGTTTCTTATATGTTAGGAGGTACAAATCACTCCCCAAGAGTCAAAGCCAGCCTATGTACACATTTAATGTGTAAGTTTTACAACCAGAGCTGTTCACACAAGAATCTTCCATGTGTCCTCATTCTTACGGAGACCCTCATAAGTCCTTGTTTTTCAAAACAAAGATTAAATATTTTCCCATTCTTAACTTTTGGTACTCTGATTTCATATCTTCCTTTCCAACCCCCTTCAGTACTGTGATCCTGACACAAAACATGATCACGAAAACCACATGTATTATTTTGTATAGCTGACTTTATCCCAACCTGTATGGGATAATATAAAAATTGTAGCAGGGATGTCAGTGCAGCAATAATTGTCACCACTTGTTAAGAACCTACATCTCCTACATAGAAAGACTGTCTGGTGTTTCTTGGGGGTGTAAAGGTAGTCATCATTGTCTCCAGTGAGCTGAGAAACGGACCAGGTGTAGAGACTACCAGGTATTAGGTAACAGATTCTAGGCATTATAGCGCACTTCTGCCTGACCTCTGGCCCCCCCTACCCCCCCACCCCCTGCCACCCCTCACACATGCTTTCTTCCTGATTCTTCAGACTTGTTCCCTAGCAGCCTTCTCCTCACTTAAGACCTGATATATCAGGCCACAGGAATTGTGCACTTGGCCTTTAATATGTATATTTCTCTTAGCAACCTATAAGGCATAAACTTTCTAATGGCTAAGGGGAAATAATGATGATAGATCAGGATATAAATAAAAAATAACTTGAAGAATTAATTGGACCATATGCTTCAGAAGGTGAGAGCGAAGTCTACACACATCTCTGAAACACCGTCATACAAAGCAGTTCTCTATAGGCTACTAGGATTACATGTACTTGCAGATTTAAGCAATATCATCTTTATATATGAAAACTTTATTTCCTAGCTAGTCCATGTCTGTGAACTTCACCATGCTCTTCTTCCCCTAGTGAGCTGTAAACATGTAAAGGGATAAAGAATACTTTTTGGATTTTACTAATATCCACCAAGATAGACTTACTATAGCTTGTTTGCCATTGTCCCATTCAGAATTATTTTGTTCTGCATTCTTTAGAGTGGGTTCCCATGTCTTAGCCAAAACTTAAAATATGCACCTTTGTTGACAGCATCTGCTGCTTCAAACTTCCCTGAGACTATACTATTAACAGTTTTATAAAGAAGACATTCTTCCCAAAGCCTACCCTCAATGCCATCTTTAGTTTTCTAGGCAGACATAACAAAAATAGTGGCAAAGCCAGGTTTGTTCCTTCCTTCCTTCCTTCCTTCCTTCCTTCCTTCCTTCCTTCCTCCCTCCCTTCCTTCCTTCCTTTCTTTTTTTCTTTCTTTCTTTTTTCTAAAAGGGAGCACACTAAAATCTTTCCCTGCACTGTCTTTTGGGACATCAAATATGGCCACGACTTGAGATCACATTTCACATCTCTGACAGGGATGGTTTGACAAGACACAATCTGAAGGCTTTCGGAAAGAAATCTGTCTTTGGTAGTTTTCATGTGATATAAATATTACAAGGTCAAATTCATTTTTTTCTAGTGAGACGAAATGTTAACCTTACACTTGGATTCAAAGCTGACCCACGGCCTCACTTTTGGAATGAATATTCCCTTTCACAGGAAGGTGTGACCTAATCTCCATATTTCTCCTCTGTATCTCATTTCCTAATTTGACTGTGAGTCAGAATCACCCCTTTTCATACATATATTGATTCTTTCTGCTGCTGGAAATAGATCTGAAAGCTGTTAACAATTATTGTCATTCGTAATACATTCTGAAAAACGCATCCTGAAAGGTGGATTGGTTCTGTAGGGGTGTGATAACATGAGCGTTGGAATGGCGAGGTACACGGAACAGGACTGAGACTATCTATGACTTTTGCATATGGGACACTTAAATCTTTTAATATATTTAGCATTTTAGAGAAACCTCCTTTCCTCTCTGATTATGCAGTAGTAATGAATGGAGTTCTTTTTACCCTGAATATTATTCTTTTTTCATTTACCTTATATTAAAATGGTTGTGTTCTCTTGTGCATGTATTTATGTGCTGAATAAACTTCCACCACGACACTGGCCTGTCATCCGATAGGTATCTCATGCTTTATGCTGAGCAGCCATTGAATATTTATTGAACATTTAGCTTGCGCCATCACTAAATTGGGGGTACCAATGTGGACAAAAAAGCACATGTGCTCTGCCCTCAGATGTTCGTGGTGTGAAATTACCCGAGGAGAGACAGACACTTTAATCTGTTTTTTTGTTAGATTAACTTGGTTGAGTTCTTATGTTTAAAAACTGGCATGTGGCTGGGGGCTCCTATGTCCCACAGGCCTAGAGGATAAAAAGGCCATTTACTCAGTGAATATCTTTTTTGTTTTGTTTTGTTTTGTTTCTAGTTCTGGGGATTGAACACAGGGTTTCATACATGTTAGACTCTACCATCGAGTTGTATGCACCCCCAGCCTCTAAGTCATATTTTAATTATTATGGGGGTATTATATACATGTTTAGCATATAATTTTAAATAAAGCAATCTAGTTACATACCGGCTCTTGAGAGTTTGGTCTTCATTGAGAGTATGGAATTCACCCAGCAGAAAGTCCATGCACAGTAGCTGCAACTGTTTGGACTATAGGTAACTTTTGATTCTCTCTATCTTTGGTTTTACAGACTCTGCATTATGAGCACAATTATTTTACAAACATAAAATACTAAGCATGGAGACAGTTCTTTCAATGTTACAGAGTACTGAACTCTCTGATAAGATTTTATAATATAAACTGTAAATAAAAATAGTTTGCCTTCAGAAGTCCCCCACGCTCTTGGACTGAGTTTATTCCTCATCCGTTGATACATTTTGAATTAGCTTTTGGGGTGCTCTTAAAGCTGATCTTCATTCCCACTGATAAAAATACTGTCTGTGCTTTATAGATCTTAAAGTGTGTCTAAAGTCGAGGATGGGGAGTGAGAAAGTGGAGGACAGATGGTGTTTAAATAGTTTTGAAGGGGATTTTTGGTATCAGACACACGTGACTGTTTAAAACTGTCTAGAAGCGGCCGCTGACGGCTGCAGAGCATTGAGGAAAGCATTGGCTTCTGAGGCTTATATTCTCCTCTGCAAAATGGGAAAGTGATAGTGCCCTTGTGAGATTGTTGTAGCATGATGCATGAAGCACATAGTAGGTGGGCAATAATTTTTTAAGCCTTAATTCTTAACCTTACATCTACAAAATGCAGGCATTATTTTTGTTTTAGCCCCTACACAGAAAACAGGAGAAAGCAGGACATCTGGGCGAAAACCATGGTGAACTCTTTTAGTGATGCAGTTTTTACTGTCAATTAGAAAAAAAAATTTGCGTGTGCACGCGAGTGTACTCGTACACACATGTGGGTGTCTGTGTAGATGTGTACACACATACACATGACTTCTCTCCTAATGTGGACAGGGAGTCAAGCTCAGGCTTGGTGGCAGAGTCCTTTGGTTAGAGTTGGGTCATTTTCACAGGCCCGCTGTGAACTCTTTTAGATTCCCCGAGAGTTCCCAAGTTGGTGGCAACCAACAAAATACTGAAAGACCAAGAAACTAGAGTTTGGTTATTTGAAATGTCTTAACCTTCTGTCCCTCCCCCATTGAAGACTTTCTGAGTTCTTGTCAGGTGACACCCTGTTCTTGTCAGGTGACACCCTGTTCTTGTCTACCCATAAGGAACACGCTTCTAGTCTCAAGTGAACATCGGGGCAGTGGGATATGTGCGTTGGAGTCGAATCACAGGTTTGCTTTTTCTGGTTTCTGTTTAGGTGCTGTTTTCTGGGGCATCTCAAATATCTCGTCTTGGGTTCCTCAGACCTCTCACCTTGTCCTCTGCAATGTAGTGCTGTTCCAGCCTAAGCCCTCTGAGGGCAGGGTCGTGCGACTGTCACTGTTGCCTCGGTATTTCCCACAGTTTCTGAGCCACAGTAACTGTTGACATCAGACAGCAATGGCTGCCTCCCACTGCTCCATTTCCCTGCTGTCCATTCCTCCTTCTGGCTAGGAGGAGAGCTGTGCTCATTCATTATCCCTTCCTGGATTGTCCCTTAGGTTCCTGCCTCCCGTTTCCTTGCTCCTCCTCCTTGCTGCAGTGCCCCCGACTGATATGGCCACAAACTCTTTCTAATTGCTAATTGATGTTATTGCTAAGTAAAGGCAGGTAGGTTGGACTCCTTGAATTTAGAGCTGGAGGTTCCTTTGGCTTTTCCTGTCCCTGCCTTCCTTTGTTGGAGGTTGTTCTTCTCATTAAGGACTTTAGCAAGCCTTAGAGCCTTTGCTGCTGAATTCCAGGGACTCTCCGATCCCTGCCAGTTTAGGGAGCCTGGGGTGTTAACCGTGATGTGCTTCCTGCCCTTCCTGCCTGCTCAGTGAGTGTATCCTTTTCTCCAGTTGACCTGGTGAAGGAAGGCTAGCAAAACCCATCTAATTCCTGGGTCAGATCACAGCCGCAAGCCTGGACCACCAACGCTGGCAGAGGCTGGGTGGCTGCCAGACCCTTGGAGATATGAACAAGGGCTGTATTTTTCTTGGGCTGAATTGAATAGTCTTCCTGTTCTCTCCTCTTCTAGGAGTTTACATAGATGGAAAATAAGTTTCTCTTTTTGGCCAAAGAGCAAGGCGGTTCAGAGAAAAACCGTGTTTGGGCACTGAGTCAGGAGGAATAGGACTCATTGGAAAGCTGTAGCCTATTCGTTTTTTAAACCCTGGGTTTCCAGCCTTATGCTAAAGCATTTCTTCCTCTCTCCTCCCTCCCTTCCCCCTCCCCTCATACCCCTGTTGCTATAAAAAGTGATTACAAAATTGTTACAAAAGAATTTCATTTGAGCCATGCCCCTGTAACACCTGGTTAACTATTTATTCAGATCCCGCCTCCCCTCCCTACCCCTGTCCTCTCCCTCTCTCCCCTCTCGCTCCTCCCCTGCCTTCTCCGCCCTGTCTCTTCGGCTCTCCCTTCCTCCCCTACCCTTGATATACTTGTGGCCCAGCTTTCAGTTAATTTTGTCAGCCAGAAGATCCCAGTGTACCTACGTTCGGAGTGTTCATTGAGGAGAGGTGATGTATTTGCCCCACCCTCCCAGAGTCCACATTTGTTTTCTGTGTCCTATGATTTAGTGCTTGGCCACAAACGGCTCTGTTACAGATTCCTTCCCTCCTAGGCTCTCCTTTAATATGGGAACTTAGAAGGGGTAGTGGCTCTCCTAGATGCATATTATACATATTATATGTCGGGAGCCTGAGCTGTGGTGTGCTAAGAGCGTAACACAGTGACTAAGTTATAAAACACACAAGTGGCTGTTTTCAGTCAGGTCAACATTCACAAAGACAGGTGCTCATGGTCTCATAGTGTCAGGGTTTGTTTTTTTGTTTTTGTTTTTGTTTTTTTTTTTAAGATAAAAGTTCACAGATGCAAATGGAGCTAACAGCTTACACCCCTTCCTCAGCCTCTGCAGTGAAAATTTTCTACTCTGCTTTTGAACACTTGGTCCCCGTCACCAAAATCAAAGCACACTTATAACTCATCAACATAAACTTACATTTAAGGATAGCACATAGATAAAAATGGATATATATTTGGCGGTTCAGCCACAAATTCATTGATATTTTTGCCTTGTCCTTTTCGTGCTATTCTGTGACTGAACCTCAGCTCTTCCCTATTTTGAAACTGGGATGGATTTTGATAATTCTTCCTTACAAGAGATGAGCAAGTGGAGGTCACCCCAAGAGAGCTACGGAGATGAGCCTAGAGTCAGAGCCCCATGAATCACACTGTGCCGTGGTACTTGCCTTTTGGCTGTATTTGAACTAGGTGGAATTAATTTTACCCCCCTCAGAGCGCTGTAACGATGGCAGTGAAGACTGGCAGGCAGAGAAGTCCATGCACATTGTGCACACTTCTGACATGGGGTGGCTGGGCACATACAGCGGGGACACAGGATAGGGAATAATACATTCACCTGGGAGCCATGAAGCATCCTTCTCAGAAACATGTGGTGGGAAGCATTTTGAAGAAAGATGGGGATTCCGGGTAAGTGGCTGGAAGCATAATAGGCATACGGGCAGAGCTTCAGAAGGACATCGGTGGGGCAATGAAGGGAGCCCTAGGCTTCTGCAGCCCTGGAGAGGCTGCTGTGCTGTGGGCATGGGGGCTGCTGTGCTGTGGGCATGGGGGGCTGTGCTGTGGGCATGGGGGGCTGTGCTGTGGGCAGGGGGGGGCTGTGCTGTGGGCATGGGGGGCTGTGCTGTGGGCATGGGGGGCTGTGCTGTGGGCATGGGGGGCTGTGCTGTGGGCATGGGGGCTGCTGTGCTGTGGGCATGGGGGCTGCTGTGCTGTGGGCATGGGGGCTGCTGTGCTGTGGGCATGGGGGGCTGTGCTGTGGGCATGGGGGGGCTGTGCTGTGGGCATGGGGGGCTGTGCTGTGGGCATGGGGGGCTGTGCTGTGGGCATGGGGGGCTGTGCTGTGGGCATGGGGGCTGCTGTGCTGTGGGCATGGGGGCTGCTGTGCTGTGGGCATGGGGGGCTGTGCTGTGGGCATGGGGGGGCTGTACTGTGGGCGTGGGGGGCTGTGCTGTGGGCATGGGGGGCTGTGCTGTGGGCATGGGGGGCTGTGCTGTGGGCATGGGGGCTGTACTGTGGGCATGGGGGGCTGTGCTGTGGGCATGGGGGGCTGTACTGTGGGCATGGGGGGCTGTGCTGTGGGCATGGGGGATGCTGTACTGTGGGCATGGGGGGCTGTGCTGTGGGCATGGGGGGGCTGTACTGTGGGCATGGGGGGGCTGTGCTATGGGCATGGGGGATGCTGTACTGTGGGCATGGGGGGCTGTGCTGTGGGCATGGGGGGCTGTGCTGTGGGCATGGGGGGCTGTGCTGTGGGCATGGGGGGCTGTGCTGTGGGCATGGGGGCTGTGCTGTGGGCATGGGGGGCTGTGCTGTGGGCATGGGGGGCTGTGCTGTGGGCATGGGGGGCTGTGCTGTGGGCATGGGGGCTGCTGTGCTGTGGGCATGGGGGCTGCTGTGCTG